>BLBF01000016.1:1853661-1881467 GCA_015471245.1 Laticauda colubrina
TAGATAGATAGATAGATAGATAGATAGATAGATAGATAGATAGATAGGTGGGTGGGTGGGTGGGTGGGTGGGTGGGTGGGTGGATGGATGGATGGATGGATGGATGGATGATAATAGAGATAGGTAGTTAGGTAGGTAGATAGATAGATAGATAGATAGATAGATAGATAGATAGATAGATAGATAGATGGATGATAGATGGATTAAGATGGAACAAAATATTTTTGAAAGCAGCAGGATCTTGAAGAGGAGACTTATGTTTGCAAATTTCCTGATATAAATTTGGATATCTTCAAAGCTGAGATAAATAGCAACCAGTGGACAGGTCTCTTCCACCTTGTATCAGGCTTGGTCCCACTGAAGAATATACAGTCCAGCATCTCTTATCCCATCTCCTGGAATGACCAAGTGGCCACAAGTCGGACTTTGAGTGAACACATCAGCAAGAAAGTTTGCCAGGCTCAAGATCTCTCTTCATGGATGGAAGATTAAAAAGAACATGCTTCTTCTTGTTTATTGATTTCTAATGTCAACTCATGAAGCAAATTGCAAGACAGCAATCAATGTTTAATTTCTGTGCTTCCACAACCCCCATTCCCAGGCTCAGGAAAGAAGTCTTATAGGCTTCTTCCTTTTGTTTGGTTCTCCTTCTGTGTACTCTATTTCAGGAGTGCTGCATTAAGAAGGCTTAAGGTAGTAACCTCTGTTCTAAAATAGAGCAGAGAAAGCTGGGGGACTTCTCATGGGTACTGCTACAGAAATCACTCTTCATGCTGAAAAAGCAATGTATTGAACCTTGAATATGACTGGTAAGGACTGAAATAACAACAACAGTATAATCGTGCACATTTTGCTGATGTGCAAAATTTTGTTATCCTTCACACAATATTTTGGATTAGTTTCAGAAAACAGTTTGCAATTGATATCAGAAGAAGAGAGTGTGTGTATCCTGTGGCAGTTGCAGCAGCAGGAGGAGGAGGAGGAGCTTTCAGTTTAACTTAAAAGACTTTGGATAAGGGGGAGTGCAGGCAAATTACTAGCAGCAAAAGAAAGAAAAAAACGCCTTCTGTACGTGGCTGAATTTGGTGCATTTTAAGTGGCGCTGGCAGCTCCAGATCTAAATCCTAGCTCAGTGGGAAGGTACAAATGAAACCTTCAGGGTTTAAGATGCAAATGTTCACTCGTTGCTTCAACAAATAGCTGCCACTTTTGACTAAGCAATGCAACTGACGGAATGCTATCAATTCCCTTTTCCTTCTATGTCTGTCTTTTTTCTATTTATGCAAGAAAATAGATGATTATGTTGACAGCATTTGAAGCACTGGGCTAAGGAGCTGTCTAGAGAGATTGCTTGGAGAATTCTGAGCAATGGCACCTTGCATACCTCTCAGTGGGACTTCAAAAGAATTAAAGCATAGAATAACTGGAAATTAACTGTGTGGCATCAAAAGATTTGTTGCTGTTTGCTTGGCCCTCTCTAAGCAGCTGAGAGGGTAATTTTTTTGAAACTACAGAAAGGAAGAATTAAGGAGAGATTCACACAATGCTCTTAGGAATAGCTCATCTAGCAAAACAAAAAAGCAGGTTTGTTATTTTTTTTCCCCTCAACCCCATAGCATCTTGATCTTCTCATATTATCTTTCCATGCTGGTATTAACATCTGCAGTGCAAGCAAGTTGTAGATGTTGAATTTTATGATGAATATTTTTCTTTTCTTTCTGAACCTCATTGTGTATATGTTATAAACCACAGGCTACATACTACATGTTGCCTGATAAGTAGATTCAAAATGGGGCTGCATGAATATGAAAATGCATTCTAAAACAATTTAGAACATAGAATAATAAAGTTGGAAGGGACTTTTGAGGTCTTCTAGTCCAACCTTCTGCTCAAGCAGGAGACCCTACACCATTTCAGACAAATGGTTGTCCAATCTCTTCTTAGAAATCTCCAGTGATAGAGCACCCAAAATTTCTGAAGGAAGCCATTTCATTGTTTGATTGTTTCACCATTATGAAAGTTTTCCTTAATTCTGAATTGCTTCTGTCCTTGATTAGTTTCCATCCATTGTTTCTTGTCTTGCCTTCTGTTTTAAAATTGAAGTCACAATTTCATGGGGTGAGTGGAACCCTTCCAAACTTAACTGTTGACTTGACAGCTTCCTAACTTGACCACTGGATCATAGAGAGTATCTTAACTTACTGCACCTTACTGCACTCTGTGCCAATTGCACAGGGGCAGATAGGACAGCACTCCAGAGGGTTAACCTCATTACCTAGAAGATCATGGGTTGCCCTCTCTTCTCTTTGAAAGAGCTTTATAGCTCCTGCTGCCTTAAGGAAGTTCAAAACATTCTTAAAGATCCATCTCATCCTGCCCCCCCCCTTTTTTTAAACTATTACCATCTGGCAAACAGTACAGGATAATAAAAACAAGGACAAATAGGCTGAAAAACAGCTTCTATCCCAGGGTAGGAACTCTATCGAATTCTATTGTGTAGTGCAATATTAATGCAATATCAGGGGTTTTCAGTTCAGTTACATAGAACATGAAGGATGTGTGTTTTTGTTTTATTTTTTTATAGTTTTCATGTATAATGTACATTGAAGATGGCATTTAATTTTATTGTACAAGGTACAATAACAATAAAATAGTAGTAGTAGTAGTAGTAGTAGTAGTAGTAGTAGTAGTAGTAGTACTGTTTCCATCTGAGCAGCCTTCATGAATGCAGTAGCACATTTTAACCTGAATGGAATTAGCCCAGTTTGGATGGTTCCATTTGAATCAACCTGATCACCTGAATTTGAATTTGATGAGATTAATATCAGCAGCACCCATTCAGAACATGGTCTTAGGAAATTAATAAGATTTGCATGGAGGAGAAGAATCCCCAAAGCCTTGGAAGATAGAATAGACAAGGAAGATTTCAGAGGAAGGAACTTCTAAGCAGCTTCCATATGTGATGTGATGAGATATGATGCAAAGAGGCCTTAAAAATACACACATATATACAAAGAAACTATATTTTAGTTTGGTGTCTTCCAAATGATTAAAGTAATGGGGTTGATGATGAAGGACATGGGGTTTGTAGAGTTTTCAATCCAATAAACTACGTCTACTTTGCACCTCCTGGGAGATCAAAAATGTATCTGAACACCTGTTCATAACATGCAAGTTGGATAGACAAAATAACTGGGGGGAAATGGCACTGAATGATAACAAGGATTTTTTAAAAAGTGTACTCTGAAAGTACTATAAGCAACTCAAATAGGAAATGGTATTTGATATCCATTAACAAACATGAGGTAAATTGTTTCTCTTCAGTTCTCCTTTCTATTGTGTTTCCCTTCTTTTCCCCATAAAACATTACAGAGTGCAGCATTGACAAAATGGTAGGGTAATTTCCCCCTTGGACAAATATTTCAAATCTGAGGCAATTAGTTCTGCAATTTTTTGCTTTTGTTTTGTTTGGATACACCTCTTCTTTATTTGGTTAATATGTGTTTCAATCACCTTAAGCCTGAATGTGAAACAGAAAACAGAAAACAAAGGTTGAAAATGTCTCAGAAACACAGTAAGCCCTTGAAAGCTTCCTGGGGTTCCTCAAAGACATTGTTAAACAAATCATGGAAAATCATAAGTAGAAAAGATGTAGCCAAGTGGTACATCTTGGCAATAGTTGCTGTCACAATGAGAGTGCCCACAGGGAGTAACTGGCGGTTTTGCATGGCTAATTTGGGAAGATGTTTATCACCAATGTTTTGTCAAGGAGATAGACTTAAGACTCCTTAAACTGTGGGGTTTGATCCATGATATCTCATTATTCCTAACAATGAGATTCTGACAAAATCAAGAAGATAGAAATGTCAATTTAATGAGGCAGTAAGTCCCTTGGGAGTTTCAAATTTATTTTAGGGTTTGGTAAGAAGAAGGGTGTCCTTAAAGTGTAGTAAAAAAAAAACAATACCACAATAGAATACTTTTTAGGACTTGTTTTACCAATGGTTAACTAAAAGAACAGAGCTTAGAACATAAAAAGACCAAAAAGACAAGAAAAATTGTTTGAAAAATTTTATAAGATGGACAAACTAATTGTATTACTATTTTGTGATAAATATTGATATGTCTACTATGATTATTATTATGATTAATGTTGTATCTCTGCTTAAAACTGACTGTGCCCAGACAACATGCTGTTCAGACAGTTATTGTGGTTACCCGGGGCATGGCACAAAAGCAACAAGGTCACAAAAATAGGTAAAGTCCCTTTAATACCTCCAACTTGGCCCCCAAAGTCCAGTTATCACTGGAGAAAAAACTCTCCCAAGAACAGCTCTTAAAGGGAAGAAATTCCATCCAAACCCAAAGTACATATCAATTATAAATAAAAACCAACACAAATCACACTGCAGCAATTAACGAGACAGGGCAGGATAAGGAATTGAAGACTTCAAAAAATAATGAAAAACAAACAGTTGGGAGGATGCCAGAACCCAGACAAGACTTGACAAACCAAAATAATTCATGCTTTGCTTCCAGCAAGGAGCTGTGCGCAAACACCCTTTTTATCCTGTTTTCCCAGCTGCAGCTAATGAAGGGCCTTTTCCTCCCCTGTAATCCACATTGCTCCCTTATCCATTCCTCCCTGCGTGTCCTAGGATGAAGAGGGGATGGGCCTGGGTCTTCCTCTGAATGTGCAACCAGACTCTGTCCTTCGCCAGTTTCCTCTGCAGCCACCAGAGCCATACTCCCACTCTCTATCAGCTGCTCCACCTCTCCGTCAGAATCAGATTCCAATAGGGGCATAACAGATATGGATTTTTTTAATTTGTATTTTAAAAAATGTATCAATAAAATATCTACAAAGAAAAACACAAAATAAAATAGATGCCAGGATAGATGTAATCATTGGTTTATGACCCTAACGGAGTGAGGAAGTTAAGTGAGTATTGTCCCATTTTACAAACTTTTTAAAAAATCTAAGTTGGGAAGGTCCCAAAAGGTGGTCACATAATCCCAGAAAAGTGCAACTGCCCTAAATACATGTCAGTGGCCAAGTGCCCAAATTTTGATCATGTGACTGTGGGGATGCTGCAACTGTTGTAATTTTTATAATTGTGAAAACCAGTCGTCATTTTTTCCAGTGCTGTGCTAACTTGGAATGGTTGCCGTGATGACCTGGGGCATGGCACAAAAGCAACAAAGTCACAAAAGTAGGTAAAGTCCCTTTAATTCCTCCAACCTGGTCCCCAATGATCATCAACTGGAGAAAAAACTCTCCCAAGAATAGTCTTTAAAGAGAAGAAATTCAGTCTGAACCCAAAGTACATATAGATTACAAATAAAAACCAACCAATACAAAAACAAAGCTTGCTGCAGTAATTAACGAGACAGGGCAGGATAAGGAATTGCAGACTTCCAAAAGATAACAAAACATACAAGGTTGGGAGGATGCCAGAACCCAGATAAGATGTGACAAACAAAGTTTGCTTCCAGAAAAGTGCTGCGCACAAACACCCTTTTTAAATCCTGTTTTCGCAGCTGCAACTAATGAAGGGAATCACGACCCTTTTCTCCCCCATTACCTACATAACTCATGTTGCTCCCTTCTCTGTTCCTCCCTGTGTGCCCTAGGATGAAGAAAGGGTGTCCCTGGGTCTTCCTCTGAAGGCCCAGCTGGACTGTGCCCTTCCCCAGTTTCTTGCACAGCCATCGGAGCCACACTCCCACTCCCTGTAAGCTGTTTGACCTCCCCCTCAGAATCAGATTTCAATAGGGGCATGACAGTTGCTTAATGTAGAATGTTGAAAGTTGTAATGTAATGAAATAATTTTTTGATTGCACCATTGTGCTTGTCTTCTTGACCTCATTCTCTAGACATCCCAAGGGAATGGGAAGAACATGTACTTCCTGAGAACATGCAAATTGTCACAAGTTTAAAAGTATTTGAAAAAGGAATTGGAGATGTATCCAACTATTGGCTGCAAAAATAACTTGTCTTATCTGAAATATATCTGCTGGAAAGAGACCATCAAAGCAAATGAATATTCCAAAGTTCACTAATAACATTCAAATAGATTATAATGTACATTTCAAAAGCAAGATGGATTTTCATCCCTGTCACTGCTCCAGTTTGGAACATTAAATAAAGCTGTGTGTATAAATACAGTTTCTCAAGAAAACTGATGACAAAGAATAATTTGTCATCAAATCCATTAGGAATGTTCTTTTGAGTGAGGAAAAACATCAGCCAAATTTCGATCCCACTCAGTCACTTTATACCACTCTATAAAGCCTTAGTAAGATTACACTTAGAATACTGCATCCAATTTTGGTCACCGCTCTATCAAAAAGTTTGTGAGACTCTAGAAAAAGTGCAAAGAAGAACAACAAAGGTGATGAAGGGAGTGGAGACTAGAACATATGAAGAACGATTACAGGAACTGGGCTTGGCTAGTCTAGTGAAGAGAAGGACCAGGGGGTGACATGATGGCAGTCTTCCAATATTGAGGGGTTACCACGGGGGGGGGGGGGGGTGTCAAGCTATTTCCCAAGGAACTCAAAGGCCAGACAAGAAACAATGGATGGAAACTGATCAAGGAGAGATTCAACGCAGAAATAAGGGAATTTTTTCTGACAGTGAGAACAATCAACCAATGGAACAGCTTGCCCTTGGAAGTTATAGGTGCTTTTGAAACTGGAAACTTTCAAGAACAGACTGGACAGCCATCTGTCCAAGTATAGGGTCCTGCTTGAGCAGGGGTTTGGACTCTGGACCTACGAAGTCTTTTGCAACACCTATTCTATTCTGTTCTGTTCTGTTCTGTTCTGTTCTGTTCTGTTCTGCTCTGCTCTGCTCTGCTCTGCTCTATTCTGTTCTATTCACTAGTCCTTGATTCCTCAAATTTTAAGCAGCATCTCATCTTACTGGTATTACCAAATCAGATGGTAAACATTGCAAACGAGAAAAACAAATATGAGTAGGCTAAATGTTGTGTCAAAGCTTTCTAGGTTCCATCAGGATTGCTATGACTTTCCTAACTTTTGGTCCGGCTGCCCACAAGGAAGAAGAAAGTTTCATCTTCCCTGCATGAAAAGTTGAGCCCTTTGGGGGAGACAAACCTGCTGGCATTTGGAGTGCTTGAGATATTTTTCCTAAGAAGTTCTACTACGTGAAATTTCAGGAACTGCATATCCAGTCTTAATTGTTTTTGGGTTGCTGTTGGCGGGTTGGCTTAACTGGCGGGTTGCTGTTGAAAGCAGATTGTTCAACCTCTGATGGCCATTTGGTCACATCAGGCCAGGTGATCTTTATGTCTCCTTGAGTGAAACTTTTGCTTTTATAAGTGCACATGAATGAACAACTGCTAGGTTCTGCAGGCAAGCCATTGCCAAATTAGCTTTTTCCATTTTCACTAAGAGGCACTGAAATGGAAGAGGTGAAACTGATGCAGAGGCTCCCTGGAGTGACTGGGAAGTCATGGATTAGGAGCTCAGCATTCAAGTCTGTCATCATCCAGAGCTCTTTTCACCCACAGGAGATCTGCCTTATGGCTGCTGCTCTTTTTCTCATGAAAGGGATCAGTAACAGTGTAACAGAACAGAATACCAAAATTGGAAGGGACTTTAGAGGTTTTCTTATGCAACCCCTTGCTCAAGAAGGAGGCAAACACTTTCAGACAAATGGTTGTCCAATCTCTTCTTAAAAACCTCCAGTGTTGGAACATTTATAACTTCTGGAGGCAGGTAGAAGGCCTTGTGGCCCACAGAAATGAACGCAGCCCCGGAGGGAGGAAGGCATGTTAGAAAAATGGTGACTTTCACTGGGGGAGAGGAAGAAACATTTGGTGTGAGGTAAAATGTGAGGAATTCAAGGGGGCTGGAAGAAGGAAAGGCTTACATGGCCATTTCCCAGAATGCACAGCAAAGGAGAGCAAAACTCCTGGATTCACAGAAGAAAAACTAACCTTCCAATGATATGAGTCGGATCTTTGTTAGAGTTAATCCTTATAATAATCAATATATTCTATGGTCTGTGACCAGTCATTTAAATGTAAAGAAACATGCTGAATTTTATCTATGAAGGAGCATAAATTTAAGGAGAATAATAAGGAAGAGGATGCAGAGGAGAAAGGAATGGTTCTATATTAGCATACTTGAAATACCCTTTTCTGATTGGTCCACAAACACGGCAATATGATTGGTTCTTAAAAGCGATGGTGATTGATCAACAATTGCTGCCCTGTGATTGGTCCACCTGAGTGGCAGGGAATTCAAGGAACCATCATTGGCTGCGAGCCGTGAGCAGCCGTTATGAAAAAAGCTGCCGCGGCTCCGCAGTTAGACTGATTCCAGGAACCAAATAAAGAGCTGAGTCACGCTGGTCTCCAGCCTCCTTTTCCCTGCAATCTAACATGGGCGACAAGGATGGGATTCTGAGACAAGGAGACCAGTTTGAGAATGTGGCAACGAGAACTGAGCAAGACAAAATGGCCGGCACCAACTCGCCACCTGCACCATTCAACCCAGCGATGGAGGACTGGGAATCGTACATCGACAGATTCCTCATGCTCCTCGAGAGCAATGACCTACAGAGGATCTCCGAGAACAGAAAGAGAGCCATGTTCCTTATACATTGTGGACCCACAGTGTTCAAGATGGCCAAAGCATTGTCCAAACCTGAGGACGTAAAACAGATGGCCTGGCCAGATTTGGAAAAAATACTGAAGGCCCATTATGCACCAACCATCTCCAGCCTTATTCGGAGACATGAATTTTACAAACGGGACCAGAGACAAAGTGAAAGCATCAGAGATTTCATAGCAGCTCTAAGGGACATTGGAGGGGCATGCGAGTTCCTCAACATGGATGAAGCCATGAGGAACCATGTGGTCCTAGGTCTGAGAGACCTCACCTTGCAGAGCTGGCTGCTAACCCAAACAAACATCAGTCGCTGAGGCCATCGCTGAGGCAATGGGAGCCAAAGCCACTAAAAAATCAGCAGACACAATGCGGCTAATGAACACAGAAAACCAGAAAACAACGGCAGAGACAAGCCAACCCCCAGAGAGAAAAACAGAGGGCACCCACAAGACTACCATGCACCATGAGGACATCGAGTCTTTGTCCAAGACTGATGATGAGGAAGAGGAAATACACAGACTCCAATCGGAACGAAACAGACGGGAGAGGAGAGAGTGTAAGTCAGGGTTCCAGTGCACCAGGTGCAGAGGAGACCACACCCATTCCGAGTGCCATTTCCTTGACATGGTTTGCCAGCACTGCAAGAGATGGGGACATATAGCAAGGGTCTGCCAGAACCAAAAGAGCTGAAGCCCCAGACGAAGAGACAGCACCCCCTCCAGAACGAAGGAAAGACAGGCAGGGGGCCATTGGAGTCAAGAAAACAAACAAACGGCTCAATGAAATTTTCAGAAAGGAAGAGACACACCAAACTATAACCATCGGGCACTCAAGTGCAACCGATGCCTTGAAGGTACATGTGAAAGTCAACATCGAAGGATAACAATGCGAGATGGAAGTGGACTCCGGCTCATAACTGTCTATGGTATCATGGAACACACTTAAGAGACTGGTACCGAGCATACAAAGAACGGAACTGGAGAGCCAAAAACTGACCCTGAAGGACTACCAAGGGAACAGGATCCCCGTAGTTGGACCTGGGCACTTCCAAGTAAATTTCAGAAAGCACATGGAAATTCTTCCACTAACAGTCATAGACCAGGATCGCCCAAGCCTACTGGGACTCAAATGGTTCGCACCCCTGGGAATTGGAGTGACCGGAATCAACAGTGTCACTGAAACAGACTGGGAGGAGAGCCTGATGAGGGATTTACAGGATGTGTTCAATGGAAAACTAGGCAAGTACCGAGGGTCCCCGATATCATTTAATTTGAATCTGAAGATAGCCCCAATCAGGTTAAAGGCAAGGTGAGTCCCTTTCGCATTAAAACCAAAGATAGATGAGCAATTAGATAAACTCATCGCACAGGGGGTATTGGAACGAATAGACCACGCAAGGTGGGAAACCCCAATTGTGACTCCGATTAAGCCAGATGGGTCCATGAGAATCTGTGGAGACTCTAAGGCCACCCTAAACCACTCGCTACAACAAAGCGCATACCCCGTTCCGGTGGTTCAACATCTGTTACATTCGTTGGGGGGAGGCAAGGTCTTCGCAAAGCTCGATCTTGCAGAAGCGTACCAGCAATTGCCAGTCGACCCCGAGACAGTGGAGGCACAAACAATTGTGACTCACAGGGGGGCATTCAGATGCAAAAGACTGCAATTTGGAGTCAGTGTGGCCCCAGGGATGTTCCAAAGCTTGATGGAGCGCCTGTTACAAAGAATAAAAGGGGTAGTCCCATACTTCGATGACGTGCTGGTATCAACTAGTGACAAGAACCAACTGGAAAGCCTCCTCAGAGAGGTCTTACAAAGATTCCAACAGGCAGGGCTCAAAGTAAAAAAAGAAAAATGTCTGCTAGCCACCCCTAAAGTTGAATTCCTGGGGTACCTAATAGATAAAGATGGAATCTCCCCCATGGACCAGAAAATCAAAGCAATAAAAGAAGCTCCCAGACTCAAAAACAAAACATACGTACAAGCATTTTTGGGACTCATTAACTTCTGTAATGTCTTTCTGCCACAGAAGGCTACGACAGCAGAACCATTACACAGATGTCTGGATAAGACAGCTACCTGGACCTGGGGACGATGAGAAGAGGCCATGTTCCAGAAAATAAAAGACTTGCTGACATTCGAATCTGTGTTAATTCAATATAGTGAAACACTGCCACTGACAGTCACCTGTGACATATCACTGTTCAGCGTCGGAGCCGTACTCAGCCACACACCACCAGATGGGAGAGAAGCGCCGATCGCATTCTATTCCAAAACACTGTCCAAAGCAGAAAGAAACTACAGGCAGTTGGACAGAGAGGTGCTAGCAGCGATAACTGGAGTCAAGTGATTCCATGAATACCTCTATGGCCAGACTTTTTCACTCATTACAGACCACAAACTGCTCTTGGGAATACTTGCAGGAAACAAGGCCACCCCAAACATACTGTCACCATGAATGATGAGGTGGTCTAAGTTCCTTGCCACATATAATTACAAATTAGGCCACCGGCCAGGGAAGGACATATCACACGCTGATGCCCTGAGCTGTTCTCCCCTTCCTGAACTGGAAAGTGACCCAGCACCAATCACATCCATGCTACAAATTGAAACATGACCAAACCTACCCATAACTGCAGCGGACATTGCGAAAGAAACAGCAAGAGACAAAAAGATGACATGGATTTTAAACTGGGTAGGAAAAGGGTGGCCAGAAAATGAGACTGACAAGACTTTTAAACCATTTTGGAACAGACAGACGGAACTCTCAATGTTAAAAGGTTGTACACTATGGGGGTATCAGGTAGTCATACCAGTACTACTCCAAGAACAAGTACTGGATATCTTGCATGAAGGACACCTGGGTATCGTATGAATGAAATCCCTGGTCAGGAGTTATGTATGGTGGCCAGTGATGGATAAGGATATTGGGAGATGGGTGGAAACGTGCACGCAATGCCAAAAATCCTGACCTACACACCCTGCCGCACCTGTACTTGACTGGGAAACACCGAGGGGACCCTGGTCGAGAATACACATTGATTTCGCAGGGCCGACAAAAGGACACACATTTTTAATAATAGTAGATGCATACTCAAATTGGTTGGAAGTAAGCGTCATGAATTCCACAACAGAAACCGTCATCAGACAGCTGAGGAAGCTGTTTGCAACACATGAGTTGCCAGACCTATTGGTTTCAAACAATGGGCCGTAGTTCATGGCATTGACATTTGAAAAGTTCCTCACTGAACATGGAATAAGACATGCCTTGACAGCACCGGGTCCGCTGGCTACAAACAGATGGGTGGAACGCATGGTTCGGTATACGAAAGAGACTATAGAGAAACTAGACATGGGAGACATACAAGAAAAAATCTGCAAAATGCTAACCATAGAACACTTCACACCTAACACCACAATGAATAAAAGCCCAGCAGAACTATTGATGGGCAGAAAATTAAGTTCGCACCTAGATAGGTTACACCCTACCTATAGCCCTGAAAAACCAGCAGACTCCTCTAGTAAGCACTGCACATTCGGAACAGGGACCTGGTCTATGCAAAAAATCTCACGGGGCACCCACTATGGATACCAGCAACAATAACCCAGGTAACAGGACCCAGGTCATACAGACTAGAAACAGAGGATGGAAGAAGCTGGAGGAGACACATAGATTAACTGAGGTCACGAACATTAGAAAGAAACATTAACAAACCCAGGTGAGAAGAAAAAGAACACACACACATGCCAGAAACACAGCAAACATAAATAATAATAATAATAATAATAATAATAATAATAATAATAATAATAATAATAATAATAACAACAACAACAACAACAACAACCAGACCAGAGAGGGGGGACACCCCTCAAACACGAGTAAGAGGGGAGGGGGAGACCTTCCACTGGCAGAAGAAACACCGCAACAAACACTAACAACAACCTGCCAACCAACTTCACCAGTAACCCCAGAAAGAAACCACAATTACTTACCTGGAGATAACTTCGGTAGAGAGGAACAGGCGGGGAAAAACAACAAGAAGCCACTGTGGAAGGGAGTGGCCGAGCTGACTCTACCAGCCCAGATAGGCCGGGCGGGAGCGGCATGGCTGACTCTACCTTCCAGGAGGTTCCATGGAGAAGGACAGGAGAAACAGCCATCCCGTCCGAACCAGCCGAAGACAACAACACAACTGAGCTGCGCAGATCAAGTAGACACCATAAAAGCCCCACCTACTTATGTGACTAAGTAACATAGGTTGGACTAAACCAAGTGGGGAGGGGTGTTCTATATTAGCATACTTGAAATACCCTTTTCTGATTGGTCCACAAATACGGCAATATGATTGGTTCTTCAAGCGACAGTGATTGATCAACAATTGCTGCCCTGTGATTGGTCCACCTGAGCGGCGGGGAATTCAGGGAACCGTCATTGGCCGCGAGCCGCGATCAGCTGCTATAAAAAAGGCTGCTGCAGCTCCGAGTTAGACTGATTCCAGAAACTGAATAAAGAGTTGAAAGTTATGCTGGTCTCCAGTCTCTTTTTCCCTGTGATCTAACAGGAACCATATTTATTAATACCTATTTATTTATTAGTTGATTAATCCATACTTATTCTACCAGATTAACAGAGTTGGAAGGGACCTTGTAGGTCATCTAGTCCAACACCCTGCCCAAGCAGAAGACCCTACACCATTTCTGACAAATGGCAGCCTGATCTCTTCTTGAAAGTCTCAAATGATGAAGCTCCCACAACTTCTGAAGACAAGCTGTATCAGTCACGTTCTATTGCTAATTGCCCAAATCTTGTTTAGTTTCATTATTATTTATCCCTGTTGCTTGTTTTGAACTGCTGTAAGGTGCTCAGCAAAATATGACACAATTTTATTTGAGTCTTGGTTTCAGAAAAAAAAACCTCTGTGGTCCTACTTAAGTAATTCTTTGAAATATGTAAAACTAGCTCCATATCTGTACTTTGCTATGAAACTGTGTGATTGGCCTTAGTTTTTGAGGAGAAAAATAAGGGAAAAATTGTGCCTCTGCCTGCCAGCATCCATTGGTATTCATCTGGCTAGTGTCCTGTCAGTGTGTGAGAGAGTTGAGGAAACTGAAACATGGAAACTGAAACAGTATTTGCTGTGTGAGTAAGAAGAAGACAGCAAGGAGCATGGGCTTGGCTTAACTCAACTGTTCTGTATTAAAGCTGGTTGCTGCTGTGAAACTAAAACTACAACTGAAACTCCTCTCCTCTGCTTATGTTTTGCAGGTGGTGAGGGGGAGTAGAACTCCCTAGCATCAGAACATGTTAATAATAATAATAATATATGAAATGCTAATGCTCTGAGGATCATTTCAAAAAATCCTTTCTTAGTGAGCACCTAGAAGCCAAGAGAACATACATGCCAAATTTCAAGTTTGTAGGCTTTACGGTTCTGGAGATTTTGCTTTTATATATTGCTTTTATATAGTATTTTGCTTTTATATATCTAGATTAACTTATGATGAAAACACTAAAAAAACAGAACCAAGCAGATCGACAGGACACCTGTGTGCAGTAAAAGTGTGGTTTGGGCTTAGCAATGGCTACTCGGTGAACCTTAGCGTAGTTCAGCAAAAGAAAGATGAACAACCAACATACAAGTGCTAGGGGGAAGAAGGAGGAAGAAAGAAGAGACAATGTTCTATTTAGAAGATGATAGAGAACTGATTCTCTATTTTAGCTCTCAAGCACTAAAGGTTGGTTTAAGACTGATGGTTTCTCCAGATGCTGCAGAGCTATAGTGCATTTCCCAGCAGTTCAGCTCATGTGGGGATCAGCAGTTACAGTTAAGCAACATCTTGGAGGACATAAGGTCCCCCATCCTTGCCCTCCCGGGTATTTAGAAAGTCTCTTTAGCTTCATTAGTGCTGTTGAGCACAGTTGCTACAATTCATATTGTGCAGCATTGAAAGCCTGGAGACATCTTAAGTGTGTCATAGTTGTCTAAGAACAACTAAGGAAATTGCCATGTTTTCTCTCCCAGTGGAATATACAACATGAAATATTGATAATGTTGTGACACTGCTTGCTTGATGCCCATAAGGAAAGATAGGCATTTCCTCTGCTCTGGGTCCCCAATCTCTGCATTTATGCTTGAAATGAAAGCATTTTTCTGGATCATTGTCTCAGCAGGTAAGACCAGATTGCTTTTAGTTTGTTGAGTTGCCCTTCCCAGCTCATGCTGTGGAATGGATTCCTCCCAGTGGTGAGCTGCTACCGGTAGGAAGAATAATCAGCCGCCCCTGCCCTATCCTGTTTTACATTTTCTCCTTTTGCAGTTCAGTTGATTCATGAGGCAAAATGGATTACCATACCCCAGCTGTTCTATTTACAGGGGAAGGATAGAAGGTGAGCTGGAGAGGTTCAAATGGGTGTTTATTGAATGTTACATGCGTGTGCGCTCACCAAGCTGGTTGTTAAACTGGTTGCAGCCCACCACTGATTCCTCCTGATATATACAACTGATCTCAGTACAGAAGTAACCTGATTTCCAACCCATCAGACTCAAGACAAGCTGAACCTCACCACAGAAATGGCCCTTGTAAAAAATGCAGAATCCTGGGAAGGATTCTTAGGCTAGAGATAAAGCTAAGAAAGCTAAGAAATCAGTAGTAGATTCATGATGGTCTTTTCCAAGCATTGTTCAGTCTTGGACAGATCTTTAGAACATGTCAATGAGGATTCTCAGTTATCTAGGTAGAGTTGTCTGGAAACTAAGTCATAGCAACTGGGCTTGACTCAAGTTCCTGACAGATCTTTAGAAAAAAAGAAACTAGTTCATTTTTATCAGCCCAGCCAACCTATTCAGTGTTTGTTGAGTAGGGTTCTACCAATCAATCAATCTTCCAGATTTAAGCTAGGTGAACAACTGAGGTAAAAGGGAAATCATAGGAAAGTCTAACACCTGCAGAATTTCACTAATTCACAGTGGAAGATCTTCAGATTCATTTTAGGTGTAAACTCGTCACACCCATCTTTAGATAAATTAAAATAGTCAGTGAAATACTTTCAAGGCAAGACTCCCATCCAAGTATTAACTCAGGCCATCCCTGATTAGCTTTTTTTGATCAGTCAAAATTGGCTAGGCCCTGGCACCTTTTGTGTGTGTGTGTGTGTGTGTGTGTGTGTGTGTGTGAACATACATAACCAGTGGTGATATTCAAAAAAAAATTACTACCAGTTCCGTGGGCATGGCTTGGTGGGCGTGGTGTGGCTTGGTGGGTGTGACAGGGGAAGGTTATACTGCAAAATCACCATTTCAACCCCACTCCAGGGGAAGGATACTGTAAAATCCCCATTCCTTCTCAACCCCACTAACCTGCTTTCCAGCTCTGTTCTTCTGTGCAGGGCACCAAAAGAAGACACAGCCAATCAGCTGGGACTCAATGGGAGGCAGAGAATAGATGGGGGCAGGGCCAGTCAGACATGGGATTTGTCAGTTCTTCGAACTACTCAAAATTTTTGCTACTGGTTCTCCAGAACCTGTCAGAACTGGCTGAATACCACTTCTGTTACATACTTGCATGCATGCATGCATACATACGTACATACATACATACATACATGCTGCCAGGACCTAGCCACCTTTGGCTGATATATACCCAAGCTGCCAATGCCCAGACAACTAATGTACATGTATATTATATACACACACTCATACACACAAGCTTTGACTTTTAAGTTGGCCACATGATCAATTGTTGGCTATGACTTTGTGATGAAGATTGATGCAGATTCTATTCATGTTGGGGCATGAGGTCTACACACTTACAACAATGGGTTTCATTAAGAGATTAAAGAGTTCACCCCTCTCTCATTTAACACACTCAAATTTAACAAGTGATAGACCAACTGTAACCTCTCCTAATTTTATCGTGTATGAAGTGTTTGAGTCCCAATGTTGTTCTCCCCCTGAACTGTTGCTCAGAAGATGCAGAGACCAAAGCAAAGGAATCAAGGCCAGTGAAATATGTCTGCAAGGGTTATCCCAAGAGCAAAATTTCAAGCTACTCCTGCAAAATATGGGGGGAGGGGGAGTATTAGTACAAGATTCCAATTAAATTAGCATTAAACAATCATTTCAAGACATAGCTTTAAATCCTTTGAATTAGTCAAGTGTACTTAATGATATGAATCAATGGACTATTTATAGATGCTAAAGGCTACGTTATAAAGAATTCTGTAACCATATCCCCTTGACAGCTAAAATTTTTCATTTAAGCACTTGGTACTAATTCAATGACTGTGATGCATCTGTGAACATTCAAAGACAATCACAGAGTCTGAAACCAGAAGGGTGGATGCCATCTCTTTTGTGCTTGTGAGTGATGTTGCCTGAAAATAGTTGAGGTACTCCTCAACTTACAACAGTTCCTTTAGTAACCATTCAAGGTTACAATGATACTGAAAACCGATGACTTATATCCATTTTTCACACTTATGACCATTGCAGCATCTCTATGGTCACATGATCAAAACACAGATGCTTGGCAAGTGACTCATATTTATGATGGTTGCAGTATCCTTGGGTCAAGGGGGAAGCCAGTTTCACTTAACAATTGTGTTACTAACTTAACAACTGCAGTAATTCCACTTAACAACTGTGGTAAGAAAGTTTGTAAAAGGGGGCTGTTGGAATCTGATTCCTAGGGGGAGGTCGAGCAGCTGACAGGGAATGGAAGTGTGGCTCTGGTGGCTGTGGAAGAAACTGGGGAAAGGCACAGTCCAGCTGGGCCTTCAGAGGAAGACCCAGGGACATCCCCTATTCATCCTAAGGCACTCAGGGAGAAGTGGATAAGGAAGAAATGTGAGTTGTGTGGTCTACAGGGGAGGAAGGGGCCCTGATCCCCTTCATGAGCTGCAGTTGGGAAAACAGGATATAAAGGGTGTTTGTGCACAGCACCTTGCTGGAAGCAAAGTGTGAATTATCTTCGTTTGTCAGGTCTTATCTGGGTTCTGGCATCCTCCTAACTGTGTGTGTTTTGTTACCTTTTGAAGTCTGCAATTCCTTATCCTGCCTTTCTTGTTAATTGCTGTAACCTGGTTTGTGTTGGTTTTTAATTATAATCTATATGCACTTTGGGTTTGGACTGATTGGAGGTATTAAAAGAAATTTATCAAGTTGGAGGTATTAAAGGGACTAAATTACAAATTAACTATGTCCACAGCATACAGGGAAAATCTATATAAAATGTTTTATAGGTGGCATCTTCCTCCTGCTAGACTAGAAAAAATGTTCAACCTAAGCCCAAGCTGTTGGAAGTGTAAAAAGGAAAAAAGGTACATATTTTCATATGTGGTGGACCTGCCCAGAGATCAAGAAATATTGTAATATAATTCAATTGTGGTTAGAAGAAATAACAAAACAGCAAATTGATCCAAACCAGAACTATTTCTATTAGGCTTAATGACAGAAAAATATGATAAAAAATAAATACATTATGCTACATAACTTAACAGCTGCCAGAATTTCCTACACACAGTTTTGGAAGCAGGAAAATGTACCATCAGAAGATGTTGTTATAAAAAAAAATTAGATTGTGCAGAGATGGACAGACTAACAATGAAATTAAGAGACAAAGAAGAGTCGATATAAAGTCTGGGATGGTTTAAGAATAAAAAGAAATCAAAATAGCAATTAGGTAAAGAATAAATACTTATATGTAAATACTTATATCTATATTCATATCTTTCTATATTTATTTATATATTAAGTTGAAATTGTATAATGAAAGAAATGTGTATTTAGAAATTTTCAGGAAATGTAAAAGATGTCTTGACATTGATATAATAATGTATAAAGTTTTATTTTATGTTTTTAAATTTTGAAAACTAAATAAAATTTAATAATTGAAAATATAAAATACAATAAATAAAATAAAGGGACTTTACCTACTTTTCTGACTTTGTTGCTTTTGTGCCATACCCCCGGTCATCACAGGGGCAAAACTCACTTAAGAAATGTCTGTCAAGATTGAGCCACTTTGCTTCTTTCAAACCTAGTACTTTTCAACTTGCCAGTGAAATGAGGGAAGAGAAAGGGAATGTGGAGAATGTATGCAGAGAATGTGAGAGCCTGGCAGCCATCAAGGTCTTCAATGCAGGTGCTTGAGAAAGAGATGGACCATTCCCATAACAAAAAACCGTCTCATAATTGGACAATGTGATCAACCAGGAGTGGGGAGAAGGAGGAAGTATTGTTTAACAGGGCAAGCATTTGTGTGGGAAACCAGGGCTGGTTTCATTTCTTCAGTACCTACTTGATGTGTCCAAAAAGTTTTATTTTGGGGAACTCAATTTTCCCAGGAGTGTTTCCTTGTTGTGGGTTCGCTAATTGGACAGTTGATAATGTCTTTCTTAGCAAGTGAAATTTTGGGCTCAACTGTGGTCGTAAATTGAGGACTTACACAAGGGTATTACATGAGGATGCAATAGACATCCATCATGTCAACAGTCTCTATGGTGAACCATGCAGAATTGCAGATATTCTATCCATCACATAAATACTGACTGTGGGATGGTAAACAGAGCTACATCCATTGATAGTGAAACCAACACCAATGAATCTTTAGGAAAATACTTGAGAGTTTCATGTTTAGCACTAAAGAGAATGGACCATAAAGTTATCCATCTAGAAGACGTTTGCTTCGTCACATAAAAGACATAGAAGACATAAATAGTCCATAATTCTTAGGTATGCCATACTTAAGAAATCATGAAATCTTTTTCATTAATATGCATTCATTAACCAGTGCAAAATGGAGCTGTTAATAGATGTATTTCCTGTCCTTCAAATGTCTTCATCACAAAACAAATAAATACTGTATGATCTCTTTGTGTTTCTGTGTCCCTTATAGCAGAAGTCCCCAACCCCTGTTCTATGGGCCAGCACTGTACTGCGACCTGCCAGAAACCGGTCCAGGAAAATACATGAAGCCTCATCCACATGAAACTATGCCCCCTCCAGTCCTCAGAAAAACCTCTCTCCATGGAACCGGTGCTGGTGCCCAGAAGGTTGGGGGCCACTGCCTTATAGAGAGACCTTGGTGGTTTTTCAGACTCTTGCTGCTGATACATCAACAGTTTTGCATTTAGTTGCTTTACCTAATTATATCCAAAGTTACAGTGCAAGATCTCAGGAGCTAGGCAGTAGGATGAGCCAAGATCCATTCCTCCAAAGATAACAGAGAGCCTCACTCCCAAATCTGAAATCACAGACAGAGAAAGAGATCAAAATGTCTTGATCTCATTAGCCTTTTGTTACAGTGACTGAATGTGGCCCATTGGCCACCGGCCCCCTTTGTCAGATGAATCAGATGAAGAGGCAGCATGGGAGTTAGGGCCAGCATCAAGGCAATCTGAGAACTCTGAGGGGGAAGAGGGAATGGAGCTGTCAGAGAGAAAGAGAAAAGAAAGAGAGAGAGAGGCAGAGCCTGGGCCATCAGCCCTCAGATGGAGACTCAACACCTCCCAGGTCTGGAGGTGGCTGATGAGGAAGAAGAGGAACGGTTGGGTCCAGTGCCTGATGCTGGATGCATAGAAGGCAGAGGAGAGGAGAGCAGTGAAAATCTATGGGACTTTCCTTGGGATGGAAGAGCCATCACTGCTAGCAAAGCCCCTCCCTAGCTCTGGGGATAAAAGGCAGGAAGCAGAGATGAATAGGTGTGGCAGTCTACTATTCATCTCTCTGCTGGTCCCTCACTGATAGCCTACATTTCTGAATACAGTCTGGAAATTATCAGAATTCTTGGAATCTGCAACACCTTCTGAGTGTGTGTGTGTATCTGCTGCTGGAAGAAAGTGAGTGCACCTTCCAGGACTTCCTATGCAAATATGGGAAGAGAGAGAGAGAGAGAGACTCCTGGTGTGTTGGGCCAGTTCAGGGTGAAAGGGAGCAAGCATCACTATCCACAGCAGTTGGAGAGTTCATAGGCTGCTGTGAGAGAGTGGCTGCTGGTGCTCCTAACAAAGGGAACGTTTTGTTAAGCCCATGTCACACTGCACCAACGGATGCAAAGAGGATGTAAAATGGACAAAAAAGCTTGCCATCCGTTGGTTAACGCAATGTACTCACTGCCTCCGTTTTGCTTCCTCTCTATCCGTCCAGCATCCATTTATTGACGTTTCATCCGCTCAGAAAGTTTTGGGCTGCCTAAAACTTTTGAGTGGAAAATGTATCCAATGCATCCGTTCTGCATCCTCTAGGCATACGGGGGACATCCGTTCTGCATCCATTACACATCTGCTATATCCGCTAGGCATCCGCTGTGCATCGGCACAACTAAAATCCGTTCCAGTGGTAAACGGACGCAGGGAGGAAGCAGAACGGACGCGCAGCGTTAGTAGCACGGATGGAGAAAGGATGAAAGCGGATGCAGCTCATCCGCTCTGCATCCGCTCTGCATCCGCTCTGCATCCGCTCTGCATCCTCTACGCATCCTCTACGCATCCGCTCTGCATCCGCTCTGCATCCTCTATGCATCCGCTCTGCATCCTCTACGCATCCTCTATACATTCGCTCTGCATCCTCTATACATTCGCTCTGCGTCCTCCCCATGTTCGTTCCTTTCCGTGTTATCCGCTCTGCTTATGCAAATTTTTGCCCCTTTTGAGAGCGGATAACAACGGATGGAACATTTTGCTCGTCCGTTGTGTCCTTTTTGCATCCGTTGGGCAGTGTGACATGGGCTTTAACTGCAAAGGGCTTGTCGTGTTTGGGAGCTGGATCAGAACACTGGCTTTGTCTCTTTGCCTCTTTGCCTTAGAGGAGGCTATTTTGCTCTCTTCTGTTATCACATTTTCTCACTTCTTTTATGAGTCTGATATTGAAATTGGCTTATTTCTTTTGTAGAGATGAAAATAGGCTCTGGGGATAGAGATGGTTTCTCCAAAACTCTGCGCTATTTTTGTTCTCTCCTGTTCATACTGTGGCTGCTCTTCCTTTGGTTTTCTCAGAGTGATTCCAGCTTAATCGTGAACGTAACGATCTGCTCCTGCTACCCAGCCAACAAGAGCTGAGCACCTACTGAGGCCAATCAGAAGAAACAAATTAAAATGAAGCAGTGCTTCGCTTTCAGGACAGGTCATGCGGTGATCATTGCCAGTGATAGAAGACCCCAGTCATTTTGGACTACAGTTCTCATTGCTTCTCAACTTCAGCTGTGCTAACTAGAGCTTACAATCTCTATTGTTGAAAACATCTGGATGGGAGCAGATTAGGAACTTTGTCCTAGCTAATCAGTGGTAAACAACAGCTAACTGATCAGCAAGTCAATGTTTTTAGTTATTACTAGAAAAACATTAATAATTGCAATAGAAATCACAATATCAACAACTGTATCCTGTCTCTTTGCCACACATTGTGTGATGACCTAGGGCATGGTACAACGAATCACACAAACAGCTGGCAGTACAAACCACCCCTTTATTGCTGCAAAGTTCCCCAACTGCTCCCATGTTTCCAGCAAGTCTCAAGCAGAATGATGACAAAAAATCCCACACAAACCTCAAGCAGCTTCTGGCTGCAGTTAGTCCAGCCCAGTACTATCTGCACCAAGGCTGCTCAGTAATAAATCCAAAGGTATTTGTCAAATTTGAGGACTGCCCAAATAGTTTCCAAGTTCAGATTTCATTCTTACTACCTACAGAATGCCTTAGATCAGGAGTCTCCAGCTTTGCTTTGTGGCTGAGAATTCTGGGAGTTGAAGGTCACAAGCCTTAAAGTTACCAAAGTTGGAGACCCTTGCCTTAGATTAAAGGAGAACTTAACCAATAGAGTAAAAATGAACATCTATTGCAGAAATGGACCAGAGTTCCTGATCACTACTCAGTATCTATGGAGCCTTTTAGAGAGGCAGAAGGGATCTCAAGGAAGAAAAATAACTCAAAAGAGATAATTCTAGAATGGGCTTGAAAAGTTGTGATATGAAAAACAAAAGACAACTAATGACTGCAAAAGACAACTAATACTGCATGATTTATTTAGCTTTCAACTACATCATTTTGTTTAACAACTGTCACAAAAAAGATCATAAAATTGGACAAGGCCCATTTAGCAGCCATTTATTATTTTGGTAATCTACTGCACCAAAGAAAGTTTTGATTTTCTTTTTTCTTCTTTCTTTATCCTTTGAACTTTTTCTTGTTTTTTTTTTTTTCTAACTTTTTTCCCCATGTTTTTATTTTATCATGAAACTTAATATTTTTTTTTTTAAGGCAGGACAAGAGAACGGGGTCCTTTAGGTTTCTTCCACTGCTTCTCCTTGAATTCTCCCTCCCCCCGAGCTGTTTTTTTTCCCAATTATCACAAAAGGATTGCTGCCAACCCTCAGGCTGGGGAATTCTTCGACAACTTATATGTCACAACCAAGAACTGATAAATATGTTTTCACGGCAGCTGAGAGAAGCTAAGAAGGAAAAGCCCTCCATAGACATGAAAGGATTTGCTTATTTCAAACATTAGAGATGCTAATTCTAGGCTCTCCTACTCATTGAAATATGTGAGGAGATCATTTTTGACCCAAAAACCTGCCGTCCTCCTCAGTGGTGGGATTCAATTTTTTTTACTACCAGTTCTGTGTGTGTGGCTTGGTGGGTGTGGCAGGGGAAGATTACTGCAAAATCCCAATTCCCTCCTGTTCCATTCGGAAAAGACACGTGGTAGACCGGGCTCCAACAAATAACTCTTTATTAGTTAACAGCAAACAGTAATGGAACATTTGCTCAAGCCGCGGCAGCCCTTTATACAGAGGCTTGCCCGCCGGCTTGTAGCCAATGATATTTATTTAACTTTGCCGCCTTTGAGTGGCTCTTTGGATTGGTTCCTAATGAACCAATCCTGTACTGGCCTTTCTGGCCAATCAGAAGAGACTACTTGGAACCTTCCAAGTTATACAGAACACTGCTCCCCCTTTAGTTCAGTCCTACGTGAGTGATGTAGTCACACAGGTAGGTGGGGCTTCTTCTGGTCCTAGTTGACCTGCGCGGCTCATTCTCGCCTAGGACTTCAAGCGGTTCAGTCAGGATCGCAGTCTCTCCAGTTCGTCTCCATGGAACTGCCTAGAAGGGTGAGTCAGCATTGCCGCTACTGCTTGAGTTGCTCATGCCGGTGGTTTTGCCACTCCCTCCTGGTTCAACCGGGCTGGTTGAGCTGGTCTGGCTGGCACCTTCCAGGACGGCTTCCTTTTCGCTTGGATTACCTCTGATGGTTTCATCTAATCGTAACTGCTCTTTTTGGTTGGTTAGATGTTCTAGATTTGATTTCAATGGTTCATTTTCACACCCTTTTGTATTTGTTTGTGTTTCCCCCCCTCCTTGGTTTTGTTTTTGTCGATTTTTATTATTTGAGGTTGCACGGTCATTTTACACTCAATGTTTCAGGAACAAAGCTGGTCTATGTGCCGCTTCCATTCTCTTCCATCGTCCATGGTTAATCGGTAGGACCGGGGACCTGTTATTTGTGTGATAGTGGCTGGAAGCCAGAGAGGGTCCACGGTAAAATTCTTTGCATAGAGTAGGTTGCCGATTTCAAAAGTGTGGTATCGGCTAGATGAGTCAGGGGGTTTCTCACAAGTGTAATTTGGGTGCAGTCTATCTAAATGGGATCTGAGTTTCCTCCCCATTAACAATTCTGCCGGGCTCTTGTTTGTTGTACTACTGGGAGTGATGTGTTGTAGTGTAAGCAAGCGGTTCAGTTTGTCTTGGACATCCCCACGGTCCATTTTTTCTAGGCCTTCTTTAATAAACCTGACCATTCGTTCGGCCCTACCATTCGCCACCGGGTGGGCCGGCGCGGTTAGTGCATGGCGTATACCCAGGGATGGTAAGTACTGTTCGAATTGAATAGCCATTAATTGTGGCCCGTTGTCGGATACCAATAAATCAGGTAAACCGTGAGTTGCAAACAATTTGTTTAGCTGTTTTATAACAGCGTCGGTTGTTGTGGATGACATAACTATAACCTCCAACCAATTTGAATATGCATCTATGTCTATTAAGAACATGTTGCCCCTGGTTGGTCCTGCAAAATCAATATGGATTTGAGACCAAGGGCCTCATGGGGTCTCCCAGTCCTGTATGGGCACTTGTGGTGGTGTGGTTTTAGCTCTCTGACACTTATGGCATGTTGCAACCCAGCATTCAATATCGCCAAAATCCCCAGTAACGGTTTATGATCAGTCACAATGGAAAATGTCCTCCCATAGAGGTATTAGTGAAAACGTTTAACCCCGGCGATGATTGCCAGTGCTTCCCTGTCTAGCTGGCTATAGTTGCATTTTGCTTTGGAGACCGTTTTCGAGTAAAAGACAATGAGTGCCTCTCTCCCGTCAGGTAATTGGTGGCTCAGGATGGCACCGACTCCGAAAGGTGAGGCGTCGCAAGTGACCGTCAATGGAAGTTTATTACTAAACTGAATAAGAATGGTGTCTGAGGTTAATAAGTCTTTTATGCTTTTGAAAACTTTTTGTTCTTTATGACCCCAAGTCCAGACAATTTTTTTATCCAGCAAACAGTGTAATGGTTCTGCTATCATTGCTTTGTGGGGGAGGAATACGTTATAAAAGTTGATCAGACCCAAGAATGCCTGTAAGTCCATTTTATTTTTGGGTCTGAGTGTGTCTTTAATTGCTTTGATTTTTTTGTCTGTTGGGTGAATACCCTGTTCGTCAATTAAATACCCTAAAAATTCAACGCGGTCGGTAGCCAGGCAGCATTTTTCCTTTTTTACTTTTAGGCCGGATTCTCTAAATTTGGTTAGCACTTCTCTTAGTCTTGCTTCTAATTGGGTCGTGTTTTTTGCTGAAATTAGGACGTCATCAAAGTATGGATCGACCCCTTTTATCCCGTTTAATAGGCATTCCATGAGGCTTTGGAAAACTCCTGGGGCAACGCTTACTCCGAATTGAAGGCTGTTACATTTGAATGCCCCTCTATGCGTTACTATTGTTTGTGCTTCGGCCGTTATTGGATCAACTGGAAGCTGCTGATATGCCTGAGCTAAATTGAGTTTCACAAAAAATTTTCCTCCCCCAAGTGAGTGCAGCAAGTGCCGCACAACTGATACCGGGTATGCGCTTTGCTGCAGCGCATGGTTCAGGGTAGCCTTGTAGTCTCCGCAGATGCGCACAGACCCATCAGGTTTTACAGGTGTTATTATTGGTGTCTCCCACCTAGCATGGTCAATTGGTTCTATGACCCCCTGTGCAATCAATTTGTTTAATTGCTCATCTATTTTGGGCTTCAATGCAAAGGGGACTCATCTGGCTTTTAACCTTCTTGGTGCTATCTGGGGATCTAAGCTAAAGGAAATTGGGGTCCCCTGGTACCTGCCTAGAGTGCCGTCGAAGACGTCCTGGAATTCATGTAGCAGGTTCTCTTCCCAATCGTTTGCGACTATTCGGCTTACTCCGGTCATCCCGATGCCCAATGGTGCAAACCATTTGATGCCCAGGAGGCTGGGACAGTCTTGGTCGACTATAGTCAGCAGCAGGACTTTGGCGTGTTGTTTGTAAGTGACTTTGAAATGTCCTAGACCTACCACGGGAATTCTATTTCCCTGGTAGTCTTTGAGAATTAATTTTTGTTTCTTGAGTTCTTTTTGTTTTATGTTTGGAACCAACCACCTGATTGTGTTCCAAGACACCATTGATAGGAAAGATCCTGAGTCGATCTCTATTCACAAGGGTTTCCTTCAATGGTCACTACAATTTTGACTTTTCTCCCGCTTTCCGTCTGTGCGCTTCCGATAGTGACAGTCTGGTGAGTTTTTTCTCAGTTGCTGGTTCCCTTGCTGTGCTCCCATTTTCTATTGGCTTGCCTCGGGTCAGTTCTTTGTGGGGAATTATCGTGTCTGCTGGGACTGCTGTTCTTACAGTTGCGGCAGACTCTTTCGATGTGTCCCCTTTTCTTGCAAGCCTGACAGATGGCACTCGGTTCGGGGGTGGTTTCCTCCCCAGCCAGCGCATTCCCGCCAATGTCTTCTTCTTTCGTGCCCTTTTTGGTTCGCGTACAGGCGATGGACCTCATCGTCATCTTCTTCTGTTTCTGATGACTCATCTAGGTCTTCGTGGTGTGTGGTTGTGGGAGCTTGCTTCTTCCCTCTGGGTCAGGTCGTCATGTCAGTATTGGCATTCATCAGTTTCATTGTGGCCGCTGATTTCTTCGCGGCTTCTGCAATGGTGGCTTCCGCGATTGCTTCTGCCACAGTTATGTTAGGTCTGTTTTATAGTTTGCTTTGTAAAGTAGAGTCCTTTAGACCTAACATGTCACGATCTTACATGGCCTCATCCATATTCTGGAACTCGCAGGTTCCTCCCAGATGGCGGAGAGCTGCCACAAAATCTGCAATGGTCTCGTCTTCCCTCTGGTCTCTTTTATAAAACTCATGTCTCTTAATAAGATTTGAGACAACCGGCGCGTAGTGAGCCTTTAGCATTCGGTTAAGTTCAGACCAGGTCATCTGTTTCACGTCTCTGGGCTTTGCCAGTGCCTTTGCCTTTTTGAACACGGCTGGCCCACAATGTGTTAGGAAGACAGCCCTCTTTTGCTGATCCGAAATTTCCTCCATTTCGTTGCTCTCCAGAAACATCAGGAAGCGATCAATATAAGACTCCCAATCTTCCTCATTGGGGTTAAAAGGTGCAGGCGGAGCATTGCTACCAGCCATTTCGTCTAGCGTGGTTGTTTTCTTACCGCATGCTCGGTCCCTGCTTTAGGATGATCCTACCCTCGTTGCCAGTGTTCCATTTGGAAAAGACACACGGTAGACTGGGTTCCAACAAATAACTCTTTATTAGTTAACAGCGAACAGTAACGGAACATTGGCTCAAGCCGCGGCAGCCCTTTATATAGAGGCTTGCCTGCCAGCTTGTAGCCAATGACATTTATTTAACTTTGCCGCCCTTGAGCGGCTCCTTGGATTGGTTCCAAATGAACCAATCCTGTACTGGCCTTTCTGGCCAATCAGAAGAGATGACATGGAACCTTTTAAGTTATACAGAACACCTCCCCTCTCCAGGGGGAAGATTCCTGCAAAATCCCAATTCCCTCCCCTCTCCAGGGGGAAGATTACTGTGAAATCCCATTCCCTCCCCTCTCCAGGGGGAAGATTACTGCAAAATCC
>BLBF01000016.1:1881477-1922844 GCA_015471245.1 Laticauda colubrina
CAGGGGAAAGATTACTGCAAAATCCCATTCCCTCCCCTCTCCAGGGGCAAGATTACTGCAAAATCCCAATTCCTCTTCTCTCCAGGGGGAAGATTACTGCAAAATCCCAATTCCCTCCCCATCCCACTAACCTGCTTTCCAGCTCTGTTCTCCTGTGCAGGGCAACAAAAGAAGACCCAGCCAATCAGCTGGACTCTGGAGGCAGTGAATAGATGGGGGCAGGGCCAGTCAGAGATGGGATTTGCTGGTTCTCTGAACTACTCAAAATTTCTGCTACCGGTTCTCCACAACTGGTCAGAACCTGCAGAACCTCCGGTCCTCCTCCTCCTCCTCTTCTTTTTTTAGGAAAATGGAACTCATTTTGCTGCACTATAACATTTGGTCATGCCCATTAGCCCTTCCCTCCTATCTGCTGTCTTAATGCTCTTGTGCAAGAAGAGGCAACAGGGACCAATCCTTTGTCTTAATTTCTTGCATAAGGACATGCAAATAAAACTAACTAGAAAGACATTAGCCAGGAATTTTGTTCTCAAGGGGGGAATATGTCAGATTCCAGCTGATTTCTGTTGGAGTCCCTTTGAAGAAAAGACTCATATTTTCTTATTCTGCTACTTTGGACTGAGTGTGTAGCATCACTGATGCAAAATCATCTTTAGGAATCTTCTTAATTCGACCCCATGGGAAAGAATGCACTCAAATATATTGATGCTCTTGGGCATATAGCAATCATACTGTATAAACCAGATATTTTTGCAGCGTCAATAGGACTTGAATCGAAATTTTTACCAAATTCAGGCATCTTCTGAATAGGCTGTATTTGGTGAGACTTCTAATTTGCAAGTGGAGACTGTAGAAAACATGAAAATGAACTCTTTCACTGACAAAATTCCTAACTCTATGCCCTGTTATTTGAAAGGTGCTGTTTCAAAAGGTAATTTGACTTTGTTTTCCCTTCAAGATGTTTCTCTCCTCATCCAAGAAACTTATTCAGTTCTACAGAATGATTTTGTGTGGTTCTTCAGAAGTCCAGTTGCTTTTGAAAAAGCACCTTTGGGACAACCATGACCTGGATGACTGAGAATCTCCTTGGATTTATATGCCTGGTCAACACCAACCCCATTTAAGCTGCTCAAGATTGCATGATGACTGGACATAGTAGTCCTTGTAGTTCATGTGTAGAAAAGAGGTTGCCTTCTCAAGGTAGTGTACTCCTCCCAAGGATGCAGTTTTGAGATGGCATTACGGCTGCAAGGTGGTGTCAAGACTGACTCAAATTCCATCTATATTTGGCTTTGTTTGCAGCAGCTTGACAAAGAATGAGGGGGAGATTGGAATGTAAGGATTGGGGGGGAATGTAAGGATTGAGTGCCTCCAAACACCATTGGTTCCCGTGAAACATTGCTCTCCCCCCACCCAAGAACACCCAGACCAGATGCCACAGCATGATCTGCTGGTTCTCAAAATAAAATGAACAGAAGTGCTTGGTGGATGTAATGGACTGTGGGTGACCCATGGGGAAAGGGAAAATTGAGCTAAGTGTGCGTTTGCACAGGAGACTCAGAGCTGGTTTCCGCTTCTTCTGTGCCAGTGGTGATTTATTCAGTAAAGTTTATACTCTTGATAAAATAATACCCTCCTTGGGAGTTAATACTTCCTCATTGGGGGTGGGGATGGATGGGAAGAGTTCCTTCACAAACTCCTTCTTTGAGGAAAGCACAGGAAATCAGTGAGCTTCTGCTAGGGATCAGTGGTGGTTTTGGTGACTTTCTTTCATAAGAAAAAACTTGTGGAAAAGAAAGTGCTAAAGAAGTTCAGACAACTGCAGTGTTTGGGTTCTCACAGATTTCAAAGCCCTCTTTTAGAATTATCGTGTAAAATTGCCCAGCCCTCTTTTGGGTGCAACATTGTGGTGGAATGTAGTCTGAGTTCCCAGGAGGGAAGGGGTTACATTCCATATGAACAAGAGATGGTGAATTTAAGATAGCTGCTGGTTGGGAGGAAGAATGATAAGGTAGCTCCTCCCTAGAAGTTATCAGAATGTATCTTTAACTATGGAAGTAATTGATTCAGTTTGCCAAGATTTCTGTCTGTAGGCAGGAAACAATAAAGGAAATTACTTAGAAGAATCTTAGCATGTCTTTCTTAAGGTTTTGGAGCCTGGACTTCTTCTTCCCCAGTTAAGAATAATTGAGATTGAGAATTTAAACTTATTTATTTATTTATTTGTCAAGCATATACAAGATATCAAGTGTAAGTATGAACATAAACAAGAACAAAGGAAGTAAATACAGATAAATGGGGACAGTGAGAAAGGAATGGTAGGCACGCTGGTGTGCTTATGCACGTCTCCTTTTAAGGACCTCTTAGGAATGGAGTGAGATCCACAGTAGACAGTTTGATTTTGAAGATGTGAAGGGTTGAGGATGAAACAAGGGAGTCAGGTGGGCATTCCAGGTATTCACCACTCTGTTGCTGAAGTCATATTTTTTGCAATTGAGTTTGGAGTGGTTTACCTTGAGGTTTGTATCGGTTGTTTGATCATTGTGATTGAGGCTGAAGAAGTCATTGACAGGCAAGACATTATAGCAGACAATTTTGTGTAACATGCTTAGATCAGACCACAGGCGGTGCAGTTCTAGATTGTCCAGGCCCAAAATTTCGAGCCTTGTATAAGCCATGCATACAAACTTATATAAGCCATGTACAAATTTGAAGCTCTAAAAGCTACATAAGAATTGTGAACTACAAAATATGTGTGCTGCAACAGCAATTTCTGTTTGATTGTTAAGCTCTGTCTGTCTCTCTGTGTCTGTCTGTCTGTCTCTTTCTCTCTCTCTCTTTCTTAGAACCAATTGATCAGTCAAAGCAATGCCTTCCATAGATTAAATATGGTAGCATTTATAAATATAAGTCACAGTGTCCGTATTTTCTCCTTGAATGTCCTCTAACATCAAGGAAAATGTTTCTCTCATAGCTCAGATTGTATGACAACATCTAGCATGCAGTTGCTCAGATGTCATATTTTCCTTGATGGTTCTGAGGTTTCCTTGAAACTAAAATCAGCTCCTCAGTAGTTTAACCACAGAGCAGGTAAACTTGTCCTCTGGCCTCACGTGAACCACACAAAGCATCTTCCTACCCCTGGGAAGCAAAGGTCATCCAGCTTGCATTATCAAAGAGACACGTAGGCGGAATCACCACCCCTGAGCTTGTCACTTGCAAAACAGAGACCTGACAAGGTACAAAAACAGGGGAACCATACATATTACTGATCGCACTTTGGGAGCTAAGTTGTGTGTTTATCAAAGAGACAAAAGAATGACTGCTGGCAATTGCAATTGATGGATGGTTTTACAATAGCCTGCCACTAAATAGATTGAAGGATTTCACAGAGGCATCCTAGACAGCCCTGAAATAATAATAGCATCTCCTAGAATACAGAATAATTAGAGTTGGAAGGAACCTTGGAGCAGTCGTGGTATGTTACCGGTTAGGACTAGTTCACCCAAACTGGTAATAAAAAAAGCCTCCCATGATCAGCTGAGAGGAGAAAGAAGAGAAAAGCACAGGATCAGCCCTCCGACCCACCTCTGCTCTTTTCTTCATCCTCTCAGCTGATTGGCACTGCAGATCTCAGCTGGTGTGGGGAAAGCTGTGCACACTCCCTAGGTATGCATGTGTCAGGTGCGTGTGCATGCAGTGATCACTGAACTGATGGTGAAACAGGTAGGATCCCACTGCTGCCTTGGAGGTCTTCTAGTCCAACCTCTTTCTCAAGCAGGAGACCTCATAAAATTTCAGACCAATGGCTGTCCAGTCTCTTCTTAAAACCTCCAGTGATGAAGCACCCACACAACTTCTGAAGATAAGTCAGGTCACTGATTAATTATTCTAACTGTCAGGAAATGTCTCCTTCATTCCAGATTGCCTCTCTCCTTGATTAGTCTCCATCCATTATTTCTTGTCTTGCTTTCTGGTGCTTTGGAAAATAGGTTGACACCACCACCCCATTCTCCTTTGTGGCAGCCCTTCGAATATTGGAACACTGCTATGATATTACCCCTAGTCTCTTTCCCCCCCTCTAGATTAGCCATTCAGTCATTCAGTCAGCTACTGAATTTTCCCCATTCAACCAAAAAGAATGGACTTCTGATCACTGGATATTTCAAAAGGAATTCTTTATTGAAACGAGATGATTCCAGCAAGATTCAAAGCAAAATCTAACAGCTCTCAGGCACCCAGTGGTAGATAAGGGACGTTAGCACCCCTCCCCTTATCTTGATGTGTATTTTGTCAAACAAAGACCCAACATGTTAATTCCCCCTCCCCTTCTTTGGGAATGATCTTTTGAAGAGTTTCTCAGGGCTTATTTTCCGGAGCTGGAATTTTTATGGTCCCTTCTGCCCTTGCTGTCTCTTCAAGAGGTGATAGGTTTCTGGACATCTCACCCCCAACCTTCAGTTGTATATCATGTGTAGGTTATACAAATTCAATATAAGGTTTAATATATTCAGGTTACATCAAAAAGCATTACTTAAACCAACTTCCCTCCCCCCTTCTTCTTCCATTGAAGAATGGCAGATACAAGAATCTGACATATACCCAATTCCTCCAATGGTTCTTCATATGTTTTGATCTCCAGGCCCTTAATCATCTTAGTTGCTCTTCTCTGAACTCTTTCCAAAATCTCAACATCTTTTTTATAATGTGGTGACCACAACTCTGACATTTCTGAAATCTCTGAAAAATCTCTGAAGCACCCTACATTGTGCTGGGCTTGAAGGTTTGTGCTGATTTTCTAAGCATCTCAGAATATAGGTCTGGACTACCTAAAAGAGAGGTAGATGGTTTCTGATTCATACCTCTTTTATACATGTGGCCTATGCTTCATCATGTAACAGATTCATTCCTCTACCATTTTTATCATATGTGGGTTGAAAAAAAAAAAAGTCAAGGGTATATATCCTGGGTTGTGTGTTATCCTTTCAGGATCTTGAACCAATATGTTGTGATTTTGCCTTTTTATTAGCATGATTATTAATTTTCAGGTTAGATTGTATTGTTAATACTGCCTCTTTTTGTCTTCTGTTAACTAGGCTGCATGTGAGTAATCTAAAAAAATGGAATGATTCATATCTTGGCTTGATGTATTCAATTTTATTCTGAGAGTAAAACAATATTCCATAACACCACTCCAACCAATTACGAATTTTGGCCCCTAGCATTCTTAATAATGTCACTGCAAGCAAACTAGGTTAGAATGTCATACCTGACATTCATAGCTCCAGGAAGTCTCATAATATCATCCTGTTTACTTCAAACAACTTTGTTTGCTAACGCTTATTTCAAAAGTTCACTTAAAAACTTATTTACTTACATGAGACCTGAAGCCATTTTCCAGATACAAAAAGCTTAAGCCCATGTCACACTGCACCAACGGATGCAAAGAGGATGTAAAACGGACAAAAAAGCTTGCCATCCGTTGGTTAACGTGATGTACTCACTGCCTCCATTTGGCTTCCTCTCTATCCGTCCAGCATCCGTTTATGGACGTTTCATCCGCTCCAAAAGTTTTGGGCTGCCCAAAACTTTTGCGCGGAAAATGTATCCAGTTCATCCATTCTGCATCCGCTAGGCATCCGTTACGCATCCGTTACGCATCCGTTACACATCCGCTATATCCGCTAGGCATCCGCTACGCATCTGCGCAACTCGCATCCTCCAGGACACAGGGAGGAAGCAGAATGGACGCAGAACGGATGCAGAATGGATGCCTAGCGGATGCAGAATGGAAACAAAGCGTTTAAAGCGGAAAAAACGTTCGCAGAGGGGACCTATCTCGGATATTAAGGATGTCTAGAGGATGCCTAGAGGACGCAAAGGGACACCTATACTAGCTATAAAAAGGGGGAGCAACTCACCTGCATCTCACTTTCAGACCAGCAGCCCACCTGTGCAGACCTCTGCAGCCTTCATCTGACTCTTCCTCTTCCACAGCATCCAGTCATGTCCACTGTGGATCGTAACACAGTCCTTTTGGCAGCCACCATCCTTCTGCAACAGTGCGAAGCCATCTACAGGCTCTGTGAACTCTACTACGGGAAGAAAAAGAAGTGGCCAAGAAGCCTCTGGGTACGAAGATGGTTCGCCAGAAGAGCAGAGGACGGACTGTACAACAAGCTGATGGTGGAGCTCAGGAACGAAGACACTCAGGCATTCCAGAACTTCATGAGGATGCCTCCAGTCATGTTTGACGAACTTGTGCAGCGGCTGACACCCAGGTTGACCAAGCAATGCACCAACTTCCGGCCCAGTCTGGACCCTGGGCTCAAGGTGGCACTCACTCTGTGCCACCTGGCCTCAGGGACCACCTACAGCAGCATGCAGTACGGCTGGAGGATGCCACACAACACCATCAGCATTGTGGTCAGACAAGTGGTGCAGGCATCATCGAAGAATACATGGAGGAGCTCCTCCAGTGCCCCTCCACTGAAGAAGGATGGAAGAAAGTTGCAGAGCAGTGGTATCAGAAGTGGAACTTCCCACATACCGTTGGAGCCATAGATGGCAAGCACGTGGCCTGCAAAGCTCCAGCCAAGTCGGGGTCCTCTTATTTCAACTACAAGGGCTTCTTCAGCATCATCCTCTTCGCCATGGTCGATGCTGACTACAAGTTCATGTACATCGATGCTTCAGGCAACGGGTCATCTTCAGATGCCCAGGTATACAACGCCAGTGACCTCAAGGAGGGGCTGGAACGCAACCTCATCATGGGCTTCCGAGATCCAGACCCCCTGCCCAACGACACGCAAGATGTGCCCTACTTCATCGTGGGGGATGACACCTTCTCCCTCACAACCTACCTCATGAAGCCCTACACCTCCAGACTCCTCACCCATGAAGAGAGGATCTTCAACTACAGGCTGTCCAGGGCAAGGCGGGTGGTGGAGAACGCCTTTGGTATCCTGTCCAACAGGTTCCAGGTACTTCTCACCACCATGCAGCATTGCCCAGAGACCGTGAGGAGGATCATGGAAGCTTGCTGTATCCTGCACAATCTCATGCGCACCCGCTACCCAGTCTTGCATAACAGGCTCGTGGACCTCCAACAAGGCAATGGGGACATGGAGCCTGGGGAATGGAGGCAAGGGCGAAACCTGATAGACACTCAGGATGTGCAAGGCCCCAACAGAGCCTCATGTGAAGGGAAGAAGCAACGCAACCTCCTGAAACACTGGTGCAACTCCCCAGTTGGAGTGGTGGAGTGGCAAGACAGGATGATAGATGCTTAATGGATGCTTCCTTCAGCCTGTCTCATCACACTGATGAGATTGGGCCATGTATGTTGAGTGGCCCGACAATGAACAGGGCATTTAATAAAGAGTTGTGTTTATGTTGACATGTGTGGATCAATGATTACATTGTTGTTGATAATAAAGGGCCATAGGTGTGGCACCTGGGAGGGTGGACCATACAGTCCCACTATGCTTGCACTGGAGGTTTATCTATCCCACAGCTATTACCCATCCCAAAGGTATCCCTGCCCATCCCACAGGTATCCCTGCCCAACCCACTGCTACCTTAACCCATCCCACAATCATGCAAAGGCTTAAACCATTTCTAAAAGTTTCCACCAAGACTTTATTAAAAAAAAGAAACAAAGCAAGTGTATGAATCAAAAATAGACTTTATTAACAAGAAGCTATAAAACAAAAATGAGTCTCTGGCACTCCTCTGGGTCGCTCAGTCTCAGGGGTGAAGGGTGCAGGTGCTGTGGAGGTGGCTGGTGCTGGAGTGCTTGTCATCAGCTCCTCCAAAAGCAGAAGCAGCCGAAGCCCCAGCCCCAGAAGAGTGAGGCCATGCTGCAGAAGCCCCAGCAGAACCAGAGTGAAGGCCAGGGGGCGGGATGGTAGCCCTGTCCTTCTTGCCAGGGCTGGCAGCAGATGGCTGAGGCTTTCTGTGCTTCAGCATGGTTGTGGGGTTGCTGGCTGGTAGGGAGGCTGGCAGGAAGGCTGGCAGGCAGGCATGCAGCAAGGCTGGCAGGCAGCAAGGCTGGCAGGCAGGCAGGCACCAAGGCAGGCAGCAAGGCTGGCAGGGAGACAGGCACCAAGGCAGGCAGCAAGGCTGGCAGACAGGCAGGCACCAAGGCTCGCAGGCAGGTAGGCACCAAGGCTGGTAGGAAGGCTGGCAGGCAGGCAGGCAGGCAGTCTGGCACCAAGGCTGGCAGGAAGGCTGGCAGGGAGGCAGGCACCAAGGCTGGAAGGAAGGCTGGCAGGCATGCAGGCACCAAGGTTAGCAGGCAGGCATGAACCAAGGCTTGCAGGCAGGCAGGCACCAAGGCTGGCAGGCAGACTGGCTGGCAGCAAGGCTGGCAGGCAGGCAGACAGCAAGGCTGACAGCGAGGCTGGCAGGCAGGCAGAGAGCAAGGCTGGCAGTGAGGCTGGCAGGCAGGCAGACAGCAAGGCTGTCAGGGAGGCTGGCAGCAAGGCTTGCAGGCAGACATGCAGGCAGACATGCAGGCAGGACAGTCAAGGCAGTCAATGTGTCTGGAAGCAGATCTTTCCTCTGAATGGCGACCTGCTTCCGAGCTGCTTCTGGTATATCCGCGGGGCTTGTGCAATGCATCCCCCCCCCGCATGCGCAATTAACGCCAGGCATCCGCTAGGCTTCCGCTGTGCATCCGCTAGGCTTCCGCTCTGCATCCGCTTCATCCACTGTGCATCCGTTCTGCATCCCCTGTATCCGTTCCGCGTCCGTTTTGCTGCGGACCCCCGGAAGCCTAGCGGATATGCCATCCACTCTCATCCACTTCCATCCGCTGGGCTTCCGTTCCACATCCACTTTCCATCCACCCTGCATCCTCCCCGCGTCCGTGTTATCCGCTCCGGTTATGCAAATTTTTGCCCCTTCTGAGAGCGGATAACAACGGATGGAACATTTTTCTCGTCCGTTGTGTCCATTTTGCATCCATTGGGCAGTGTGACAGGGCCTTTAAGGAGTTTTCTTGGCAACTGACATGCCAGTTGAAGGATCCTGTGAGCATTGCATTGCCCAGATTCTCTGTTCTCTAAGCATTGTAATGGAGGGAGGAGTGAACCACAGATAATTCCAAGGATTAGTAGGCATGTCACCTCAGCATTTTTCTTTCTGCCTTTCATAACATCTGTCTCCTTAGAAATTTATGAGACAATATTACACAACACAATTATAATATTGATCTTGTAGCTTTAAAATAAAATTGATTGACTCCCCTAACGCAGAACACCCATTTAAACTAGATTTTTCTAGCTGGTGGCATCTAACAGGGTGGATGGCAGCAAGATGGCAAATGGTGGGATGTACATCATAATGTTATCACACAAATGTGATTTATGTATTTTAGTCAGATGTTGGGTTCCATATATGATTGGGTGGAATTTGCATTATGATATTGCCCCACAAGATCATCATTTTACCCTCATTATAGTTTGCGGTAGTCAAGACTTACTCTAGTTTCCTTCAAATGAGGTCAACTTCTTTCCTTCCTTCCCTCCTTCCTTCCTTCCCAGAGCTCCTAAAGGCCCTGTCCCACTGCACTTATGGATGCAAAGAGAATGTAAAATGTTAAAAAAAAGCTTGCCATCCATTGGAAAACGCTATGCATCCGTTGTGTACTCATTGCATACATGTTTCATACGCTCTATCCATCAAGGATCCGTCCACTGCGATTTCATCCGTGCAAGAAGTTTTGAACTGCACAAAACTTTGTGAACAGATGAACTTTCCACCATGTACTATGTAAATCCATGACATATGAACAACAAACGTTCTATGTCCGTTTTTCATCCGTTAAACACGGAACATCTACACATCGTTAGTAGCACAGAAATAGAAAGGATGTATTTGCATCTGATATACATCCGCGCAGCATCCCCTTTCTTTCCTTTAGGCGTACGTGATGCATCCGCTTCATCCGCTATGCGTCCGCTTCGAAATTCTCCCTCGGAACCTCTTCGGAGGTGTCATCCACTGTCATCCGCTTTCATCCACTAGGCTTCCTATGAACATCCGTTTAACATCCCCACTACATACTATCCACGTCCGTTCTTTTCCATTCTTTTCTGTTTCCATTCTTTTCCATTCTTTTCATTGTCATCAAGTGGATGACAATGGGTGGAGCCACCCCTGAAATTTTGCTCGTCCGCTGTTTCCTTTATGCATACATTTTGCATCCGTCATCCAGTGGGACCTAGCCTTTAGGATGAGATGCTGTGCATATGCCTTGAGAATCCAGCTGCTTAATGTAGGGTTTTTTCTTCACTCAAGATTTATTGCCAGAGAAAGGGAAAATCAACTTCAAAAGCAAGGTATGGAGCTTGACACAATCCAAAACAGTATTTTCCAAGCAGAAGTTGATTCGTTTTTTTCAATTTACATGCAAATAATCATGGATTATTATGTTCCCTTTTACAAAGTATAAAATGTGTCAAAACAAAGCACTTGATCAGAGGTCTCCAAACTTGGCAACTTTAAGACTTGTGGACTTCAACTCCCAGAATTCTCCAGCCAGCTGAAGTCCACAAGTCTTAAAGTTGCCAAGTTTGGAGACCTCTGCACTTGATGAAGGCTGGAGCAGGCTTGATTTCCAAAGAAACCATAGATATCACATGCTTATATTAAAGAAACTATACAGCCAAGGTCGGTCAAGCTATTTTGGTGTTAGAAATGTTTTCATTAAAGTGTCTTAGCCTAAACCTGCATTGCAGTCCCAATGATAATCATATTAAGTATCATTAATAAATAAGCTAACGTCATCTGATATAGCTGTACACATCAATCTTAGGGAAGAATGAATAAGCAGCTGAAAGAAGATCAAGGTTGATCAGGGTAGTTCAATAATAACAAAGATCAGAACAATTAAATAGATGACTTTCTAGTGAAGTAAGGTTGTGAAAGCTAGGTCCTGACAAAGAACAAGAGAAAGAAGATAGATGCCTTTGAAAGATGGGATTGGAGGCATTTTTTGTGCTAAGAGTATCAGGGACTGCAAGTAGAACCAATTAATCTAACTTGTAACAAATAAAAAGGGACTGCTCCCTTGAGGCAACAATCAGCAAGTAGAAACTCATACCTTGGGGTGGGGTGAATGTGATGGAGGAAAATGATTCTGCTTGGTGAAGCTGAAAGAAGTAAAAGACAATGGATAAGGTGGATGGAGGCAATCAAAAAGATGGCTCAAACGTCCTTGGAAGAGTTGCACATTGTCGGACGTTCAAGAAGGTGAGTGTTTTCCTCCAGCATCTAACAGAACAAAAGTCATCAGACCCCTCATTCCCATTAAATAGAGTAGGGACACCAGCAACACATGGTAAAAATACAAATTTGCAGTGAGGATATAAGGCAGAGGATGTGGCACCATTTAGACTTAATGCTTTGGCCAGAGAATCTGCTGCTCCCACAGTTGACCAATAAAACTAGCAAGTGTTCCTTCCTCTTTGCAATTTATATCCAATAATTTAGCAACAACCAGTAGCTCTTACATTGCTTTCTACCTCATCCCATCTTTTTGCTATCAGGAGCAATCAAAACGGCAGGCATAGAAATTGTAATCCTGTCTTCACCCAGCCTCCAATTCTAGAGAAGGAAATTGCTGGTTCATAAAAATGATTGCAATGCTTCTTAAAATGTCCCAAATCCTCCCTGTCCTTGCTGAGTGCAGTTATTACCCTTTGCAAAGGTCTTATTTGGCATCTAATTGACTAGCAGGTCGATCTGAATGCTTTATTAAAAGAACAGGATATGGTGAAACTGGGGAAAATAGGAATACATACAATGAGAACCAAATACAAGATCGGCAGTATTGAGTTACTACTGAACATAACAATTAATAAATACAAGTAATTTAAATCTCACCAGCTATGTTCTATATGTATGATGTGAGTTTGCCACAGATAAAGATGGATTCTTCTTTGTGCTTCTGCCTTCTCCAAATGGTCTGGCTTCCCAGCATGCACTTGGTTTGAGAGTGCAGGCTGATGAGTAATGAGGTGGGGTCAGCTTCAACAATATATCTTGGTATTTTTCTCTCCATCCACTAGATGGGGCAATCATCTGCACATCTATAACTGTCTGGTTTGGCCCTGCAACGCAACAGGACAGACACAGACTTTAGGACTGCAGAAAAAACAATTACCACCAACCTGCTGTCAATCGAGGACCTGTATCCTGCACGAGTCAAAAAGAGGGCTGTGAAAATATTTACAGACCCCTCACATCCCGGACATGAACTGTTTCAACTCCTGCCCTCAGAACGACTCTACAGAGCCCTGAACACCAGAACAACTAAACACAAGGACAGTTTTTTCCTGAATGCCATCACTCTGCTAAACAAATAATTCCCTCAACACTGCCCAACTATTTATAAAGTCTGCACTACTATTACTGTTAATCTTCTCATCATTCCTTATCACTCATCCCCTCCCACTTGTGACTGTATGACTGTAACTTTGTCGCTTGTATCCTTACAATTTATATTGACTGTTTCCTAGTATGATTTGGTTGATTATTGTATCTTATGACTATCAAGTGTCATACTTTATTATTCTTGACTCTTGATGAATGTATCTTTTCTTTTATGTATACTGAGAGTATTTATACCAAGACAAATTCCTTGTGTCTCCAATCACACTTGGAGTCTATTCTATTCTATTCTATTCTATTCTATTCTATTCTATTCTATTCTATTCTATTCTATTCTATTCTATTCTATTCTATTCTATTCCATTCCATTCCATTCTATTCTATTCTATTCTATTCTATTCTCTACTCTTCTCTACTCAACTCTACTCTACTCTACTCTACTCTACTCTACTCTACTCTATTCTATTCTATTCTATTCTATTCTATTCTATTCTATTCTATTCTATTCTAGAAAGCAACAACAGTTTGTAAACGTTATATCTGAGGCACGACAAGAGTGATCTCCTTTGTGGATTTCATGTCTGAATTTGCAGCCAAAAGAGAGTGGTAAATGAAAGACATATTTTTACAATAAGCCAAAGAGATTTATCCTATCAATATATTTATTGATATCCAACATCACAGAACAACATGCTAGATTTAGCCCAAATCCCAAAAGCTTTTTCAGAGTGAGATGGATGGCATAAAAAATTAACAAACACGCAAGCAAACAACATTCTTGTTCTAAAGTTCTTTCGTACTTATATAGTACTTATATAGTACTCTATAGTATAGAGTTTCTGTTTACGCTGGGCATGCTACAGTCATGTATTCATTGTTAATATGTCTAAGTTTGTTTATATTGGATTATGCCAAATGAAAATGATGACCTTTGGCAGATGTCATTTTTATTGGCAAGGGAAACCAGTAAAATGTCCCAAGCATAACACTGACAAAAGATGCCATGGACAAAAGAGGGGACAGGAAAAGACATAAGATGAAGATTTTGATCCTAAATGTGAGAGAATATAGCTGCTTGTCCTACGAACATGGGAATTTTCCATCTGCTGACAAAATGGGAAGCAGCCATGATGTTTTCCACATTCGCCCCATTCTCAAAGCTATTTAAAGTGAATTTGTTCCACAAATCTGTCAGACACAGAAGAAAGTAGTTATGCATAAATCTATACTGAGTGAATTATGCCAGCACACTGACCCAGTCATTTCATGCACTGCTAAATCCCTCTCTGCTTCATCTGATTACCAGAATGTAACGGAATGCAACTATGAGTAATAATATATGCATACAAGTTTACATATTATTGAATGGAGTCCAGCTTTGCTGCTTGCGGTATTTGCATTCCTACAGAAACATGTGGGAGTCAGCCAAGATCTGATTTGGATTCAAGAATTAGAGGTGGCAAGATTCAATCTGGATAGGAGATTTAAGATTTGAAGGCAACAATATTAGTTTTGAATTGATTCAACTCCATTAAAGATTCATGGCTAAGCATCAGGATTCCTGTAGTTATTTAATTTGGGGCTCCGATGGGATAAAAGTATCCTTGATATTAGATCATTGGAAGGATATTAAACCTACTGGTAGTACTTCACAATTAATTTTTGAAAACTCTTCCCTGCAATCCTTTTAAGCAGGGGTGGGATTCTATCAGTTCACACCAATTTGCCAGAACCGGTTGTTAATATTCTAAGCAATTTGGAGAACTGGTTGTTTGAAGAAATTACTGGCTTAATCCTGTAAGGAAGGCAGGAAGGAAACATTCTGGTGTTGTTTACAGAAACTGGCTCTCCATTAGCCCTTATTACATTCTTGGCAGGACTAGACTTCCTGTCTCAGGAACTTCTCTGGAGTTTTTTTTCCCTCCTTTGTTGTTACTTTGCTTGTGTGGAGTGACCAAAGTTACAATGGCACTGAAAAAAGTGACTTATGACCCTTTTTCACACTTATGACTGTTGCAGCATCCCCACAGTCATGAGATGCCAGGCGAGGAGATGTGTGCCTCGATGTGAATGATATTGAGTTGGCCACACCCACCCAGTCACATGACCACCAAGCCATGCTCACCACATAAGCCACGCTCATAGAACCAGTTGTTAAAAATTTTGAATCTCATCCCTGCTTTTAAGGTAGACATAACAAGGAAGAAGTACATCATAGTAACTTCTAAAGTATCTGGCAAAGAACTTTATGAGAAAGTATGTTGAAGCAATACAGAAAGTTTAATACAAAAAAATGTCCTTTGAAATTTTCTCAATTTTTAAGTAAGCTCTTAAAGACTTAAGTAAGTTCTTAAAGTCCACAGAATCTTCTAAGACCCAAGAGAGATCATTTCTTAATAGCCTTCTTGGCATGGCTGTTAGCTGGATACAAAACTTTACTTTTTTTTAAACAAAATGGCTTCATCCCTAGGTTGGGCAAACCCAACCTTCATACATTGATCTACAAATGGCCCCAATGTTATGGCTGACAAGTTGACTTGTGTACTCCAGTTCCTTCCAGCATGCATATCAAAGTAATGATGATTTAATAGCTGAACAGCTGTTGTAATGTTGTAATGATGATGCAATGGCAGTAATGAATCAGCAGGATTACTTGACTACTATCACTTTAAGAGGCTGTATTATAAGAGAGACCCTGTGAGGGAATATCTGTGTGTGTGTGTGTGTGTGTGTGTATGTATGCCTTTGTGCTGTAAATTACTGATTACTGTTTGTTCAAGGCCTGTATCAAAGTACTTGTATGTATGTATATATTCTTTGCAGGGATAAAACCACTATATGTAAATACAAACCACTGTGTACCATATTTGCTCCTGGGTTGTCTCACCTAGTCACACTGTGTGCACTCTGACAACACAAATGTCAACATTTCAGCCAAAATCTAGTCTTTATACTGTAGTTACTTCACTACATTCACTGCAACCACGGCCAGAACAGTGGGGTCAATTTTTTTTGTGAGCAAAATGCCTAGAATCTATGCTATAGACATAGCAGAATTCTGCATGAAGAAAGAAGGGCTGCAGACTCCACTGTTGTATCTTAAGGCCTGGTCCCACTGGCCGATGGATGCAAAACGTATGCATAAAGGACACAGCGGACGAGCAAAATTTCGGGGGTGGCTCCATCCATTGTCATCCGCTCCAAAAAGTGGTGAAAATTTGTATAAACATAATGGAAAAGAGTGGAAAAGAACGGACGTGGGTAGTATGTAATGGGGATGTTAAACAGATGTTCATAGGAAGCCTAGCAGATGAAAGCAGATGGAAGCGGATAACACATCCGAAGGGATTCTGGGGAGAGTTTCGAAGTGGATGCATAGCGGATGAAACGGATGCATCATGGACGCCAATAGGAAACAAAGGGGATGCCGCACGGATGTACATCAGATGCAAAGCGTTCACTGCGCATGCGGGGAGTATGAATTGCATCAGCATCATGGATATAAAAGGATGCAGCATACACACAGTCAGCATACAGGGGAAAGATGTGCTGCCACATACGTCCAGCAGGAACACCATGGTTTGTCAGTCAGGCAAGAAGAGGAAACCCGTGCCTACTCGTGCCAGCCCTGGCAAGAAGGACAGAACCAGCATCCCACCCCCTGGCACTGACTCTGAAGCTGCTGCTGCTGCTGCTGCTGCTGCTGCTGCTGCTGCTGCTGTGGACCAGTCCCAAGGCCCTCAAAGCCCTGCTGCTGAAGGCCCTGCTGCTCAAGCCCCTGAAGGCCCTGCTGATCAAGCCCCTGAAAGCCCTGCTGAAGCCCCTGCCAGAGGGAGGAAGAGGCAAGGGAAGGAGAAGGGAGAGAGGAAACAGTACACCGTTTCCGAGGAGGATGAGGATGAGATGCTGGAATGGCTGAGGGAGAATGAGTACCTCTGGAGAAAGGGCCCCAGACTGTATCGCGACACCAAGAAGAAGCAGGCAGCTTGGAGAGACAAGGCAGAGAGCCTGGGGTACACTGCAGAAGTACTCCTTGGATGGTGGAAGCACATGCACACCTGGTATGGCAAGCTACACCTCAAGAAATTTGGGCAGACTGCTGTCAAGCTCACTGACCGGGAGATGTACATCATGGCCAAGTGCAGTTTCCTGGAGGGTGAGATCCGCCACCAAGAAGCAGCCCCTCTGAGACCCCTCTCCCTCAGACAGCCCACAGACAGACAGTCCTCTTCCAGCCAGAAGACAGCTACCCTGTCCAGGCAGGTGTCTTCAGAGGGCCCCACAGCAGAGACCCCCCCCCGACAGCTGCACTCCCCATGTCAGCGGACTTGGAGAATCCCGTGGAGGATGATGCCCGGCTGTCACAAATGGAGGAAGAAGCAGCAGCCACCAGAGGCCAACCCACCCCCACCCCCAGCTCCAGAGGACGCAGGCAGAGAGGCAGATTGGAGGGCCAGGACGACAGTGTGCTGTTGGAGATCAGGGACACAATGAAGACCAGCACAGAACTTCCCTCTCAGCTGGTACACAGTGACATACCATCCTCGGACCGGAAGCCCTTCATCACCTACGTGAGCCAGACCCTGAGGGACCTGGCCAAGGCCCAGTACCAGGTGATGAAGCAGAAGATCACAGCACTTCTACACAACCCTCAAGGCCCAGCTGAAGCTGCTCCTACCCAGTCCAGGTCTGCTCCTCCACCCCAGGTGACATCACAGCCCTTCCACAGCTTTCAACAGCTCCTCACCTACCAAGGCTACGACTACCAGGAGAGTACAGCAGAAGCAGAACTTCCCACAGCAGAAGCAGAACTTCCCAGTCCAGGCTCAGGTTCATCGCACGCCACAGATGCCACTCCTCACCCAGCTGCAGACCAGACAGCCCCACTACACTCCTCCCAATCCTACCTCCACCCCACAGCCAAGCCTGTCAATGGACAATATGTCATGAGTCTTGGGCCTGACATCTCAAGTCCTTGAGGAAGGGCCTGTCAACCACACAGGACTGAGTCAGCTCTCGGATAGCTTCCTGAACACACCATCCCCTGTTGTACCCTCAGGGCCAAGCAACCCAATGGTGCCTCAGACCAGCACTCAAGCCACAGCCACCTCCACAGTCCTTGCCCACTTAACAGCTGAGACCAGGGACATGACTCAGAGTGACTGAGAATAGTGTCAGAGACTGAGTTGTACTTGTTAAGTTTATCTTTGCTAAAGACACTTTACTTGGTTCATTTTGCTTTTTTAATAAAGTCATAAAGTTTACCTAAGAAAGTTAATAAAGGTTAACTTTGCTTAAGACTCTCGGTTCATTTTTTTTTACTTAATAAAGTGTTGGTGAAAACTTTGAAAAAACGGTTAAGCCTTTGAATGCTTGTGGAATAGATAAGGATAGTTGTGGGATACATAAACCTCCAGTGCAAGCATCGTGAGACTGTATGGTCCACCATCCCAGCTGCCACACATATGGACCTTTTTTTTTTATCAAAAACAACTTATTCATTGATCAACACATTTTAAAATAAACAAAGCTCTTTATTAATGCCCTATTCATTGTAGGATCACTCAACATACATGGCACAAACTCATCAGTGTTATGCAGCAGTCTCAAGGAAGCATCCATTAATCATCTATCATCCTGTCTTGCCACTCCACTGCTCCAGCTGGGGAGTTGCACCATTGTCTCAGGAGGTTGCGCTGCTTCTTCCCTCCACGTGAAGCTCTGTTGGGGCCTTGTACATCCACAGTGTCCATCAGGTTTAGTCCTTGCCTCCATTCACCAGGCTCCATGTCCCCATTCCCTTGTTGACGGTCCACAAGTCTGTTCTGCAACACTGGGTAGCGGTTGCGCATGAGATTGTGCAGGATGCAGCAAGCTTCCATGATGCTCCTCACAGTCTCTGTGTCATGCTGCATGGTGGTGAGAAGTACCTGTAACCTGTTGGCCTGGATGCCAAAGGCATTCTCCACTACCCATCTTGCCCTGGACAGCCTGTAGTTGAAGATCCTCTCTTCACAGATGAGGTATCTGGAACTGTAGGGCTTCATGCGGTAGGTTCTGAGGGAGAACACGTGATCACCAACGATAAAGTAGGGCACATCTTGTATGTCATTGGGGTCTGGATCTGGAAAACCCATGATGAGGTTGCATTCCACCCCATCCTTGAGGTCACTTGCATTATATACCTGGCCATCTGAAGCTGACCCATTGCCTGAAGCATCGATGTAGATGAACTTTCAGTCAGCATCAACCATGGCAAAGAGGATGATACTGAAGAAGCCCTTGTAGTTGTAATCAGTGGACCCTGAGTTGGCTGGAGCTTTGCAGGCCACGTGCTTCCCATCTATGGCTCCAACGGTGTGGGGAAAGTTCCACCTCTGATACCACTCTTCTGCAGGTTTTCTCCAGCCTTGTTCAGTGGTGGGGCACTTGAGGAGCTCCTCCACGTATTCTTCAATGATGGCCTGCACCACTTTTCCGACCACTTTGCTGATGCTGTTGTGTGGCACTCTCCAGGCATACTGCATGTTTCTGTATGTGGTTCCAGAGGCCAGGTGCCGCGAAGTCAGTGCCACCTTCAGTCCAGGGTCCAGGTTGGGATGCAAGTTGATGCTAGGCTTGGTCAATCTGGGTCTCATACGCTCTACAAATTCGTCAAACATGGCTGGTGGCATCCTCATGAAGTGATGGAATGCACAAGGGTCTTCATTCCTCAGCTCTACCATCAAGTGGTCATACAGTCCAAACTCCATTCTTCTCACGATCCATCCTTGGACCCACACAGCTCTTGGACGTCTCCTTCTTCTCCTTCTGTATAAAACTTGAAACAGTCTGAACAGGTTTTGGTTCTGGTGATGAATGAGCGCAGCTATCATACGGACTGTGTCATCATCCATGGTGGAGAACAATTGATGATGTGGAAGACCAAGGGTGAAGAGGTCTGTACACCATGGCTCCTGGACTCATACTGAGATCCAGATGATTTTCTCCCCCTTTTTATAGGAAATACCGGCTGCCCACTAGGTGTCCTTCTACATACCCTAGACATACTCCAGACATCGTAAATATATAAGATACATCCCAGACACAAACGTTTTGTCCGTTTTTAATCCTTTATATATGAGATGCATATACTTATATACTTTCTATTTCCATGCTACTAACACTGTGTAGACGTTCCATGTACCTTTTGTTTCCTCCCTCTTTCCATTTTCAGCTGCAGCGGATGTGAGTTGAGGGGATGGCCAGAGGATACAGAAAGGATACAGCGGACGTTTAATGGATGATAACGGACATAGAACGTTTGTTGCCCGTATATGTCACGGATGTACATTGTACGCGGCGGAAAGTTCATCCGTTCACAAAGTTTTGTGCAGCTCAAAACTTCTTGCACAGATGAATTTGCAGTGGATGGATGCTCGACGGATAGAGCATATGAAACATGTTTGCAATGAGTACACAACAGATGCATAGCATTTTCCAACGGATGGCAACGGATTTCCAACGTTTTTCTAACGTTTTACATCCTCTTTGCATCCAAAAGTGCAGTGGGACCGGGCCTTTAGGATTCAAATATGGAAATACCTTTCAACACCAGAAACTTCAGCAATGTGACATGAATGTATTCACCTAGACTTTGTAGGTGCTCTGCTCAACTGGTGATCACCTGAGGATGTTCAAAGGTGAATAATCGTTTTTGAACAAGTAACAGTTCAATAGACTATTGCTTCCTTTGTGGTTCACCTGAGACCTAAACAGAAGTTTTATCCTCACAGGAAAATTCCCCCCAAAATTATGGCATTTTCAGAAGGTCTCCAACTCTGTAAGATATTGTCCCCAAATAATATACCTGGGCTGTCTAAATGGTGAATAATATTCAACTCAAAAATATCTCTCTCTTCTCTCTCTCTCCTCCAGATGCTGAGACTCTGGAAAGGGTGCAGAGAAGAACAACAAGGATCACTGGAGACTAAAACTTATGAAGATCATTTGCAGGAATTGGGTATGTTTCATCTAGTGAAAAGAATGACTAGGGGTGACATGATAGCAGTCTTACAATATATGAGGGGCTGCCACAAAGAAGAGGGGTGAGGTCAACCTATTCTCCAAAGCATCTGAAGGCAGGACAGGAAACAATGGATGGAAAGTAATCAAGGAGAGAAGCAACCAGGAATTAAGGAGAAAATTCCCAATAGTGAGAACAGTTAATCAATGGAACAGCTTTGTCTTCAGAAGTTGTGGCTGCTCCATCACCGGAGGTTTTTAAGAAGAGACTGGACAACTGTTTGCCTGGAATGGTATAGGGTCTCTTGCTTGAGCAAGCGGATTGGATTAGGGTCCCTTCCAGATGTCTTATTCTGTTATTCTGTTACTCCTCTCTCTCTCTCTCTCATCTGTCTATCTGTCTATCTATCTATCTATTGATTAATTGTTTGATTGATTGATTGATAGATATCATCTGTCTGTCTTTCTGTGTGTCTGACTGACTGACTGTCTCTCACTTCTTCCTGTGCACGTTGATCTTCTTCATCTATCAATTGGCAGGCTTAAATCCAGGAAGCCCTCTCTGGCACTCGCTCAATAGTCTAACAATTTTGACATGAACACACAGTGGAAAGCCAAATGGGCAGTTACACAGATGACCCTACACAAAAGGTGCCAGATTTTGACCTTCCTCGCCAGCATTGGTCAACTCTGAACAGGATCTGTAATATCTCTCTCTCTCTCTCTCTCTCTCTCTCTCTCTCTCTCTCTCTCTCTTCTATCTATTTATTATCTATCTTTCTATCTCTAGCTATGTGGCTATCATCTATTCCAAGCAACAGGGGGATGTGCCACTTGTTTGTGAAGCTGATGAGAATAAATGGTCTTGCTGCATTAGTCTTTACCAAGAATGATTAGATAACTATGTCTTTCCTTGCCATTTATTGCTGTTGGCAAACAGTGCCAAGGCCTCCTTGATGGCCCTTCCTATGACCCTGAACTCATTAAATTAAATGGGGAGATCAGCTACCTAGTCAGAGCTGGGCTGCTTTAATTTATTTCCTGCTATTATGAATTCTGAAGTCTCGCATTAGGGCTGTGACTCAAAGTAGAAATATAAATAGGAACGCAGCTTCTTGAAGGGTTGTAGATTGTTGTCCAACCTCCTTATGTACAATTTACTTCTCCTTTATTTCCTCTTCATTTTTCAATAGCTAGTATCATTTTCACTAGAACAGAAGGGAAAGTTCCATTGCATGTGGCTAAGCTATAGCAGCTTCCATGGACATACTCTTTTCAGCTGAAGCATTAATATGGTCCCATTCATTTACTTCAAAATATGGTTACATTTTTGGCATGCAAAAGGTGAAACCATTTTCTGAATCTAGAAATCAACAGCAAGATTACCAACCAGATTATCAGCATTAATACAATGGAATTTAAGAAGGAGATCTAATCTAAGGGGAAAAAAATAAAGATCACCACTTTTCCCCAAACTGCTTTACCTCAAATTTATGTTAAAAAAAGAAGGGAAAAAGAAAAGAGAAAATAGTAGCCAAGGAGTTTTGCATGCTTACAAATATTGACAAAACTTATGTAAATTTCACCCTTGCTTATTTTGTCTGAGCAAAGTAAGGCAAAGTTGCACACCAATCTACCATTTCCCCGAGAGGACTTGACAAATAAGGAATTTGACACATAGGAACTAGAGAGGAAGAGTCTTCCAACGCAAAAATGAAGCTACAAATGAATGAATCAATGGTGGGATTCAAAAAAAATTATTACCGGTTCTGTGGATGTGGCTTGATAGGTGTGGCTTGATGGGCATGGCAGGGAAATGATACTGTAAAATGTCCATTCCCACCCCGTGCAACCAAAGAAGACCCAGCCAATCAGCTGGGACTTGGGAGGCAGAGAATAGATGAGGCAGGGCCAGTCAGAGCTGGTATACTCAAAATTTCTGCTACCAGTTCTCAGAACTTGTCAGAACCTGCTGAATATTATGTATGGAATGAATGAATGAATGAATGTATGAATGAATGAATCTCCAACTTTGTGATTTCAACTAAATCGCTTTCCAGCCTGCTGACGTTATAGGAATCCAGAGGCTTAGAGATATTTGAAACTAGTACAGAACCCTCATATACAAGTGCACTTAGACTAAGAATTTATTGTGTGTTAAGAAAAATTAGAGTGCTGATGGACACCAGGGAAGATCCAGTAGTACAGCTATGAAGAAATCTCAGTGGCTTCTGAGGAATCAAATCCATAACAAATATAGATATCAATCTATCCATAGTTATTATTTGACTCTTAGCTGAATAGGAAGACCAATGCCATCGGAAAGTGGTGTTTTGGGAAAGTATTAGTGAACTGAAGGTGTCAGTTTAAATTCTTCTTCTGTGTCTAGATTAAACTTTGGACTGCCCAAATAAAGCCATCTTTTTGGCTTTGTCATTGGCCAAAGGAAAATAATTATTGATACATGTTTCTGGTACCAGCTGACATACCAGCTGATGGATCACTAGATCAAACTTGGATTGATCTAAATTATAAGATTTGATACTCAATTCATGTAATCGAGCCTAAAAGAAGTGGTAGACGAAGGTACTTCAAAGAAGAAGACTTCACCTGAGCTTCAGACCAATTTCCTAATGTAACAGCTGGGTTGTTTGGTAGATTCTCCTTCATTCAAGCAGTTGGTTGGTCATCTGTCAGAATGCTGTGGTAATAGATTCTGCAGTGGGCCTGGAGTTCAACTAGATCAAGGCTTTCAAACTTGCAGCCCACTGGCTGGATGTGTGACATGCTGGCCATGCTCCCACCTGGCTTAGCAAAGGGGGAAAAGTCCTAATATATCACGTGACACCGCCGTGACGACACGAGTTTGACACCCCTGAATTAGATGATCCCCAAGGTTCCTTTGAACCCATATATTCCATGATAGTATCATTTGATGTCTAGAAAACATATTTTTATCTAATGGGAGCAGGTTTACAGATTGGTTGTACAGCTCTTCATCTTGATGTCCATTTTCTCTGAAAGTATGAAGCATTAAAATACTTCCTCAGTTGCTAATCTGGTACTCTTCTCTGGTCTGAGGTACCCTTTAAGTGGAAGACAAGGAAACTATGGTAGAAACAATATTCTAATGATCAGGTAGTACCAGAAGGAAATATTGCAAATTTAAACATAAAGTTATGGATGCAATATATTAGCATAGAAGATTATTCATCCACTCCCTTGCATTTTTGATTCTACTGATATTTATAATCCCCTCCATAATCCAAGATGTTTTTCTTTTAAATATCTCTCTGCTTCTCAACTGTGTTGACATTCAAGATATACCCAGGGAATATCCACTGCTTTCTGTGTGATGCTCAATTGAGCTTATAGCTTCATTTGATTTCTGGCTATCCCAGAGATGTTCAACAATGTGCATTTATTTCAGTGCTCGCCTAATCAACAATCACCAGTGGCCCATCAGGCAGCAAACAATTATCTTTTCATTTCCCTGCAGCTTTCCATCTGTTGGATGAGGACCATCCACAGACAAGATACAAAGCCTTTAAAAAAAAAAAAAACACTCATGTAGAATTCTGGCAAGTTGGCACATTCAGCCAATTTACACAATGAAGTTTTACTTAAGACTGATGCTCGGTATAATTCAGCAGAGTGTGAATCACTTCCAATGTTCCAGTAAACAATTGAGGGGTCATACAAAGCTATCTATAATCTTTTTAATCTTGTTGAAATGTCAGAGTCTACAATATAGTCTGCAAAAAACTCAGGGGCTTGATTGCATTCAATGGCTTACTGAAACCTGGTCAGTAGTTAAAGCCCAGCTATCAGGTTTCTGAAGCCTAATTACAATCTTGAATGCAACTACTACTACTACAACTACTACTACTACAACAGTATTTTTTTTAAAAAAACAACAAAGTTGAAAGCAGAATTTTGAAAGGAAACAATTCAGGTTTTGAACTGGACAAAGAAGGCTATGCACAGTCAAGAGCTGAAGGACATTGAAGGAAAGCTAACATGGAACTGACTGAGATCAGGGGTGCTGAAGAAATAAACTGAAGGCTTCATTTTGGCTGCCTAAGAACAAGCCTTGCAGACCAATTCCATGAAAGCCAAAATTCAACATGTCAGTAACAACAAACAACAAACTTTGCTTATGCAATGAGATAGATGAAACAGTGGATCAGCCTATCAGTGGCTGCAGAAAAATCTCACAGATTGATTACCTACAATGTCATTATCGAGTTGCCAAAATCATATACATATATTTTCAAAGTCCTTGAAAATAAGCAAGTCAAGATCCTGTGGGACTTTAGGACCAAACAGACAGACATCTGGCCCACAACATGCCTGACATCACTATTGTGGAAAAGAAAAATATCTGTTTCATTGATATTGTAATACTAGGTGATACACGAGTTGAAGAGAAACAGCAGGAAAAAATAATGAAATATCACAATCTGCAAATTGAAGTTGAGGAAGAAATCAATGGTTGTACCTATAGTAATAGGAACCCTTGGAGCAATACCCAAAGGGCTACCTAGTTATATGGAAATTTTGAACTTATTAGGCTTGAATATCCTGACTTTGCAATAACAACAACAAAAACTACTTGGAACTGCCTATATACTCAGATGCTACTTTAATAGCTCTTAGGTCCTTGGTTAAGACTTGAACTCTTTAAGTTTTTATCAGCCCTAGATTATGAATTGAATTAAAGATTAAATCCTAAATAATAATAATGACTTAATAATTCAAACAGACAGCACCTGCCATATAACACATTAGACTTAACAATTGTTGATAAAAAGGATAAAAAAATATGGATAGTGGATGTGGTAGTACCTGGAGACAGTGGAAGAGAAAAAACTATAGAAGGTAACAAAATACAAAGATCTCCAAATAGAAACAGTGATCATGGCAAAATAAAGCAAAGGTAATACCAATAGTAATTGGTCCGCATGTACAATCTCAAAACAACTGGTGCAGCACTTGAACATTGTCAGCATTGACAAATTCACCACCATAGGTCAGTTCCAAAAGGCAGATTTACTCAGTACAGTTTACATCCTGCAACTATCTGTAACACCATCAAACATTCCAATATGCCGATCCTGGGTCCTCAGGAAGAACTCAGTAGGTAGACAAAAATGCCAAATCCAGTCTGAACACCTGGCTGACTCTGTGATGAACTAAAATAATAAAAAAAAAGATAAACAGATTTATCCTGAAAAAGAGACCTCCAACTAAAGCAAAAAATGAGTATTAATTATGAAAAATGAAACTTCTGCACTATATCAGAATATTCTTGATTACTGTCTAGAAAGGCAAAAGTTAGGATTGCCAAAAAGATATGAAAAGATGTGGTCTACAAACTCCCTGCTCCATGTTGAACGTTCTTCAGCTACAGCTTTATCCATATCAGAACATCTCATTGTCCTCATGAAAAACTTATGTACAGGTCAGGAAGCTACAGTAGGAACAGAACATGCAAACCAAAGTGGATTTAGTAAAGAAATGTGACAAAGTTGTATATTCTCTCTCTCCAACCTTTATGCTGAATATATATTAAGGGATTGGAAGAAGATGAACATGGTTTTAAAATGGAGGGGAAAATGCCAATATTTTTTTATTATATTGATGACACTATTTTGAAGGCCAAAAATGCAATGGATCTGCAAGCTCTAGTAATAAAAACCAAGGAGCATAGTGAAAAAAGGGACAATTGTAAATTGTCATGCCCCTGGTGGAGACTGACTCTGAGGGAGAGGAGGAACAGCTGACAGAAAGTGGAAGTGTGGCTCTGGAGGTTGTGGAAGAGGCTGGGGAAGGGCAGAGGCCGGCTGGGCAGTCAAAGGAGGACCCAGGCCCATCCCCTTTCCATCCTAGGGCATCCAGGGAGGAGAGGATAAGGGAGAGACATAGTCTACTGTGGAGGAGAGGATCTTGATCCTCTTCATGGCTGCAGCTGTGACAACTGGATAAGAGGATGGACATGCGTACAGGCGAGTGCTAGAAACAAAGCATGGAAATATCTCAAGTTTATTGTTCCTCTCGAAGTTTGGCGTCCTTCCCAATGCATGTTCTGCTATCTGTGGACATCTTCAAGCCCTTATCTTGCCTGGTTTGTGTTGTTTTTTACTCTTTATAATTTAAACGGCATTTCCTCCTTCTTGTAACTGCTTGTGTGGCAGTGTTTTGTCTCCAGTCAAGGATATTTGGAGCTTGGAAGCAAAGTGAAGGAATAAAAGGGGCTTCACCTATTTTTTGTGACAGTGTTTATTTTGTATCCCACTCTGGGTCATCATACAAATATAAAGAAGACCAATAACCAGCTCTGGCATTGTCAGTGAAGACATCAAATGCACAGGAGAACAGAACTGGAAAGCAGATTAGTGAGGTGGGGAGGGAATGGGATTTTGCAATAATCTTCCCCCTGGAGTGGGGTGGGAATGGACTTTTTACAATATCCTTCCCCTGCCACACCCACTAAGCCACACCCACAGAATCGGTAATAAAAAATGTTTGAACCCACCACTGCCTATGACACATTATGAAAATGAAAGTTGGATTCTTTCCAACCAGGATAGGAAGAATAGTAATAATTTTGAACTTTGGTGTTGGAGAATTCCAGGGACAGGCAAGAAAATAACCAGATGGATCACTGAACACATCAACCCAGAGGTCTCACTTGAGACACAAATGAATCCACTCAAATTATCCTTCTTCAGACACACCATGCAAAGACCTAGGTCTCTAAAAAAGTTTCTAATGTTGATAAACATGGAAAGAAAAGAAGGAAATGATGACCAGTAGCAATGTGGATTGAATAAGTGACAGTGTCAGTGAGTGCACAGTTGGAAAACCTGAAAGATCAGTTGAAGGATTCATAGTCATGGAAATATATATATATATTTGTGGTAACTGGGAGTCCAAGACAGCTTGATTGCACTCTCTCATTCAATCAATCAATGTCATATACAGCAGTTGACAAAATTCTCCTGTAATGGCTTCATTATCTTTTCTACAGTAAATCTACTTATCTGAGCACAAGCCTGGATCTGATTGTGCAATGTAATTTTGTTTGTTTATAGAATGGGTTACATGCTTTCCCATTAATTAAAAGGAGATGGAATGAGACACTATTCTTAGAATCTTTATGAGGTACATCCAGTTGCGCATTTCTAATTTCAATGCAGTGCTAATTTCAGCAAGGAGCTTTTGAATTAACGATTGTAAGCCCAATGCAAAGGGCATTAAGTTAAGTAAAGGTCGTTTAATCAACAAATACTCTTCACGGTGTGCAGTTATTTCCAGCTGTTTTAATTATGCATTGTGACTGTCTTTATTTTCCTGAATCACCCATCTAGGATTCAAAGTCTTTTCAGAAAGAAGCCCTTTTGAACTGAGCTTCACTCCCAGGTAGGTTAGCATCAGATCTTGGATGTGAGAAACAAATGCCAAGAGGAAAAAACAGTTTCTCACCCTTCAGAGTTTTTAAGTACTGCTAGATTTTTATAAACAACCGCTATTTATTTGCTGCAAGTCAAATGACCTGTTCAAATAACCTGAGAAAGGAAATGAACAATGATTTTACCCAATCCACCGAGTGCCAGAGATAATGAAAGTACATGATTTATCAAGGCACATTTTCTCTTTTATTCACTGATTCTCAGTTATTGACAGTGCAACTTTCCAGGATTTTCCCATATTATTAAAAACAAAATCTACTCTGATCATGTGTCAAATAGATCTTTCCTTAGGCTGCTGGTTTGAGCTCTGAGCTTGCCAATTTGGTTGTAAACGTTTTGTCACCATTCGAGGAGACATCATCAGTGTGTTTTGAATTGTGCTCATCTGTCAAAACGCAGGTCTTTAAATACCCTTTTATGAGATGCAAATTAGTCTGAATGTTGTTTGTTTGGATATTTCTGAGTCATGGACTGATTTTGGATTGTTTGATTGGCTGGTTGTTGTATTTGGTTTTTAAGTACTTTCTGTGTGATGCACATTAGGATAAGAGTTGTTTATCTGTGAGCTTCTGAGTCATGGTCTGGTTTTGGTTTGTTTGATAGTTTGAATGGCTGGCTGTAGTTACTGAGACATGGTCCAATTTCTTGTGAGCCAATGGGTTATAATGATGTTGCCGTGTAGTGGGGTGCCTGTTTGTTCATTTTAAATGCTACCTTCCGGATAGTAATCGATGTAGTTCTTTCATTCTCAGCGATTGGTAGACTGGGTAGATGTCAAGGTATCTGATTAATGACTTATTGTTGGAAAACCAGACTTTAATGACTTCCCTTTCTCTCCTTGATTTCCCCTGAGTTACAACTGTGGTCACAGTTAGATCAAATTTGTGACATTCTGAATCTTTATGGACTGACACGAGGGATAGTGGTTCATGTCTTTTGATAGCCAGGAAGGCTTGTGCAGTCTGGTTGATAGCTTTCTTCCCATTTGTCCAACCTAGTTCTTTTCACAGTTGCTGCACTGGATTGGGTATATAATGCTTCATCTTTGGTTTGTTGCTATATGCCCTTTTGTTTTTGACAGGGTCAGTCTGAGAGTTGAGGTTGGCTTTTGGGCTACAACAAGGTCATGTTGATGCAGTAGTCTTGCTGTCATTTCTGAGACATTCTATACATAGGGAATTGTGATTTATCTGGTCATTGTTATTTCAGTTGTATTGCATTGAGTGCTTGTATTGTTGTATGTAGGCATCTCTGGATATCTGTTTCTCTGGAAGATTTTGTATAGGTGTTTTTGTTCGACTGATCTAGCCTCCGTGGTGTTACAATGGAATTCCGATTTCCCAAAGAGTTTTCTGACACAGCTTTGCTTATGGCATTTTGGGAGGTTGCTACAAAAGTTGAGAATTTGATCTGTATGTGTTGCCTTCCTGTACATAGATGTTAGAAGTTGGTCATTGGTGGTTCTGGTTACAAGGATGTCCAGAAATGATTGTTTGTTGTCATTCTCAGTTTCTATTGTAAATTGGATGACTGTGGAGATGTTGTTGATCATTTAGTAGGTTTGATCAACCTTACTGTGCTTGATTATCACAAAGGTGTCAACAACGTAGCATACAGGAAGGCAACACTTACAGATCAGATCCTCAACTTCCTTAGCAACCACCCAAAATGCCATTAGCAAAGCTTCCTTCCTGCCTTCCTGCCTTCTTTTCTTTTCCTCCCTCCCTCCCTCCCTTCCCCAATTCTCATTTAATATGGCAAAGTAAAAAATTGTTTGCATAGCATTGTTGACTGAGAAGAAAATAAGTGGAAAAAAGATAAAATAAATTAGTTACATGATGATCAAAAGAAAATGTCTCAATTTTTATGATTTAGCAGCCTCTCCAAAAATCAATAGGAATTTGGGGAGTTTCTGCTCCCACGAGGGGGACAACCTGAGAAATAGAGATAACCTTGCCATTGTGCAATAATAGGGTATCTCTAAAAACACCATTAGGGAGTTCCAGAAAAACATCTACTTCTGTTTCATTGACTATGAAAGTCTTTGATTCTCTGGATCACAACAAACTGTGGCAAGTTCTTAAAGAGATGGGATTACCAGACCATCTTATTTGTCCCTTGAGAAATATATGGCTCAAGAAGCAATAGTGAGAACTGGACACGGAACCACTGATTGGTTCAAAATTGAGAAAGGAGTCTGGCAAGGCTGTAGACTGTCATCCAGCCAGTTTCACTTATATGCAGAGCACATCATGAGAAAGGAAGGGCTAGATGAATCAAAAGTTGGAATTAAGATTGCCAGGAGAAATATCAACAGTCTCAGATATGCAGATGATACCATTCTAATGGCAGAAAGTGAAGAGAAACTGAAGAGCCTCTTTATGCAGATGGAGGAAAGTACAAAAGTTGGCTTGTAATTCAACATTAACGTCATGGCATCTGGCCCTCTCAATTCCTGGCAAACAGATGGGGATGAAATGGAGGTAGTCACAGATTTTATTTTCCTGGGCTCCAAGATCACTGCAGATGGGGACTACAGCCAAGAAATTAAAAGACACTTGCTCCTGGGGAGGAAACTATGGCAAATCTAGATAGCATACTAGAAAGCAGAGACATCCCCCTGCCAACAAAAGGGTGCATAGTGAAGTCTAGAGTTTTCCCAGTTGCAATGTATGGTTGTGAAAGTTGGACAGTAAGGAAGGCTGAATGCCAAAGAATTGAGGCCTTTGAACTAGGGTGCTGGAGAAGACTCCTGCAAGTCCCTTGGACTACAAGGCAATCAAACCAGTCAGTCCCAGAGGAGATCAATCTTGACTGCTCTTTAGAAGGCCAGATCCTGAAGATGAAAGTCAAATACTTTGGCCACCTAATGAGAAGAAAGGAAGGACTCACTGGAGAAGAGCCTAATGCTGGGAACGATTAAAGGCAAAAGAAGAATGGGATGACAGAGAATGAGGTGTCTGGATGGAGTCACTGAAGCAGTCGGTGTGAGCTTAAATGGACTCTAGGAAAGCCTGGAGGAATGTTGTCCATGGGGTTGCGATGGGTCAGACACAACTTTGCAACTAACAACAAAAAACACCATGAAAACAATTTCTAAAGAAATTCTGAAGCATTTTGAGAACATGAAGATGGAGAAGATTTTGGAGAAAATGAAAGATAGATTTCAGCACAGTGTTAGATTACAGTATTTAATTCATGTCGACCACTTTGGGACCTCTTGAGATTGCAACCTACTGATAGCATCTAAATTTATGATATCTAAATAAACAGACCCAAAAGAAGGAGAGGAAATGGACTTCCTTTCATCAATGATTTAAACAATACATCTATCTCAAGTTGCTTCATGAATCATTGTAGTCCCCTACTGATAGCAAAATGAAACAAAAAGTACTGGTTATTTCAATAGATGGAAGAGGCTGTCGTGTGTGTGTGTGTGTGTGTGTGTGTGTGTGTGTCCAGAATACCTTTTTAACTGCTGAGGAAAAGATTAGTTTGCAATTGTCTTCTTTCTGTACGTTATTTTGACTATCCACCTTCATCATCAGAACTCAAATTCCCAAGCCTCCCTTTGGGTTTGAAGCATAGACAAGAATGGTCAGGTGCTATTACAGGAAGCTGCTTAATTGGATTGTCCACTTAAATTAAAACAAAGCTTTATCTGTTGCTCAGTTTGTTGTTTTATTTGTTTGTGGAATACAGTTTAACATTGCAGGGATCCTGAGTCATGGAAACTCTAAATAAATGGATGGCTTCCATGCCAACAAGAGCAGATAACTTGTTTTGCTACTGATGGAAAAGTCATCTCATAAAAATGTTCCAGCAGTACGCTTCTGCTACAATACTTTAATATTTTGTAATTAGGTTATTTGCTGTATTTTTACAGAGCAATCAGGGGACTTCGGGATACACAATAAATTTAACTTTCTGAGAAATATGTTCACCGGGAAATGTAAACACTTATCAATATTATATGGAGGACAAAAGGAAAACAACAACAGCAAATTGTTTGCGTGTACAAATACACCTCTTAATTTGTAATTCATATTCGGTTGTCTTCCTAAAGAAAAAATAATTCATTGTTTTTCTTCTGAAAATGTACATTGTTCAGGTTTTGCCTGGCCTGATTGATGCATTATAATCTCTTTATCTCCTGTGCCCTCTCTTAACCTTTTACAGCTAGAGAGTCTGATGTGTTGGAGTTTAATTCAAACTGAAAATGAATGTATGCAGAAATAAAAGAAAATGGGCTCTGAAGCAAACAGTGAATAAAATCCTGAGGAATTTATGAAATAATAATTAAGGTTAGCTAACTTAACTTTTTAGTAGTTCTGTATCTTCGACTATTTCCACATTAAGTTCTTTATCCCAGTCTTGGGCAGCAAGAAAGGAGATGGTGTGTGCATGTCCACACCATCATCCCAGAACATTTTTTTAAAATGCATTTTCCCCAGTGCACTTTATCTACATGGACAGAAAGGTACTTTATTCAGGATGGACTGTCCTCAATAGTTCACTTAATAGAAGGTAACATCAGCTTTATTGGAAGCCACCAGGAATTTTTACATTACTGTTCCATGTCACCTGTAGCTCATGAAGTGCAGTCTAATGTTCAGAAACTAACCCATCAAAATGGAGAGAAGGTGACTCAGTGAGAAAGGAGATGATTTTATAGCTAATATGCATTGGCTACTTTCACTGGCACATTTTTGAATGTCCTTTCTTTATTATTATTGTTGTTCTTGTTGTTAACCATTTTCTGAAAACATTTTAAATTACAGATCCTCCTTTTGCTAAAGCCCCTGTCACACTGCACCAACAGATGGAAAAAGGATGTAAAACTGTCAGGCGGAGCTCCATTCAAAATCCAGGAAAGAAATACTTAGACTCTTTAGTTTAGAGAAAAGACATCTTTTACTGAAAGTGAAGTGGTAGCAACCAAAGAATTCTGAATCTGAGAAATTAGGCGCGCAATTCACATATACAAAGTGATGGAAATGTTCCCACCCCCAATAGTTCAGGTGACATTTCCAATTAGAAGTTGTGAATAAGATCATGTGGGCATCTTCAGGTGATGATGAGGCCTCTGTCCGTTGACCTTGGCATATTTTGATAACAGGTTGCAGTTGCGCAGAGAAAAGAAAGCTAAGCAAGAAATAGAAACCTAACTCTGATGTATGCTCCCCCCCCCCATTAACACAACAGAAGAATTTAACACCTCCAGCTCACTTCCCAGACTTTCCCTTCCTCCCCCCGTTACTTATGGCAGTCGAAAGATGCAAAACAATAGTAGAAGATCTTGAAGGCTGACATTCGGCCCTCCTAAAAAAAAGGAAACCATCAGTCCTAGAGGAGAGAGAGGAGAAAATATAAAGACAATTATTAATCATTCAGCAATTACAAAACAATACACTCCTAAGGCTTATCAGGATACTTGGAACGAAATGCTTTGATCAACTTAGGGGCTTTAATGTCGGTTTCGTTAACCCATTCGGCTTGCAAAGAAGGGAAATATTTCCAGGCTACAAGATACTGGAGTCGACCCCTCCATTTGTGAGAGTCCAGAATTTCTTTAACTTCAAAATGCTGTTCACCTTCAATCAGTATTGGTATGGGAGGGTCAGCTTGGATGGGTCTTAAATCAGAAGTACGTTCAGGTTTTAGCAAACTAATAATGAATACCGGATGAATTCGTCGAAGAGTTTTGGGTAAGTTCAGCTGGACTGTTACAGGATTTATAATCCGTTCAATCGTGAAAGGACCAACATACTTAGGACCAAGCTTCTTTGACTTTTGAGTGGTCTGTAGGTATCTGGTGGACAGGAAAACCTTGTCGCCCACTTTATATTCTTTCTGTGGGGATCTTTTCTTGTCTGCAAATTTCTTATGAGCTTGATGGGCCTCATCTAATGCTTTGCGTGTCACTGGCCAGTTCAGTTGGAGTTGAGTTATTCATTCATCCAACGAATGGATGTTTGGTTTTTCATGAGGAAGTTCAGGTATGGGAACGAAATCTTGTCCCGAAGCCACTTTAAATGGAGTAAATCCACTACTACTGTGTACGGAGTTGTTATATGCCACTTTGGCAAACGGTAGTAATTCGAACCAGTTATCTTGTTGATAATTTATGTAACATCTAAGATATTGTTCTAACACTGCGTTAGTCCTCTCACAGGCCCCATTAGTTTAGGGGTGGTGGGCAGAGCTTAACCCCTGGGCGGAGCTTAACCCCTATTAACTTCAGGAACTCTTTCCAAAAATTTGAGGTAAACTGGACCCCTCTGTCAGAGATTATGCATTCCAGAATGCCATGTAACCTATAGATATGTGAAATAAACAGTTTAGCCAGCGTCTTAGCAGAGGGAATCTTGGAACAAGGTATGCAATGTACTTGTTTGGAAAACAAATCAGTCACTACCCAGATGACCGTGTTTCCACCACTTTCGGGTAATTCTACGATAAAGTCCATAGAGATTTCTTTCCAGGGAGTCGTTGGTCTAGCTACATTTTGTAACAATCCTACTGGCTTACCAGGAGGTCTCTTTGCCGAAGCACAAATTGGTCAGCTAGCTGCATAAGCTTCAATGTCCTTCTTTAAAGTAGGCCACCAGAATTGCCGCTTAACCAGATGTAAGGTCTTCACAAATCCGAAGTGGCCAGCTGCTTTAGAATCATGACCCTGTTGTAGTATTTGGCCCCTCAGCACCTGTGGCACATACAACTTGGCCCCCACCCAAGCCAAGCCATCTCTAATTGTATAGTCACTTGAATGGGCCAGGAACCATTCATCCAGTTTTAAAGCTTCTTTTAATTGTTCGGTTAGGTCATTCGATAAAACCACTTCTTGGTTCTTCCTTTGGGCTCTGGTGATCACTGGGGCGGCTAGATGTTTGGCTGAGACAATTGGGCTTATCACCTCCTGGCGCATACTATTATATTGGAGTAGTCTAGAGAGAGCATCCACCATGAAGTTCTTCCCGCCTGGAATGTACTTCAAGGAGAAATTGAATCGCTTGAAGTACTGGGCCCAGCGAACTTGTTTAGGGGACAGTTTCCGGGGCGTTTTTAAGGCTTCCAAATTCTTATGATCAGTCCATACCTCAAATGGGTGTTTTGTTCCTTCCAGGAAATGTCTCCAGGTCAGCAAGGCCCAACGAACTGCAAAAGCTTCTTTCTCCCAGACGACCCATCTTCTCTCTGTTTCAGACAGCTTACGGGAGGTAAACGCACAAGGGTGTAAGGTCCCTTTCTCGTTGGCTTGAAGTAATACCGCTCCAATAGCCACATCACTTGCATCGGCTTGAATCACGAAAGGAGCGTCCATGTCCGGGTGCTTCAGCACTGGTTCTGCAGCAAACAGTCATTTTAGCTTTTCAAAAGTGGCTTGGCACTCCATGGACCACTCCAGCGGCTTTCCTGGCCTTGGCTTCACCTCCCCTTTTGTTTTCAAGAGATTTGTGATGGGCATTGCTATCTTAGGAAACGTTGGGATGAATTGCCAGTAAAAATTTGCAAATCCCCAAAAGCTTTGAAGTTGTTTTCTGGTGCGTGGTGGAGCCCATTCCAGAACGGCACGCACCTTCTCTGGATCCATCTCTATGCCTTCAGATGAAATGCGATATCCCAAATAGTCAATTTTGTCTTGATGGAATTCATACTTTGACAATTTAGCATACAACTTAGCGGCACACAGTTTTTGTAGAACCGACCGCACTAACTTCACATGTTCATCCAGAGTTTCCATGTAGATAAGGATATAATCAAGATAAACCAGAACCCCCTTGTATAAATGTTCATGTAACACTTGATTGATCATTTGCATGAATACAGCTGGGGCCCCTTGTAAACCAAAAGGAAGAACGTTGAATTGGAAGCAACCCATCGGTCAGTTAAAAACAGTCTTCCACTCATCCCCTTCCTTAATTCGAATTCGGTAGTATGCTTCTCTCAAATCCAACTTTGTGAAAATCTTTCCCTTTGCTAAATGGGCCAACATGTCCTTCATCAAAGGAAGGGGGTACACATTTTCCACAGAAATAGCATTCAAATTTCTGTAATCCACCACCAAGCGTTTGGAACCATCTTTCTTTTCCTGGAACAACACTGGGGCCGCTACTCGGGGTCTAGCAGGTTGAATGAAACCACGTTCCAAATTTTTATCTATAAACAATCTTAGCTCTTCCAATTCCCGTGGGGTCATTGAGTACAACTTTGGTTTCGGGAGATTCACCCCAGGCAAAATCTCAATAGCACAGTCTGTTGGCCGATGAGGCAGAAGCTCATCCGAGGCCTTCTCACTGAACACTTCTTTTAAATCCCAATACTCTTTGGGAATTTTCTCCTCATCTTTCATGGGCTCAGTACCTGAGGAAGCTATTTCAATTAGGTCCTCAGGCTTCGGCTGGGATCTGGCCCCTCCTCTCGGTTGCTGCTTTGTGCGTATGCGCAACAACTCCTTTCTCCAGTTAACCTGGGGGTTACATTTCCGGAGCCAGGGCAATCCCAGTATTAATGGTTGCTCCATCCCAGGGACCACAATAAAACGCAGGGTCTCATCATGCTCTCCCATGATCATTTCTATAGGTTCCGTCACAAAATGGGCGGGGCAACCTCCAGCCACTGATCCATCTAGTTGGAAAAAGGAAATGGGCATCTTCAAAGGTTTTAGCTTTAGGCCCATTTTCTTCACTCCTTCCGTGTTGATTATATACCTTGTGCACCCAGAATCTAACAGGGCTAGCATTTCTCCTTCGACCCCTGAATTGGGTACCCTCAACTTCACCGGAATGGTCATAGGGCCCACGCTTGGACTTACCAGGAAGTCATCTTCCGAGTCAGAATCCTCCTCCTCAGGGATCACTGGGGCTTCTGATTCCTCTCCTGCGGGAGGGGCGACCTCTGCTGTCTCTTTCGACTTTAGTGCTGTTTCGCGAGGCTTCGCTGGGGACTTTTCAGGTTTCTTTCCTTCCTTTGGCGCCCCCTTTGGCTCCAACTTGACTCTGCAGTTCACAGCCCGGTGACCTTCCTTCCCGCATCGAAAGCAGGCCAAGGGGTTGGGTCTTGCCGCCACTCCTCCCTTCTGAGGTTTAAGAGCCTCTTGAGGACGTGGTGGGGGGAAACTTGCTCCACCCATAACTTCCCCGCCGTTTACTTCGGATTAGATCAATCTCCACTTCTTCTGCCAGCAAGTACCACATCTGCAAGTCATTGGGGTCTCTTCTAGCAGTGCATCTCTGGTACACATCTTCATTTAAACCATCTTTAACCAGTTCTATTAGGGCTTCTTGGGGCCAGCCTCGGAAATGGCCGGCTAACTGTCTAAATTCTTGGGTGTAGTCAGCCACAGACCTCCACCCCTGTTTTATGGCTTTCATCCTAATTCAGGCCTTGCGCTCTGCCAATGGGTCCTCAAACCTAGCCCGCAGTGCAGCCATGAATAGGTTATAATTCAGCAGCTGAGGAGTATTATCATTATGCAAGGTCACCATCCACTCTGCCGCTATTCCCTCCAGAGCCCTGGTAAAACACCTCACTTTGGCTGCTTCTGAGGGAAAATCCTCATATTCTTCCAAACTTGAGCTAGGAAAAATTCCAAGGTTTTGGGATTTCCCCCCCCCCCCCCCATATTTTACTTCTAACGGAGGCAGCCTAGGAGCTCTACGCCTTCTAGGAATCACACCTCCCGCTGAAGGCCCCGGGGCTGCGGCTGGATTGGGTTGATTTATGGGAGAGGGAGTTGCTCTGCTTCTTCTGGCTGGGGCTACTTCCCCTCCCCCTTCATACCTTTGTGCAGCTTGAGGTTGTTCAAAGGTTTCATTAAGGAGTCTACTGGCTTGATCCTGCAAGAGTTCCCTCTTTTCCTTCTCTTGCCAAGGCTCCTCTTTTCTATGCCAGCGGGTAGTTGTGACCGCAGGGGGGGGGGTCCTCCTCCGGATCTTTCCAACCAACTCCCACCGACCATCTGGGCTTCACCACTGGATCCTCTTGCAAACTGAGCTCTGCTAGCGATTGGGCCTCCTGCACCAGCACAGAATCTTGCCCTCCAATGGCTCTTGGTCACTATTTGAAGATGACATGATGTCCAGGCCCCCTTAGAAGAAAATTGGGTATTCTCTCCGGGTGGGCTGGTGGGAGATTCAGAATAATGTCAGGCGGGGCTCCATTCAAAATCCAGGAAAGAAATACTTAGACTTTTTAGTTTAGAGAAAAGACATCTTTTACTGAAAGTGAAGTGGTAGCAACCAAAGAATTCTGAATCTGAGAAATTAGGCGCGCAATTCACATGTAGAAAGTGATGGAAATGTTCCCACCCCCAATAGTTCAGATGACACTTCCAATTAGAAGTTGTGAATATGATCATGTGGCATCTTCAGGTGATGATGAGGCCTCTGTCCGTTCACCTTGCCATATTTTGATAACGGGTTGCAGTTGCGCAGAGAAAAGAAAGCTAAGTAAGAAATAGAAACCTAACTCTATTGTATGCTCCCCCCCCCCATTTACACAACAGAAGAATTTAACACCTCCAGTTCACTTCCCAGACTTTCCCTTCCTCCCCCCGTTACTTATGGCAGTCGAAAGATGCAAAGCAATAGTAGAAGATCTTGAAGGCTGACAAAAACGGAGAAAAACACTTGTCATCCATTGATTAACGTGATGCATCTGTTCTGTACTCACTGCATACGTTTTGCTTCCTCTCTATCCGTCCAGCATCCATTTATGGACGTTTCATCCACTCCAAAAGTTTTGAGCTGCTCAAAACTTTTGAGCAGAAAATGTATCCAAGGCCTCCGTTCTGCATCTGTAACACTTCCACTATATCCGCTAGGCATCCGCTGCACATCCACGCAACTCCACCCGCTCCAGCGGTAAACGGATGCAGGGAGGAAGTGGAACGGACGCAGAACGGATGCAGAACGGATGCCTAGCGGATGCAGCACGGAAACAAAGCATTTAAAATGGAAAAAACGTTCGCAGAGGGGACCTATCTCAGATATTAAGGATGTCTAGAGGATGCCTAGAGGATGCAAAGGGACACCTAGGGGAAAACCTATACTGCCTATAAAAAGGGGGAGCAACTCATCTGGACCTCACTTTCAGACCAGCAGCCCAGTGGTGCAGACCTCTGCAGCCTTCATCTGACTCTTCCTCTTCCACAGCATCCAGTAATGTCCACCGTGGATCGTAACAAAGTCCTTTTGGCAGCCACCATCCTTCTACAACAGTGCGAAGCCATCTACAGGCTCTGTGAACTCTACTACGGGAAGAAAAAGAGGTGGCCAAGAAGCGTCTGGGTCTGAAGATGGATCGGGAGAAGAGCAGAGTACGGACTGTACAATAAGCTGATGGTGGAGCTCAGGAACGAAGACACTCGTGCATTCCAGAACTTCATGAGGATGCCTCCAGCCATGTTTGATGAAGTTGTGCAGCACCTGACACCCAGGTTGACCAAGGCTAACACCAACTTCCAGCCCAGCCTGGAACCTGGGCTCAAGGTGGCACTGACTCTGCGCCACCTGGCCTCAGGGACCACCTACAGGAGCATGCAGTACAGCTGGAGGGTGCCACACAACACCATCAGCATTGTAGTCAGAGAAGTGGTGCAGGCCATCATCGAAGAATACCTGGAGGAGCTCCTCCAGTGCCCCTCCACTGAAGAAGGCTGGAAGAAAGTTGCAGAGCAGTGGTATCAGAGGTGGAACTTCCCACACAACGTTGGAGCCATAGTTGGCAAGCATGTGGCCTGCAAAGCTCCAGCCAAGTCAGGGTCCACTTATTTCAACTACAAGGGCTTCTTCAGCATCGTCCTTTTCACCATGGTCGATGCTGACTACAAGTTCATGTACATCGATGCTTCAGGCAACGGGTCAGCTTCAGATGCCCAGGTATACAATGGCAGTGACCTCAAGGAGGGGCTGGAACTCAATCAAGTTGTAAAAGAAAAATGACCCAAGTCAAGTGTCCAAATAAAGTCCACAGTTAGCTAGCCAGCCAGTCTCTGGCACTCCTCCTGGTCACTCGAAGGTGTGCCCAGTGTCAGGGGTGAAGGGTCCCGGTACTGTGGAGGTGGCTGGTGCTGGAGTGCTGGTCTGAAGCCCCACTGGGGTGCCTGGCCCCAAGAGGACAACAGGTGACGGTGTGTTGAGAAAGCTCTGGGACAGCTGGCTCAGACCCGTGATGTTGAGAGCTCCTTCCTCCATGCCATGGGGTGTCAGCCCCAGTACCGACGACAGATGTACTGAGGCCGGGCTTGGCTGTGGGGTGGAGGAAGGAGCAGTGTAGTGGGGCTGTCTGGCCTGCAGCTGGGTGAGGACTGGCATTGGTGGCATTGGTGGCGTTGGTGGCATCAGTGTCATGGGTGGCATCGGTGGCTTCGGTGGGATCAGTGTCATGGGTGGCATCGGTGGCATCAGTGGAACCGGTGGCAATGGTGTCGTCCGATGACTCTGTGCCTGGACTGGGAAGGGCTGCTGCCTGTGCTGCTGGACCTCCTGGTAGCCGTAGCCCGGGTAGGTGAGGGCCTGTGGGAAGCCTTGGAATGGGAGGGACATCACCTGGGGTGGAGGAGCAGACCTGGAGTGGGTGGAAGCAGGTTCCTCTGGATCTGGAGGGTTGTGAAGCAGCTCGGTGATCCAGTCCTTCACCACCTGGTACTGCGGTTCCTCCATGTTCTTGAGGGTCTGGTTGACATAGGTGAGGAAGGGTTTGCGGTTGGAGGATGAGGAGTCGGTGTGGACCAGCTGAGAGAGGAGATCTATGCTGGTCCGGATGGTGTCCCTGATCTCCAGCAGGACAGTGTGGCTCTGCCCCTCCTGCCATCTGGCTCTCTGCCTTTCTGTGGAGGTGGAGCTGTGGGTGGATGCGGGTACGGCTGTGGTGGACACGCTGTCTCCTTTCTCCCACCGCACCAGGGAGTCCTCCATGCTCTCCACCACGGTTACAACACCTGTCCGTGGGTTCTCCGCCGTGGCACGCTCCACAGAAACCTGCCTGGAGACAGGGACTGACTCTCGGCCGGAAGAGGACTGGCTCTCAGCAGGCTGCCGGAGAGAGCGGGTAGACAGAGGGTCTGCTCCTCAGTGGCGGATCTCACCATTCAGGAAGCTGCACCTGGCCATGACGTAGGTCTCTCTGTCTGTCAGCTTAACCATGGCCTGGCCAGATTTTTTCAGGTGCAGCTTCCCGTACCAGGTGTGCATGTGCTTCCACCAGCTGAGGAGCACCTCCAAAGTGTAGCCCATACTCTCTGCCTTCTCTCTCCAAGCAGCAGGACAAGCACGAGCAGGACCAGCAGGACCAGCAGGACGAGGAGCAGCTTCAGCAGATTATGCAGCAGCAGAAGCACCACCGCCAGGAGAAGCTTCAGCAGAGTAAGCACCAGCAGAAGCACCACTGTCAGGAGCAGTGCCAGCAGAAGCTCCAGCACCAGAAGAGCAAGCCCAAGCAGCAGAAGCCCCAGCAGAAGCAGAGTCAGGGACAGGGGCCGGGGGGG
>BLBF01000016.1:1922854-2001509 GCA_015471245.1 Laticauda colubrina
TTTTTTTTTTATGAATTCATTTATGTGGCCCTTAATGTATTCAGTCCTTGCCTCTCCCACACACTAACCTTCCAGCCTTTTTTAGATAGCATTTGAACATCTGTCTGAAGGATGCTAGAAGATATTTTTGAGTTGAAATGCTGTATGGAAAATTACACACACACACAAAACACACACACACATTTTTCTACTGAAGGTATTGAGATTTGTCCAGAATGTATTCATTTCATTCTGATTTGCAGATGGTAAATAAAACTTACTCTCACAGGGAAAAGTCAATGCTAAGTTCATTTTGGCATCATGTAATCTTCTACTGGGTAAATTGGCTGTTTTGGAGCCGAGATCTGGGCATGGAATGGGATGCTCTCAAAAAGTTTATTGAAGTCAGAGGGGAGAGGGGAGAATAAGATACAGCAATAATAAAGTGAAATCGTACCTGCATTGGGAGAAATGATCTGTCTAAACCATGTAAAGTCGCCACCAGCTTCTGTGGTGTCCTACCACACAATGGGTGAAAGCATTTTTGCGACTCCAACCCATAAGTTCTCAATCAGACCCACCACTCAGCTTTCACGTTGCTTAAATCAAGCGTAATAGAAGACCTCCATGTCCATGATCACACCTGGAAAAGCTTGGCTTTCTGGAAAGCTCAAAGTTAGGCCAAGAATATGAAGTCTCCATCTTTCTCAGAATCAAGCTATCGGATCCTTTCTTCTACTGCAATTGTACTTGCATTCTCTTTCCAACTTTAGAGTTCCCTTCCCACAACCATGTTTAATGAACACGGAGACTGAATAGACTGCTTAACATGTAATTTCAAGTTCAGCCCAGGCTGGCCTGATTGTTCCAGCTTTTCCTAATTTCATACCCAAAGGCTCTTCTCTTGTCCAAATCATCTTGTTGCTATACATAATAAGCTATGAGGGTTGCCAGTTTTTATTTTCAAAAAATAAACTTTTAATCAGAAAACATCTTTAAATGTCTTTCCAGCAATAAACTTAAGAACCAGGGAGAAGAGAATTGAACTGACATCCTTCAATCTCAAGAGACGATGGTATGGTGCTTTGAAACTAATAACTGCCACTTCCAGTGTTGTTTCAATGCTGTATGCAAAGCTGGACTGTCCTCTCCAGAGCACGAGGCCTGGGTAATTTAATATGGAGGATAAACTGTTACCCAAGCAGCAGATCCCCCCTCTCCACATTGCTGAAATAGTCTAATGGAATGGCAGAGCCAATACGATTAGCTCCAGCTGCATTTCAGGAGTTACCAGAACATGATTGTACACAGTCACCAACTGCTTCTGGGACTCAGGTTCCAGATTTTACCTCTAGGTTGACTCCTGAAGCCTTTTCCAATAATAAATACAGCCACAAGGTAGTGGAGGTTTGAAATCAGAGGCTCCCTTCTCCTAGAAGATGGTTTCTATGTTTTATCTGCCATTGGGGCATAAAGTCCTCTTCTGCCTTCAAAACTGTTGACCATCTTCTACTGTAACCCTGGAAAAGGGCCCTTATGAGGTGCTACTAGCCGGGCAAGCTGGACCAAGGTTTTTTAAGGAGGTATTATTCCTCCGGCACTCCTCCTCACTCCAGGACACCCGGCTTGGCTCCATTTGCAGTGTCCATTATCTTCCAACTGTCCAGAGAGAGGAGAAGTCTACAGGTTGAATAGACTTTGTATGACAAGGCCTACATTGGCCACCTTTGCAAAGGAAATATGGAAAAATATCTTGGAGAGAGGAAGACTTACAGCAGAAAGCTTTATTTCACCCAGGGTGCCAGGGTTCTGACCAACTCCCAAATAAAATCAGGAGCCTCAAGCCATTTTGCAAAAAAAAAAAAGAAAAGAAAAGAAATCCAGTTGCTTATTAAGAATGCCATGTTGGCGTGACCTAGGTGAAACCAACTCTGACTCCACCCAGTTTGCACCTTGCCTCTGACCCTGTTGCCCCCTCCCCCCAAGGTGTGTCACCAGTCACATTCCCCAACGAAGCAATTTCGCAGGTCATAGAAGTCACTCCCTCTAGCCATTGTGAGTCTCTGTGGAGATGGCCTTGACTTCGGCCAGCTAGGATGTGTTTTTGTTTTTTGGCTGAAGTGTAAATTCCTCGGTGCAGCCGTGAAGCATGATTTCCCATCCCCTCTGCCTATGGCAACTTGGGAGCAGCTTTGTGAGTTGACACAGGGAAGAGGATGCCACTAGCTGGCACTTTCTTCTCATTCCTGTTTCCGAGGAATTAAGAGGCACACACTTCACAAGCAATAAATAGACAGCTTTTAGTGTTTAGTGCAGCTTTAGCATTTGGTGGCTTCTGAACATCATCATCAGCTCTTGAACTGAACGATGAGAATTGTGTGTGCCTTAACTAGCAATAAATGTCCTTCCAGTCTCCACAAATGGATTTGCGGCCTTTCTTCCATGTTCTTCCACCAAAACTTCTCTGAGGCATAACAGAGTTGACACTTATTTTCCATTCTATTTTTTCTACTGAAGATGATAAATTTGTCCAAAAACTCAAATAGTAAGAAGAAAAACTGTGAATCTAGATGAGGAGTTCTAGATTGTTATAATTGAAAATATAAAATCTGCTATCTAGCTATGGGGGAAATATTTATTAAATTTATTTGCCACCCATTTCATTGTGAGGCAACTCTGGGCAGCTTCAATTATGTTATTCCGCCTGAGCATTATTTTTTTTTGTTTAGTGTGTTTGTTTGGATTTTTCCTACAGTAATATTTGAGCTGTCAGCACTGCACATATTTTTAGTAAATATCAAATGTGTTTACTAATGTCAAACTTGGCAGTGGCTTTTATCAACAGTCTGGTTGAGACTGGAGGATTCACTTCTAAATAATTCCATGGCTCTCTCTCTGTCTCTGTCTGTCTTTCTCTCTGTGTGCATGTATGTAAATTATGATTGTGACAATAATTTCCCAGTCCTAACCTTCAAGATAAAGTTTTTGAAGTATCTGGGATGCTCCAGAAATGGGGGATGGGAGGCAACTGCAATAATAGTAAAACATCTGACAAGCATCACAATCTGGTTGGGATACAAAGAAAACCTTTCTGCAACCAACTGCTTAAAAATGGTATGTGATTAGACATTTATCTTGATGGTCTCTATCTATTCTTATCCTCTGAAAATGGCCTGCTCTATCAGACATACAGTGAAAGTACTTAAATCATCAACCAGGCAGATTTAGAAGCAAGGATAATATTTCTAACTTTCTCCCCCCAGTGAATTAAACAGAAAGGCTGTATTTTTCCCCAATTCATTTCCATGCATTTTCAGAAGGAAGAAATAAATTTAAGTTCGTTCTGAAGTCATTCATTCTTAGCAGACTTAGAAGTCCAAATCAATGCATGTATTCAGTCATTGCATACATGGTTAGAAATGGCCAACAGAAATAAAGCTTATATAATGTTTTCTATTCTACTTCTGTTTGTAGTTCATTTAGTATTTATTATAAGCTAAATGGTTTCTAGGATAGTAACTTACAGATGTAAAGTTTGCCCAGTACTTATTTTGGAAATCTGTTTCCTGAATAGCATGTGCTAAACTATGTGTAAGTGCTTGCTATGCTTGGCTCCCCTCCACCCAGGAGTAGACAGGAAGTGATGTCATATGCATCATGGTGCCATTCTGCACTGATGTACATGCGAAGTCAATCTGGCTTCTTCTTGATGCCTATACTTGAATCATTTTCTGTGGTCTTTAGGTTCCTTTTCAAGCATGCAAACTGCAACATTGAGATTGACATAGAATCAAGGGATTATATATTTTGATAAATTGCTTAAATTCCAAGACAGATTATGGAGGCCAACATACTGAATTTTACTTCCATTCTAATAGACTTCTGGATTTTGGATTCCTGAGCATTTTAATACACCAGAAACTATAATATAGTTAAAAGACATAATAGAGTTTTTTTTAAGTACTTGAAAACAAGCAGGTCAAAATATTAGGGGATTTTGAGTACAGACGATAAAAACATGACTTAAAAAACATGAGGTATAACTGTGGTTGAAGAGAGGAAATTGTGGACAATTGATGTGGAAATACCAGGAGAGAGTAGAATAGAAGCCAGTACATTACACCATCCTATATTCTTGGAGTGGTTCTTCTCAGTTTCTGATCATTTTTGGAAATTGCTCATTAAGTGCTCCCTTGTTATTAGAGATCTTTGGAACAAGAAGTTCAAAAAGTCTTCAGGTGAGTTAAACAGGTTCATACTTGTTGCCTAATCCATACAGTACATTACAGATTATTATGCAGATTGAATAGTATTGGCATGTTCCATTTGATTCAAAACTGACACAATTGACATATAATGATCTGTTCTTCCCTTGCCTCTTGCTGGATTCCAGAACCCATTATCTCTTATCAATTGTGTTGCCTGGTGATGATTGGATTGTAGTTCAGCACCAACTGGGGATTCAATGTTAGAAATGGTTAAAGAGGATAGAGCTTTTTCCTATAAAGGAACCATCTTCTTCCTATGAAGGATTTCACAAAGAAGGATCTCTTGACTTCATACCTTGCAGAAATGATCATGTTTCTGTTTATGCACTGTTTCCAACACCTTGAAGAGAAGATGCATTCAAGCCTACTTCTGTGACCTAGGTAGCATCATTTGTACAATCTAATTTGGGCAGAAGATGGAGTTGCAGGTAACCTGAGATATCTGCCAAATATGAGATATGAACTATTGAGTATATATTTTATTTAAAAAGGTATAAAAAGAGAAGTGAGGGTGAAGCTAGTTTCAAAATGGAAAGCTCAATTGCCTCTGATTCTTACGGGCCTTTAGTTCCTTAAGCTTTGATGAAATAAATATTAGTGATCTGGTTGCTGTAGTAATGCAAATTCTTTGCTCTCTACTGTGTGTGTACTTGTGTTGAGAGTGGTCATCTCCTCCTCCCCCTCCTCCTCCTCCCCCTCCTCTATGCACTTCCACTTCCAGTGTTAAGGGAAATAAAAAGTTCTGGCACTTCTGGTGGCCTCAACCATTGTTATTTGACGTTGTTGTTGTGGGTCTTTGATGTTGTCTTTCCATCTTCTTCTGGGTCTGCCTCGTGTTCTTTGATCATTTCCTCTTTTTGTTTATGCCTTGTATGGTATATAATCCCAAGACATGTTGTGGGTCTTGATGGCTTGATTTTTGACAAATCCCTGAAGTTTTCCTGGCATTGTTTTTGGAAGTGGTTTCCCCTGACTTTCTACCTCCTAAGGTTGAGAGGATAGGACTATCCCATGGTCCCCCAACCAGTTTCAGGCTTAAGTCAGGATTAAAATTTAGGGTCTCCCAGTTTCTAGCCTGATGTCTTTAACCTCAGTACCTAACTGTATTTCTAATGCTATGCTATATTGATACAATTGTAATTCCACGAGGCTTTTAAAATCTCTTTTAGATCATAACATAATGTGTTGAAGGAGAAGAAAGCACCCTTAGTTTCAAGAATGAACTAAAGATTAAACACTGTGTATAAGTGTAAGAAATTGCAGAAGAGAATTCCCAAGGGATGTTTGACAGTCTGGGATCCATTAAGCAAATGGCCTAGCTAAAGCAGAATTGCACTGGGAATTTTCTGAATAAACTACAGCTCCTCCCACTTCTTCCCACCCCCAGTGAGATTTAGCAAGAGAACATGTCTTCTTTGGAAGCAGGTAGAGAATTAATCTCTCTAGGGAGAACAGAATCTGAACCTAATCATGAACCACCAAGCATCTAAATGAATATTTTGGGTTGCACCACTTCAGAATTGTATCAAATTGGAATATTTTGATTTACTGAAGGAGAATTAAAGCAACTTTTTAAAAAATCACAAATTTACCCCAAACTGGCCACCAAACACTACTCATGTTGTGGTTTGCTGGCAGCCTGTGCAGACAGCAGTGGAATCTGACAGTGGGGAAGAACAGGGACCAGTCTGGGAGTCTGGGGAGAACTCGGATGAGATTCCTGCGTCCAATGCAGAGATGGGGCCAGGACCATCTGGGAGTGGGGTGCTGACTCTGGAGCCTCTGGAGTCTGGCAACAGTGAGGTAGAGGAACAAGGGGAGCCTGTTTCCAGTGTACGCATGAGCAGAGCTGCTAGAAGGCAAGAGCAGCAAAAGGGGCGACTTGGGAGTAAGGCTTGGAGGTGATTGCCCCTCCCCTAAGTAATAAAGGAGGTGCAAAGGTAGAGAAACCTTTGCAGGAAGCTCTGCTCAGATTATACCTTGAAGCTCTGTGTGGACTTTGTACTTCAGTTAGTTTTTTTACATCTAATTTGGCACTTTAATTGTTGGCAGCAATTCAAAGGAGAGAAAAGTGGGTGCTTATCTTGAAAGATTGTTTGGACTAAGCGTGTGTTTAATTACGGTCTCAGGAAGTTTTGGTCAGAACAACATGCTTGAATTACACTTGTTATAATGTATTAGAATATCTGCTGGTGTCAGTGCTCTCATTGAATGAACTATTAGGACAATTTACTCAGGATATCTTTTAAATATTTCACAGCCAGCTCTGAATCTTCAATGGCTGTTTAGCACTGGATTTTCCTGAGTTCAAGGTCAGAAAGAAGCATACCTATGAAGATCTACTTAAATGCCACCAGTTTCTGGTAAAGCTGGCAGAATATGATAGGGTTGTTTTCCAAGTGTGACAACTAACATAGGAAAAGTGGAAGCTTTGATGCTTTTTACTATATACCGTGTCATAATTTAGAATATTTTTTTCCAACAGGTATACCCAGCACAATGCTGCTGCTCATCCAGTGTCTGCTTTCCTCCTAAATCTTCCTTCAGGGAGATTATCCCACTCTAGCTCTCCTGTTTCCTTCTTTTTTTCCATCTCCATCCCCTGTTTCTGGTTTCGCTGAGCGAAAGAGTGAAAAGGAAAGGAAGGGATGTTATTCCTCCTGGAACTGCTCAGTCAAAAGTTTACTGCTTCTCTGATGGGAAAAGAGTTTATCCTTCCAGGTCTTCTGCCCAGCCCTTCCCTAGAAACCAGGGCTTCTTTATGGACAATGGAATCCATTTTTCCTCTCTTGGGTCTTGTGTGAAGCTCTTGTTTGCAGCCAGCTGGAGCCACCTTTCCCATTATTGGGTCTCGACTGGTGTTCTAATCCCTCTGGGTCTTCACTCCCCTTCTTCCAGGGAGTACCTTTCTTCTCCCTTCCTGATCAAGAATCAATAACAGAGGGGTCCTTGGTGGTCTCTGAGCTTGGTTGTCTTCTTGCAGAAGATGTTACCTACTTTGGGTCATGAAACAGCTCAGAGACCACCAAGAACCCTTCATTTCAACCTTGAGCTAGAAATATTTTCCTGTACTGGCAAGCTACAATTGCTCTGCACATCTAAATTCTCTTTCCAGATTTTCTTTGCAGCCATCTCTTTATCTTCATTTTTTAAGGTTAGACTGGCAATAAGATCCCACCAAGTGAAAAGGTGGGAGTTCCTCCTTCGGGTTGCATTTTGTAACAACTCTATTCCAGGCTGGAACAATGGGACAGCTTCTTCCAAATCTACCCACACCAGTTCTGGTTAGTACTCACATCAGCTCCTCATCCCTGGTGACACTGCAGATGCCCTACAGTGCCAGAAATGATCTATTTTTTCTGCATTTACTTCCTCCAAATTGTCATGTCTCAGGACAACAACCATGTCAGATTACCAAAATCCATAGGTCATAAGGGCTGGGCCAAAAATATCTGCCCTATGCCCTCAGCATGATTTGAGTTACATCATTCCCTTCGTACCAGAATTAAAATCAGAATTTGTTTTCTACTGTATATTTCTTCATAGATATGAAAAACTACTGCCAGTTTCTTTCAGGAAAGGCAATCTTTCTTTCAGTTAATGCCAATCATTACATTTTCCTGCCAAGCATGAGATGTCAGACAATTTTGAGAATTATATCAATGGATGTCTATGTTCTAATAACTATTTTCTTTCCTATTCTAAACGTTTTAGTAGAAAGGCAGTCAAGCAGACAAAAATTATCCACACATATATTTAATATAAACAATAGCAGCAAAGAATATGGATCTACAAGTAAGTGGGGAGAAACCTAGCTATGGTGCATATGAGCAGTTGAACCGCAGGCCTTATGAATACACCTCAGATAATTCTTCTGTTTTAATTTTGTTTTTCTTGTGACCTGATAGAATGGAGGCTCTCCAGATAGAAGGTCCTGTAACAAAATTATGTTGTTCCTGGAAGCTACTCTAAGCTGCAGAATTAAATTGAGGGTTAAGTGTTCAGCATTTGTTGAGATGCCGAAGCTTGATTTAATCAATGAATCAGATACACAGCTCTTTCTACAAAAGACAGTCCGTTTCCAAGTGGTTGCAGTTCTGTTGATGCTACAATTGTCTTGCCAGTCATCATAATTTTTTTCTCGTTATTTACTTCAATGCAGGGCAAAAAGTGGAAAGTCCTTTGATTGTTTTCTGATGTTAGCAAATGTATATCTTCCCTCCAGAACAATAATCTGCTAAAAAAATCATATTCCCCTTCTTTGTCCACTGTTTTACTTTCGTATTTATATGGTCAGTATGAAACTAAGAGAAGTAGCTGCAGAGATGATTTTGCTTATAGTTTTTTATACACTATATAATAATATAAATACTATAAAATCAACCTAATTTAAAAAAAAAAAAAAGGAGAGGGAATATGATGATAAATTGGGAAAACTGCATGCACACCTGCATGATGAGACCCAGTGGTTTTCATCTATACAGGCCATTTCAAGCTCCTTGTAGCTCACAGAACAGTGTCGAAATTGAAATGATTTAATGCTTGTCAAAGCGGCATAGATGAGAAACAACCAAATTGTCCATTCCTGCAGTTGCCATAAATTCAGCCTTCCTGTGTTCATAACATCTACTTTGAAATTTGCAAGGAGTTCAATTTTTCATTCAGGATTCTTCTGGGATGTACCATAGGATGCCCCAAATAAGTAAATAAATAAATAAATAAATCCCTTGATGCTCAAGAATGAGAACTCATACACACAAGTTCTCATCTGTATGAATTCTCATGCATAGGAACTCACACAAATAGAAACGTGATGCTCGGGAATGGAAACTCATGCGTCTATGAATCAAATGGTTATGCAAATGTTTGGCTTCTAAAAGAATCCTAATGGCTTTTGCATGTTACTGTTTTCATAGCCTGATCTTGGAAGTTCTTCTTTAGTAAAGTTTGCCCTATTATTTACTGGAAATTTCTGTATTAAGCTCTCCCTTAAGGAGCTTTTCCTGTTATCCTCAAATCAGCATATGCAAAAATGATGGTTGTGTAGGAGATGACCAGGCTGAGCCTGAGGTAGGAGTCAAATGTGTCATCAGTCCTGATTTTTTTCATGCCCACAAGAGATCTAAGTTCAGCCCACCTTGAATTCCTTTGACTCCTATCTACCATCAATTTTCTTTGACCATTAGTAGTTCAGTTTCTCGTAGAGAGAAAATTAGCATGCAATAAACCTATATTCATTTGAACTGCCTTGACTCCTGATGTGACAGGTTGTGTCTTTATAGCCACGGTGGCAAAGTGGTTAGAATGCAGAATTGCAAGTTACTTCTGCTGACAACTGGCTGCCTGAAATTTGGCAGTTCGAATCCAACCAGGGTCAAGTTTGACTCAGCCTTCCATCCTTCTGAGGTGGGTAAAATGAGGACACAAATTGTTGGGGACAAGAGGCTGACTCTGTAAACTGCTTAGAGAGGGTTGTAAAGCACTGCAAAGTGGTATATAAGTCTAAGTGCTATTGCTATAGAAGAAAGTTTCTACTATAGGAATAATAAGACATGCAGGTGGCAGCCCATAGCATAATTTCTAAAGAATACATTCTTAGTATATATTTAGCTGTTGATTTTCTTTCAGATCAAAGCCTCCAAGCTTCAGGGGTCTCTCTCTGAATTTGGTGAAGTAAGTAATAGTCTTAGGCAGCATTTAAGGCCCTGTCACACTGCCCAACGGATGCAAAACGTTCGTAAAAAGGACACAGTGGACGAGAAAAATGTTCCATCCGTTGTTATCCGCTCTCAAAAGGGGCAAAAATTTGCAAAAACAGAGCGGATAACATGAAAAGGAACGGACGGGGGGAGGACGCAGAGTGGATGGAAAATGGATGTGGAACGGAAGCCTAGCGGATGGAAGCGGATGAGAGCGGATGGCACATCTGCAAGGCTTCCAGGGGACCGTAGCAAAGCGGACGCGGAATGGATACAGCGGATGCACAGCAGATGAAGCGGATGCAGAGCGGAAGCCTAACGGATGCCTAGCGTTAATTGCGCATGCAGGGAGGATGCATTGCGTAAGTCCCGCGGATATAAGGGAAGCAGCTTGGAGCAGGTCACCATTCAGAGAAAAGACCTGCTGCCGGATGGATTGACAGCCTTGCCTGCCCTACCTGCATGCCTGCCTGCAAGCCTTGCTGAAAGCCTTGCTGCCAGCCTTGCTGTCTGCCTGCCTACAAGCCTTGCTGCCAGCCTTGCTGCCAGCCTTACTGCCAGCCAGTCTGCCTGTCAGCCTTGGTGCCTGCCTGCCTGCCAGCCTTGGTTCCTGCCTACATGCCAGCCTTCCTGCCAGCCTTCCTGCCAGCCTTCCTGCCAGCCTTCCTGCCAGCCTTCCTTCCAGCCTTCCTGCCAGCCTTGGTGCCAGCCTTCCTGCAAGCCTTGGTTCCTGCCAGCCTCCCTGCCAGCCAGCAACCCCGCAACCATGGGGAAGAACAGAAAGCCTCAGCCATCTGCTGCCAGCCCTGGCAAGAGGGACATCCTGCCCCCTGGACCTCACTGGTTCTGCTGAAGCTTCTGTAGCATGGGCTCGCTCTTCTGGGGCTGGCGCTTCTGCTGCTTCTGCTTCTGGAGGAGCTGATGATGCTGATTATGGCGGTGGTGCTTCTGCTGGTGACTATGCTGATGCTGCACCCCAATGGCGCTTCAGACAAGCACTCCAGCAGCAGCCACCTCCACAGCACCTGGACCCTTCACCCCTGAGACTGAGCGACCAAGAGGAGTGCCAGAGAGTCATTTTTGTTTTATAGCTTGTTGTTAATAAAGTCTATCTTTGATTCACACACTTGCTTCATTTCCTTTTTTTAATAAAGTCTTGGTGGAAACTTTTAGAAATGGTTTAAGCCTTTGCATGCTTGAGGGATGGGTAAGGATAGCTTTGGGATGGGTAATAGCTGTGGGATAGATAAACCTCCAGTGCAAGCATAGTGGGACTGTATGGTCCACCCTCCCAGGTGCCACACCTATGGCCCTTTATTATCAATAACAATGTAATCAATCATCCACACATGTCAACATAAACACAATTCTTTCTGAAATGGCCTGTTCATTGTAGGCCCACCCAACATACATGGCCCAATCTCATCAGTGTGATGAGACAGGCTCAAGGAAGCATCCATTAATCATCTATCATCCTGTCTTGCCACTCCTCTGCTCCAGCTGGGGAGTTGCACCAGTGTTTCAGGAGGTTGCGCTGCTTCTTCCCTTCACATGAGGCTCTGTTGGGGCCTTGCACATCCTCAGTGTCTATCAGGTTTTGCCCTTGCCTCCATTCCCGAGGCTCCATGTCCCCATTGCCTTGTTGGAGGTCCACAAGCCTGTTCTGCAACACTGGGTAGCGGGTGCGCATGAGATTGTGCAGGATGCAGCAAGCTTCCACGATCCTCTTGAGGGTCTCTGGGCGATGCTGCATGGCGGTGAGAAGTACCTGGAACCTGTTGGCCAGGATGCCAAAGGCGTTCTCCACCACCCGTCTTGCCCTGGACAGCCTGTAGTTGAAGATCCTCTCTTCATGGGTGAGGCATCTGGAGGTATAGGGCTTCATGAGGTAGGTTGTGAGGGAGAAGGCATCATCCCCCACAATGAAGTAGGGCACATCTTGCTTGTCGTTGGGTAGCGGGTCTGGATCTGGGAAGCCAACGATGAGGTTGCATTCCAGCTCCTCCTTGAGGTGACTGGCATTGTATACCTGGGCATCTGAAGATGAGCCGTTGCCTGAAGCATCGATGTATATGAACTTGTAGTCAGCATCGACCATGGCAAAGAGGATGATGCTGAAGAAGCATTTGTAGTTGAAATAAGTGGACCCCGACTTGGCTGGTGCTTTGCAGGCCACGTGCTTGCCATCGATGACTCCACCGGTGTGGGGGAAGTTCCACCTCTGATACCACTGCTCTGCAACTTTCTTCCATCCTTCTTCAGTGGTGGGGCACTGGAGGAGCTCCTCCATGTATTCTTCGATGATGGCCTGCACCACTTCTCTGACCACAATGCTGATGGTGTTGTGTGGCACCCTCCAGACGTACTGCATGCTCCTGTAGGTGGTCCCTGAGGCCAGGTGGCGCAGAGTGAGTGCCACCTTGAGCCCAGGTTCCAGGCTGGGCCAGAAGTTGGTGTTTGCCTTGGTCAACCTGGGTGTCAGCCGCTGCACAACTTCGTCAAACATGGCTGGAGGTATCCTCATGAAGTTCTGGAATGCACGAGTGTCTTCGTTCCTGAGCTCCACCATCAGCTTGTTGTAGAGTCCGTACTCTGCTCTTCTCCCGATCCATCTTCGGACCCAGACACTTCTTGGCCGCCTGTTTTTCTTCCCATAGTAGAGTTCACAGAGCCTGTAGATGGCTTCGCACTGTTGCAGAATGATGGTGGCTGCCAAAAGGACTTTGTTACGATCCACGGTGGACATGACTGGATGCTGTGGAAGAGGAAGAGTCAGATGAAGGCTGCAGAGGTCTGCACAGCTGGGCTGCTGGTCTGAAAGTGAGATCCAGATGAGTTACTCTCCCTTTTTATAGGCAGTATAGGTTTTCCCCTAGGTGTCCCTTTGCATCCTCTAGGCATCCTCTAGACATCAATATCTGAGATAGGTCCCCTCTGCTAACGTTTTTTCTGTTTTAAATGCTTTGTTTCCATGCTGCATCCGCTAGGCGTCCATTCTGCATCCGTTCCACGTCCGTTCCGCTTCCTCCCTGTGTCCGTTTACCGCTGGAGCGGATGGAGTTGCACGGATACGAAGCAGATGCCTAGCAGATATAGCGGATGCGTAATGGATGCAGAACGGATGCCTAACGGATGCAGAATGGACAAATTGGATACATTTTCCGCTCAAAGGTTTTGAGCAGCTCAAAACCTTCTGAGCGGATGAAACATCAATAAACGGATCCTGGACAGATAGAGAGGATGAAAAACGGACGCAGTGAGTACTGAATGGATACATCACATTAATCAACGGATGACAAGTGTTTTCCTCCATTTTACATCCTCTTTCCATCCGTTGGTGCAGTGTGACAGGGGCTTTAGATGCTATTCAAAAGTAGCTGTTAGCAGGTTGTCACCCTACACAAACTTTATTCCAAATAGGAAAAGAAGATGATTTCACTTAAGGCACAATCCAGAGAAAGTTAGGAAAGCCCCTTGAATTCTCTGGAACATGTTCTTAAATCTTTGCATCCGATTACACATGATGACTTTCAGCGTGCTTGACCTTGGCTAACATTTACTGTCCAGAAGCTAAAGCTGAATATGAAGAATATGGGTGTGTTGTTTTTGGCTTCAATCATTTTTAAGGTAGCATGTTATCCATAATCTGGGGCAGCTATTCAAAAGGTACCACCAAGAATCATATCAAATCACTCTGCCAGGTTTTGATGTGAGTGCAGTGAGCAAATGCAGTTGCTTTATGGAATCCACTCATAAAAATTACATATAGTATAATGCAGCTCTTAAAATAGTAGCATCTTTTCTCAGGTGGAGGTAGAAACAGACACAGACACAGCTGTTTTAATGAGAAACAAAGAATACCATAGTCAGAGTATAATGGAATATGTTAATGACTTTGGGGAAGGAAGGGAAAAGATGCTGTCTAGAAAACAACCAGACAAGACAGGCAGGAGCCCCCAGTTGCTTAATGGTCAGTAGAAGAATCTTATAAAAGATCCACCTTAATTGATCAGACATTTAAAGGTGAAGGTGAGAAGTTTTGTACTTTCAGACTTGCAAGGTTCTGTTAATATAACTTTACAATAAAGTAGACTTAGCTTATCTACTTGTGTTTCTTGTCTGGCTCACCTGGGACAACTGACACAGAGAAAGAGAGGCAGGGGAAAAAAACCTAATTTAATTCACAGAGAAGAAAAAGACAGGAAATTGGAGGAAAGGTATTTTGACACAGCACTAAATAGAATATCCAGATCTAGGACTAGATTAGACAGGCTTTTAAAGCACTCTGTCTTTTCATTTCCTGACATAGCAATACAAATATTATTTGTACTGTTATTATTTGCTACTATACATAGCAAGGACATCAAGTAATATTTCTCATAGGAATCTGCCTCATTTTACAAAATTATTCTCTGCTGATTCATCAAGTAAAGTTCTGGCCAATTAGTGTCCTATCTGAGCTGAATAACAGCACAATCCCAAGTATATTTATTCAGAGATTGTTTGATGCAGCTTGCTGATCCTGACTCCCAAGTAAAATTGGAGATCAAGGTACAGTATGCTATTGTTAAAGTTTATTGGACTAAGCTTCCCCTTCTCTATTGTATTTCTGGAAAACTTTATAGATCTCAATTTTTCAGCAGGCCCCGTTGCTTCATCTATATTTCATGGCACATAACCTTTTTTTGTTGTTTCCTCAAAATGAGTCTTAGGTACTTTCTTGTTACTTGCTTGATTTATCTTGCCTTGTTGTTTTAAAATTCATTGAAAGATACTGTTGCATTTGAGATGGTTTATAAGATGGATGGATGGATAGATAGGTACACAATAAAAATTCTTTAAAAGTCAAGTTGAGAGGTCACCAGCTCCAAACCTTGAAGGTGAGACTGTTTTGATGTCCCAAAGGATGTCCCTAAGGGTGTCCCAAAGGTGATTTTTCAAGAAGCAACTGGACTTCCTTTGTTTTTTCCTGACAGCATTTCACTTCTCATCCAAGAAGCTTCTTCAGTTCTGACTGCAGAACAATCAGAAATGAAACATCTTCAAAGAAAAACAAAGAAAGTCCAGTTGTCGCTTGGGATAACCATGATCTGGATGACCGAGAATCTCCTTAGAAGGTATAAGAATGTCACTTGATTCCCACTTGAAAAGGAGATCTCGGTGTTAGAAGCAGGTGATAAAATCAGAAAGGAGGCAATAGGAATAGTTGAGATTTACCGTGCATCCTGAAACCTAAAAATAAAGGATAAAATCTGAGTCTCAGAGCTGAGGGTATTCATCTGTAATTCTTGGCAAACATGTACACAACAGGGCTGCATAGCCTGTGAATCTTAAAAGCAACAACAACCATCAGTTGTATCTGTCACCTAAAGTGACCCATTTTCACATTTCTATTTGTACCACCTTGGAAAAATCTTTTGGTTTATTTTGCTCTCTCCCAATTTCAGAGGAAACATTGTAATTCAGTAGCTATATATCGGACATATATTATGTCTGATTTACAGATATATAAATCTCCATGGTAAAAAACATATTCTTGCTTCTTTTCCTTTCCAGGACATGAAACATTGTAGATTAAATTGAATAGGGGTAATAATGGAGTAGAGACACATCTTCCTTTGGATGTCACGTCTGCGGGGTCCAATTTAATCTTTCCTTGATGGTAGCACTTCATTGGGACTCTATTGGGATCAAATTTTATAGGAGAAGCTCCTGTCACTGTGGATGAAAGATAATTTCAGAATATGATATGGGATAAAATGATCAATTCAGAACCATGCCATGCCCATTTCACTTAGAAACCTCACCACTGGAGAAATATTGCTAGCTTCCAAATGAAAATTCCTCTGAAAGCCTAGGCATTCTTACATATAAAGCCTTTTCATTAATGCTTCTTTAAAAAAAAAAAAACTCTGGCTGATTCACATATGATGCACATATATATTTATTTTGATTTGCTTGAATCAACTTGGATTAATTACCTCCAAGTATTAATATATATATATATAAATAAGACAAAAATAATTTTCAGGACCAGAAACAATGGTTGGAAACAGTGGTGGTATTCAACTGGTTTGCATTGGTTCAGAAGAACCGTAGCAACAATTTGGCCTGGGTCACCGAATTGGCTGGCCATGCCCCCCAAAATTACTGACCTCCAGCTTTGCTCCATTTCTCCAAAATGCTGCTGCCACTGTGTTGTATGCACTGGCCACGCAGGCTCACCCCATTGCCCACTGCACCACTCCACTCAGACTTGCTTGGGCAAGTCCTTCTGGTGCCGCTGGCTCAATGGGGTGGACCTGCATGGCTGGCGCTTAGAATGTGGCCATGGCGGTGCATTGGAGAAGCGGAGCAAAGCTGGTGGTCAGTAATTTTCACTGCAAGAAGCCTACAGCCGCCACATCTTTTTTGGGGTGCGACTGGAGTCTAGCCACACCATAAAAAACATGCTGCTGCTGCAGGCATCTCATGACAAGGGTGAGGTGTAAGCTGGCAGTGACAACAATGGCTCAACCCTGGCTTGCCTTTCCTGGCAGCCAGCCATGGGAGGAAGGTAAAGTCACAGCCATGGGACAATAAAAGAGGTGGTCATGGGAGAGGAAATGAGGAGATTAAGGGCGGGGCCTCTGAAAGAGGGGAAACAGGGTGACGTGTGTGACTGGTGAAGGGAAAACAGGCAGCATGCAGGATTAAGCCAGGCCTTTGACAAATTAGACCAGGCCCGCCTTGGCAGAAAATAGGTAGATAGGTAGAAATTCCCAAAAAAAATTCCTGCCAGGTTCTGTGGCTGTGGTTTGATGGGAGTCATGTGACTGAGTTGGCATGGGCATGAGTGAAATCAAGTTGGACGTGCCCACTCAATCACATGACCAACCCCCACCAAGCAATGCCACAGAACCAGTAGGGAAAAAATTGAATACCACCACTGGTTGAAAACAAATCAAAGAGAGAAGGAATCTGAAATCAAGGAGAAACTTCTTAACAGTGAGGATAATTAATCAATGAACCACGGTAGTGCAGTGATTAGAGTGCAGTACTGCAGGCTACTTCTGCTGACTACCAGCTGCCTGAAAGTTGGCAGTTGAAATCCCTTCAGGCTCAAGGTAGACTCAGCCTTTCATCCTTCCAAGGTGGGTAAAATGCAGATCCAAATTGTTGGAGGCAATAGACTGATTCTTGTAAATCACTTAGACAGGGCTGTAAAGCACTGTGAAGCAATATATAAGTCTTAAGTACAATTGCTAATGGCACAGCTTGCCTTCAGAAATTGTGGGCACTCCATCACTGGAGGTTTTTAAAAAGAAACTGGACAAGTTACTTGTCTGAAATTGTATAGGATTTCCTGCTTGAGAAAGAGGTGGACTAGAAGACCTCCAAGGTCCCTTCCAGTTCTATTCTATTCTGTTCTGTTCTGTTCTGTTCTGTTCTGTTCCGTTCCGTTCCATTCTATTTTACCCTATTCTATTCTATTCCAGTTACGTGTTGTCAAGTCATGTTCAGTTTCTAATGATTGCATGAACAAATTATTTTTTACTCATGGTTCATTGCACAGCCAGCCAGAACTTTAAGTAAGATTTGGGATTTTAATCCACCTATGGAGTCATTCCCAGGGTCCTGGGATAGGCAAATGCTTTAGGATATAAGCTCTTGCAAGTAAAGCTGCCTTTTGCAATTGGCCAGTGATGATTTTGTCAATGTTGTTAGTGTTCAAACAGTGCTTCAGTTATTTGAGCGCCTATTTATGTATTTGTATATTATTACAGTTCATCACACAGTCAACCAGATGTTCAGACTGGATTTGGCATTTTTCTACTCCTCATTGAGTCCTTCTGGATTTTTTGATTTTTCAAGCCAGCCTCTCCCTCTGTATCCCCTGCCTTGAAGACCTGGGTCAGCCTTTCACTATGGCTGGTGGTGAGTTTGCATTGCCCAATGAAGCAGAAGGAAAAACAACATCTTTGTTCTCTCCCTGCAGCTTCAAGGCCCAAATAAGAGCGTGGAAATGGATGCTAAGAGAATCAGACAATACAAGCAAGGCTTCATCAGCTAAAGTGACTTTTATTGTTACCATGAATAATACAGTGAATAATTTCTGCCTGTTTCTTCAAAATAAAGTGCTTCCATTTTATTCTACTCAGGTGCAGGTGTGCTTTCTAATAATATCCTAAAAATGTTATAGAAATTGTTTGTAATTCTATTCTGACTGATAGTCTTAAAGGAGTACTAAGTAACATAACACCTAAGTTGCTTAACTTAATCATTTAGAGGCTCTTTTGTTATCTTAGAATAGCTCAGCTTTCACAGTCAGTTTACCACTATACCACCTATGGGCAAAATTATTTTCCTCTTCTCTAAACTCTTCGAAAGACCACCTTCCGGAGCTCTATTGATACTGCCAAATCAGTCCCACCATCTTTGTCTGAAAGGGTATAGTGTTTTATGCCTAAACAATGGGTTGTACTAGAAGACCTCCAAGGCCCCTTTGAAGTCTGTTATTCTGTTATCTTCCTCTTTTTTTATTCAGGATATTTGGTGATCCTGTTCCTCAAATGGGGAAAGAAGGAAGGAAGGAAGGAGGGAGAGAGAGAGAGAGGGAAGGAGGGAAGGAAGGAAGGAAGACAACAGCTCAGAGAACAAAACTTCTAGAATTCTTGCAGACCCCTTTATCACTGATGTCATAATAAAAATCTTCAGAGGACGCAACATGCTTTATGCTTATCTAGTTTTTTGTTGGCTAATGGACTGTTGAAGGACTTAATAGCATGTTAACTTTTTGCTTTTCTACTATACAGAAAAGAGGGAAGCCAACATCTTTGTACAACCTAGCAGTGCTTTCTTAAATAATCTTCTACAGCATCCCTTATTTTCTCCAAAGTTTACATTTCAGACCTCACAGCCAAATCTGATGCAGAGTTCATCTGGAATGTTCATACAAGCTCTCGGGAGACTATCCTTCTCACCGTAACACTAGCAAATTGATCATGTAAAAAGAAAAGAAACACAACTCATCTTTACAAATGTCTTCCCACCTCACCAACACACACACACACACACACACACACACACACACACACACACACACGCATTCTCTTCCTTGCAAGGCACTTCAATTGTGAACAAAATATGAAAAGGCCTGGGGGAAATTTTGGCTGACAAGCACGATAAGGGATTGTGGAAAAAGAAACACGTGTTTTTGAACACATTTCCAGTTGGCCTTGTTGTTTGAAGTCTTTCTCCCCCTTCTCCTTCCTTTCATATTTCTTTTTGTGTTTGAGCAGTCCATATTCTAATGGTTTGAAGGAAGATAAAAACAACCCATGTTCTACCCTTAACTTTAATGAGAATAAGAAGTGCTTCATGTACATTATGAGCCCTGCTTAGGTTGAATGATCCTTCACCCAAATATCTAAGTGATATTTGTCTCTACAATTGTTCACATACAGGTTTTCTGCATGAATCAACAATCCAGGAGAAAAGGTTTCTTTCATGTCCTTGAGCTGCAAAATCAGCTGGGGAAGAAAGTTCCTGGTGATGTCAAGAAGGTCAGGTCCTATTCTCATTATTTCAAAGAAGAGATCATGAAATAATTGATTCTTTCCTCATTCAACATGATCTCAAGCTCTTTGGGCCAGGGATGCAAAATTCTTAGAGAAAAGGATAGTATTGATCCAATTTATATTTTAATCCAAAATTACTTAAAGCGCATTGGGCACAATTCTGTAATTTCCCTCTTGATGATTTTTTTTTAAGTTTGGCTTTGTTGTTCACAAAGTATATTAGAGCATAGAATAATAGAGTTGGAAGGGATCTTAGAGTATTTCTACTCCAACCCTACTCAAGCAAGAGACTCCATACTATTTCAGACAAATGGCTGTCAAATCTCTTTTTGAAAGCCTCCAGTGATGGAGCACCCACAACCTCTGAAAGCAAGTTGTTCCAAGTTATTTAATTGCTTTCACTGTTAGGAAATTTTTCCTTAATTCCAGATTGCTTCTGTCCTTGGTTAGTTTCCAACCATTGTTTTTTGTCTTGACTATTGGTGCTTTACAAATAGTTTATAGGACATTCCTTCCAACAATGTACATTTTTTCCACAGGATGATTAAGTGCTTACAAATACAGAGACATTAAGACCATGTCACACTGCCCAACAGATGCAAAAAGGACACAACGGACGAGCAAAATGTTCCATCCGTTGTTATCCGCTCTCAAAAGGGGCAAAAATTTGCATAAGCAGAGCGGATAACACGGAAAGGAACGGACGTGGGGAGGACGCAGAGCGGATGTATAGAGGATGCAGAGCGGATGTATAGAGGATGCGTAGAGGATGCGTAGAGGATGCAGAGTGGATGCGTAGAGGATGCAGAGCGGATGCGTAGAGGATGCGTGGAGGATGCAGAGTGGATGCGTAGAGGATGCAGAGCGTATGCAGAGCGGATGCAGAGCGGATGCAGAGCGGATGAGCTGCATCCGCTTTCATCCTTTCTCCATCCGTGCTACTAATGCTGCGTGTCCGTTCTGCTTCCTCCCTGCATCCATTTACCACTGGAACGGATTTGAGTCATGCGGATGCACAGCGGATGCATAACGGATGCAGAACGGATGCGTAGCGGATACGTAGCGGATGCATAACAGACAAATTGGATACATTTTCCGCGCAAAAGTTTTGGGCAGCTCAAAACTTTCTGAGCGGATGAAATGTCCATAAACGGATGCTGGACGGATAGAGAGGAAGCAAAACGGAGGCAATGAGTACATCGCGTTAACCAACAGATGGCAAGCTTTTTTGTCTGTTTTACATCCTCTTTGCATCCGTTGGTGCAGTGTGACAGGGGCTTTAATGCAAAGGGAACATAAAGTTTACTAAAGGAAAAAAAACACCTGAAATTGCTACCAATGTTCATGTGGAGTAAAAATAGACCATTCACTGAATTGAAAATGAGGTAGAATTGACTTGGAAAAATTAGAAATTGTGTTCACTAATTTTCAACTAATTTTCCCATTCTTGGCAGAAATGCACATTTTCCTACCTTTAGGAAGAAATAAATTCTGCTTAAAAACATTAAAATGGTATCCCTGGATAATTACAATTATTTTTTTAAGAAAAGATGGGCTATTTACCCAATCATCAAATAGATTATTTTTCATGTAACATTTTTTTCTTGTTTTTCAAGAGATAGGTAGGAACAATGGATTATACACATTCCAAGAAGCTTCACCTAAAGCCCCTGTCCCACTGCACTAATGGATGCAAAGAGGATGTAAAACATTAAAAAAAGCTTCGTTGGAAAACGCTATACATCCGTTGTGTTCTCATTGCATACATGTTTCATACACTCTATCCATCGAGCATCTATCCACTGCGATTTCATCCGTGCAAGAAGTTTTAAGCTGCACAAAACTTTGTGAACGGATGAACTTTCCACCGTGTATGATGTAAATCCGCGACATACGAGCAACAAATGTTCTATGTCCGTTTATCATCCATTAAACGTCTGCTGTATCCTCTCTGCATCCTGTGGGCATCCTCGCAACTCACATCCGCTGCAGCTGAAAACGGAAAGAGGGAGGAAATGAAAGGTACACGGAACGTCTACACAGCATTAGTAGCATGGAAATAGAAAGGATGTGCAGTGAACGGTTTGCATCCGATATACATCCGCTAGGCTTCCTATGAACATCTGTTTAACATCCCCGCTACATACTACCCTTTTCCGTTCTTTTCCGTTCTGTTTATGCGAATTTTCACCACTTTTTGGAGCAGATGACAACGGATGGAGCCACCCCCAAAATTTTGCTCATCCGCTGTTTCCTTTTTACACACATTTTGTGTCCGTCGGCCAGTGGGATTTAGCCTTAACAGAAGAGAAGGAGAAGCTTTTTCTGTTTTTGCTTGTCACCCATCCATCCATCTGATTTAGGCAGTGTCCATCCCTTTCTACCTACTGGAATAATCCCCAAGCGACCCCTTCATTTGTCCCAATCATAAAGACACAACAAAACCTTTCTTCCAAATTTTGTTTTTGGAGAAGAATAGAAGAGAGTTCTAGAAACTCTGAATAGCAATGGGACCACCTGCTTCGATTTCAGATTGCAAGATTCTCCCTCCTGCCTGCCAACCAGACAAAAGTAAGCCTTGAGAAGGAGGCAGCAGATGTCACTAGACTCCATCTTTTGTTTCTCGTTGCAAGGGAGAAAAACAGAAATATCTCTCCTGCCAGGATTTCCCCAGAGAGTCATACAGAATCTCTGGAGAGGGCAGAGAAGACAGAATGCCTGCTCTCTGGGTAAGATAAATCAAAGCTTATTATTTGGGGGAGGGGGAGGGAGAGAGCCGGCAGCACAAGTTCAAAATGTATTTATCTCCTAAAAAAACTTGGAGATATTTGAGCAATTCTGCCCATATAAAGCCAGTTTTCCCACACTGCCCAAAGGGAGAAACCCAAGGGAATGAATGGGGGATATGATACTGAATATCTTCCTCTTGCTTAAGGCCTGGTTCCACTGGCTGATGGATGCAAAACATATGCATAAAGGACACAGCGAATGAGCAAAATTTCGGGGGTGGCTCCATCCGTTGTCATCTGCTCCAAAAAGTGGCAAAAATTTGCATAAACAGAACGGAAAAGAATGGACGTGGGTAGGATGTAGTAGGGATGTTAAGGCCCTGTCACACTGCCCAACGGATGCAAAATGGACACAATGGACGAGAAAAATGTTCCATCCATTGTTATCCGCTCTCAGAAGGGGCAAAAATTTGAATAACCAGAGCGGATCACACGGACGCGGGGAGGACGCAGGGCGGATGGAAAGCGGATGCGGAATGGAAGCCCAGCAGATGGAAGCAGATGGGAGCGGATGGCATATCCGCAAGGCTTCCGGGGGACCTCAGCAAAGTGGATGCGGAATGGATACAGCGGATGCAGAGCGGATGCACAGCGGATGAAGCGGATGCACAGCGGATGCACAGTGGATGCACAGTGGAAGCCTAGCGGATGCCGAGTGTTAATTGCGCATGCGGGGAGGATGCATTGCATCAGCCTCGCAGATATAATGGAAGCAGCTCGGAAGCAGGTCTCCATTCAGAGGAAAGACCTGCTTCCAGACACATCAACTGCTTTGCCTGTCCTGCCTGCATGTCTGCCTGCAAGCCTTGCTGCCAGCCTCCCTGCCAGCCTTGCTGTCTGCCTGCCAGCCTTGGTGCTTGCCTGCCTGCCAGCCTTGGTTCATGCCTGCCTGACAGCCTTGGTGCCTGCCTGCCTGCTAGCCTTCCTGCCAGCCTTGGTGCCTGCCTCCCTGCAAGCCTTCTTGCCAGCCTTAGTGCCAGCCTTCCTGCCAGCCTTGGTGCCTGCCTCCCTGCCAGCCTTCCTGCCAGCCTTGGTGCCTGCCTCCCTGCCAGCCTTCCTGCCAGCCTTAGTGCCTGCCTCCCTGCCAGCCTTCCTGCCAGCCTTGGTGCCTGCCTCCCTGCCAACCTTCCTGCCAGCCTTGGTTCCTGCCAGCCTCCCTGCCAGCCAGCAACCCCACAACCATGTGGAAGCATAGCAAGCCTCAGCCATCTGCTGCCAGCCCTTGCAAGAGGGAAAGGGCTACCATCCCGCCCCCTGGCTCTCACTCTGGTTCTGCTGGAGCTTCTGCAGCACGGGCTCGCTCTTCTGGGGCTGGGGCTTCTGCTGCTTTTGCTTCTGGAGGAGCTGATGACAAGCACTCCAGCACCAGCCACCTCCACAGCACCTGCACCCTTCACCCCTAAGACTGAGCGACCAAGAGGAGTGCCAGAGACTCATTTTTGTCTTGTAGCTTGTTGTTAATAAAGTCTATTTTTGATTCACACACTTGCTTCATTTCTTTTTTTTAATAAAGTCTTACTGGAAACTTTTAGAAATGGTTTAAGCCTTTGCATGCTTGTGGGATGGGTTAAGATAGCAGTGGGATGGGTTGAGATAGCTGTGGAATGGGCAGGGATACCTTTGGGATGGGTAATAGCTGTGGGATAGATAAACCACCAGTGTAAGCATAGTGGGACTGTATGGTCCACCCTCCCGGGTGCCACATCTATGGCCCTTTATTATCAATAACAATGTGATAAATCATCCACACATCTGTGTGATGAGACAGGCTCAAGGAAGCATCCATTAATCATCTATCATCCTGTCTTGCCACTCCACTGCTCCAGCTGGGGAGTTGCACCAGTGTTTCAGGAGGTTGCGCTGCTTCTTCCCTTCACGTGAGGCTCTGTTGGGGCCTTGCACATCCTCAGTGTCTATCAAGTTTCGCCCTTGCCTCCATTCCCGAGGCTCCATGTCCCCATTGCCTTGTTGGAGGTCCACGAGCCTGTTCTGCAACACTGGGTAGCGGGTGCGCATGAGATTGTGCAGGATGCAGCAAGCTTCCATGATCCTCCTCACGGTCTCTGGGCGATGCTGCATGGTGGTGAGAAGTACCTGGAACCTGTTGGCCAGGATGCCAAATGCGTTCTCCACCACCTGCCTTGCCCTGGACAGCCTCCAGTTGAAGATCCTCTCTTCACGGGTGAGGAGTCTGGAGGTGTAGGGCTTCATGAGGTAGGTTGTGAGGGAGAAGGCGTCATCCCCCACGATGAAGTAGGGCACATCTTGTGTGTCATTGGGCAGGGGGTCTGGATCTGGGAAGCCCACCATGAGGTTGCGTTCCAGCTCCTCCTTGAGGTGACTGGCGTTGTATACCTGGGCATCTGAAGATGAGCCGTTGCCTGAAGCATCGATGTACATGAACTTGTAGTCAGCATCGACCATGGCGAAGAGGATGATGCTGAAGAAGCCCTTGTAATTGAAATAAGTGGACCCCGACTTGGCTGGAGCTTTGCAGGCCACGTGCTTGCCATCTATGGCTCCAACGGTGTGGGGGAAGTTCCACTTCTGATACCACTGCTCTGCAACTTTCTTCCATCCTTCTTCAATGGAGGGGCACTGGAGGAGCTCCTCCTTGTATTCTTCGATGATGGCCTGCACCACTTCTCTGACCACAATGCTGATGGTGTTGGGTGGCACCCTCCAGCCGTACTGCATGCTCCTGTAGGTGGTCCCTGAGGCCAAGTGGCGCAGAGTCAGTGCCACCTTGAGCCCAGGTTCCAGGCTGGGCTGGAAGTTGGTGTTTGCCTTGGTCAACCTGGGTGTCAGTCGCTGCACAACTTTGTCAACCATGGCTGGAGGCATCCTCATGAAGTTCTGGAATGCATGAGTGTCTTCGTTCCTGAGCTCCATCAGCTTGTTGTACAGTCCGTCCTCTGCTCTTCTGGCGAACCATCTTCATACCAAGACGCTTCTTGACTGCCCCTTTTTCTTCCCGTAGTAGAGTTCACAGAGCCTGTAGATGGCTTCGCACTGTTGCAGAAGGATGGTGGCTGCCAAAAGGACTGTGTTATGATCCACGGTGGACATGACTGGATGCTGTGGAAGAGGAACAGGCAGATGAAGGCTGCAGAGGTCTGCAGCAGGGCTGCTGGTCTGAAAGTGAGATCCAGATGTGTTGCTCCCCCTTTTTATTGGCAGTGTAGGTGTCCCTTTGCATTCTCTAGGCATCCTCTAGGCATCCTCTAGACATCCTTAATATCCGAGATAGGTCCCCTCTGCGAACGTTTTTTCTGTTTTAAACGCTATATTTTATTACAGAAATAGCCTAATTGTTTCAATCATTCTTTCTCATTTCCCCAATGCAGAATTTCCTCCCCTCTCTGAACTCTTAGCAGAAGCTATTCAGCCAACTGATGTGACACGGCTATGTGGACTCTTAACTGCATAGTAGAATGAATAGGCTTTCAGTAGTTGATAAGTTTCTGCCAACATGGAGACTTTTTTTCTGAATACCATGGTTTAATTACAGTCCCTTTTTCCTGGCTTTCCCATGATGGAATGGAGATTTAGCCTTATGCCTCTCAACCTTAGTCAATCAGGTAACTGCTGGTGGTTGACATAACCTAAGATATCTCCCCCCAAACATTCTTGCTTTGAGAAGCTCTAGTTTTCCAGATATCTTCCCCAACTCATGCCTTGGTTGTCATCATGACTTTATGCCTTATCCAGAGACATTATACTCTTGGACAAGACCTTCCAACTGTCCAGAGAGAGTCTGCTAAAATGTCAAATGTATAACAGATGCAGATAATTCCAGCAGCAGAACTTGTTCTGGTGGTTGAGATTCTTTGTCATAACAACAAGTGGTTTAGTCTTGAGCTTTGCATCAATCTCTTCATGTGGAACTTTGAATCCAGCATTGTGCTGGGAATATTTCCTCATCTACCTTTTTTTCATAACACTTTGATAGGATCATCCTATCTTGGGTGGTGTCATGCCTCCCTCAGAGCCTGGTTCAGAGGAGAAGGAGGAGGAGTTGGAACTGGGACTGTATGACAGGCTCCTCAGGCATTTGGGGAGGTGGTCAATTGGATAGAGAGCTGCCTGCCTGGACAGAAACAGGGAAGGATAAGTGGCTGACCAGCAGTGGTGCTGATAGGCAGCTAATCTCCTCTGATGAGGAAGAGCTGCCACTCTGCTTGATTCAAGGACAAGGAGAGTGGACCATGGGCAAGCCCAGAGAAGGGCTGCAAGGCTACTCAGGAAGAGGCCACTTCACCCCTCCCTCATAAGGAACACTTGGAGTGGAGTGAATTAAGGAGAAGCTGTGGGGAGTTTTTGCCAGGAACAATTGTTTGCTTTGGCTTACACTCCCCTGGCTTTGACTCATGCCTGTTGCTGTTTGCCTTGGAAGATTGCTCTTCGCCTTTTGTCTTGGATCTAGCCCTTGTCTTGTGGTCTGTGTTTGGCCTTTTCTTTGCAGTGTGTTTGGAATTGCTTCTTGTCTGGGTACCTGTTGCTTGTCCTGAGGACTCCTCTTGTCTTATGCCTGGACCCTGCCTATTGGATTGGACTTGGAATCCTGGATCTTGCCCTGTGAACATGCTCCTACTCGGTGGATTTTATCTGTACTACTGGGACTGTATTTGGGAGACTGAGGGTAGCTGCCTTCAGGGTAGTGTGGGGGTGGAGCCTTACCGGTCATTAGGGGGCTGTTTGCTGGAACATTTGTTGAAAGAAATAAAGGACCCTCTAGAGGACTGCCTTGCCTTGACCACCTGGGCAGGGGTGCGATTGAACCAGTGTAACAACTGTGTCAGATATATGTATCTGCCATTCTTTAATGGAAGAAGAAGGAAGGGGAGTTGGTACAAACCAGTTCGGTGAGTGTGCACTTCACATGCTCCGCTTTTAGAAAAACTCTAATGCTTACTTTCTATAGCAGCCCCTGTGAAGAAAACAGCTGAGGCATGGCAAACAAATCAGCTGTGTTCTAAAACAATAAAGTAAAGCACAGGAAAGAGCAGGGCTGGGTGGGCAGGGCCAAATGCTCACTGGAACTACTGGTTCACCCAAACAGGTCTGAACTGGTTGAATCCCACCCCTGCATCTGGGTCATAACAGGTGAATTCCCTCTGGTGTCATCTTTCTGCAGGCAGAAATCCCCTGAGTTTGACAGACAACTTCCTGTCTGAATAGCCTCTCAGTGTCCACAAGAAAGAAAAACTTAATCATGAAGGGGACCGTACCTATATAATCACTTGCTAATTGCTCTGGACCTGAGTTTCTTATCTCATACAGGAAGAGATAACTCTACAGAAGACATGGGTTTTCTTGTGGCTTACTAAGAAGTAAGCAGAGAGTGCTGCTTTTGGTGTTTCTGTGGGTTTGACACTTATTTTTTGGAAACAAATTTCTATAACCAGGGAATTATATACTCCCTGGATTGTATACAATCCAAACTTTACTTTATACTGCAATTTCCCTGCCCATTGCGAGATAAACAATGGTGTTTATTTTAAAATGAAACATATCTTTACAACAGACTAATACATAAAACAGCCATTTATAAGGTTTGGATATTTTTTTTTGTAATGTAAATTTTGGTCAAGACAGAATGTTTCAGACTGCATACTGAAGGATCAGAAAAGCTCACATTAATTTGAAAGCGGGGATGTCATTGGAAAAAATACTTTTTGGTCCCAGCACCATCTCCTCCAAGACATTTTTAGATGACTGAGAAGCACAAAAGACAACATTTAACACCCAAAATCATTTCAAATAGGTTCACCCTTCTTTTCTTTTCATAGTTGTTTTATGTATCAGGCTGTTTTAAAGATATGTTTCATTTAATAATAAACTAAATACCTAAGGTGAAGCTTGTGTAAAGAATACAAATTAGGGAATGGGGCTCCATCTGGATGACATCCAGAATGCCCAGTTTGGAACTGGGGTTTATGCTAAGCTAGTGCCAACTCTAATCAATAGGCTTAGAAACCAGAGATATGAAATGGTTAGTTTTAGTTTGCATTGCTTTTATCTATCCAAAATAGCAACAGCATGGTAAAACAAAGAATAAAAGGTAGCAGAGAAGAGAAATATTAGCTTCACAAATAAACATTTAAACAAGAGGCTTAAATTAGAAAATTAAGTCCAGTCTGTAAGATAGACTTCAGTGGTATTGCTCAATAACTTCATTTGTATCAGACCCTTTTTCTAAATACATTATATTCTTAATTATATTCCTTTCTATATAATTTGTACACACACTATTTTATTAGCGGAAATGAAAAGTTTCTGGAATCTTAATCCATTTGAATGTTACAGTAAAATAAAATCATTGCAAGTAAATGAAAGTTCATGCTGCTTCTGCTGGATCCATATTTTATTATTATTAAACATTCTCTAGGGTGCCTTTAAGGATAGCAACCTTTTCAAAGTGTCTTGTAGCAATCAATAAAAATACCAATAACATGAAATTCAAGAATATAATCAGAAACTGTAGGAGATAGTAGTGAAGGAATCAGTCTCATACCCATATTGATACATATAACAAGTACAACTCAAAGCTACAGTTCATTTGGCTCCGAAAAAAAGTGTACCAGAGTCATCTTTCTCACTTCCACAACATCATCATGGTGTTAAGATGCTTTTCATGTCAGGTTCTGAGTCTGCTTGCATCTGGATAGTTTTATTTTGCTCCCTTGGATATAGAGATCCAAGGGAGCCCATTGGCTGAGGGTCAAATCCTCCCCTCATTTGTTAGCGACCTAATGTGCAATCCAAAGGTGCTTTTTCAAGAGGCAACTGGACTTTGTTTTTTCTTTGAAGACATTTCATTTCTCATCCAAAAAGCTTTTTCAGTTCAGACAGGATGGAGGGGAATGGAAGGATTTATCCTCCTTGCAGACAGCTGGTCATTTGCATCCTTTTAGAGGGTTGTTGAGGCCACTTGGAGGTTTATCTGTGTCCTCAGAGTCACCTGAGTGGTGCTCCTGGTTCCTGTAGCCTGCATTTTTTCTCTCTCTAGAAATCCATTTCTATTCCCACACCATTCAAAGGGTCATCATCCCAAATAGTATAGCTGGAAGTCTGTGGAGATTCTTAGTCATCCAGGTCATGCTTGTCCCAAAGGTGATTTTTCAGGAGGCAACTGGACTTTCTGTTTTTTCTTTGAAGACGTTTCACTTCTCATCCAAGAAGCTTTTTCAGTTCAGACAGGATGGAGGGGAATGGAAGGATTTATCCTCCTTGCTGTCAGCTGGTCATCTGTATCCTTTTAGAGGGCCATTCATGCAACAGCTGCCATAAATAGAATCACAAACCACTGGAAGGAATAACTATGAACTTGGGGAACACTGAAGATGGCAGCCAGATGGAAGTGCTGTAAGAGGAAACCAGTGGCCTTAATCCTGTCCATTTTGAGTTCAGACCCAGATTAGGAACACAATGTCTTATAGTCAAGAGATCTATACATGCCTGGGACCACAAGCCAATTTCCCTTAGGTAAGCAAGATGTAGCAAAGACAGATGGTAAAATGGAAGCTAACATGATAAAGCTGACATGAAACATCTTGAACAAAAAGCAGCTTCTGGATTCTTTGGGTAAAGGTTAAAGACACAGAGTAGGAAAGATGAGATGGTGGTAGGGCAGTCCAAGTGGAAGCTACCCAGACCAGGATCAAGAAAGCCAGAGTTTAAAAAAAAAAAAAAAGAGTTTAGAGGGACACCTGAAAGAAGCAGTGAATTTGTCTACATCAGGATGCATGGGTGTCTAATGCTTATGTGCTGATTGCATGACAGCTGGCAGTCCAGTTCCTTTCATCTTTACTCTCAGACATTCAGAATGCCTTATCTCCTGGCACCTTCACTTCCCTTGTCTTTGGGGCCAGCTCTTCATCTCTACCTGTTTTTCCTTTGGGATAGGAGATAGAACACGGGGCTGAGATTCCTCAGTCTCTCCTAAGTTTATCCTGATGCCCCAGGGGCCTTGACTGCACGGAGGGACAAGGGGAACCTATGGGGCTATTGTAAGTTCAACCACATTACTTGCCTCAATATCAGAATGCTCATAGTAAAGGCAGAGATCTGTCCCACTGTGTCATAATGAATATTTCACCATGTTCATGATACTGAGTTGTGTTCTGGGTGCCTGTGCTTGACTGTGTTCATAGATGATTGGACCAGCAAAGTGACAGGGAAAAATGTGACCCTCTTGATAATTCTGAATTGTTCTGAAATTTTTATTTTAATTTCAGAGCACAATTACCTAGTGGGGTGCTTGAAGGAGCTAGAATCATGATTCTCTTTGGTTTGCAGCAGTGTTCTGTTTACCATTTGGCTGGACTCTTTGGGAATTGTCCAGGGTCCTGCAAATTTCCATCTTGTTTCCCATGTTCTTTATAATCCATATGGGCATCCCTGAGAAGGACAATGTGAAGGTTTAGAGCAAGTTTCTTCTTTATGCAAATTCAGGAATGAATATCTCAAGATCTTCCAATAGATGGACATGAATTTAGACAGAACTTTCCCCGCCTCACTGATTTTGCTTTGGCATCATTTTGGAGATGTTTTGGCACAGCTTCTTTGGGCAGGTTTTGAGAAAGTGACAGGAACAGAAGAAATGAACTCTAAAATGGGAGAAAGTCCTTTTTAGATTTGATTTAGGAAAAGAAATCAGTAATCATAAATGCTGTATTTTTCAGACAAATGTCAGAAAATATCAGTACCCCAAATGTGCATTGCAATGTAAAGCTGAGAAGATTTCTTTCATAACCACTGTCCTCTCTGTAGGTATGATGTTAAGGCCCTGTCACACTGCCCAACGGATGCAAAACGTTTGTAAAAAGGACACAGCGGGCAAGAAAAATGTTCCATCCGTTGTTATCCGCTCTCAAAAGGGGCAAAAATTTGCATAAACAGAGCGGATAACACGGAAAGGAACAGACGGGGGGAGGACACAGAGCGGATGGAAAGCGGATGCGGAACGGAAGCATCCTTTTGCATCCTCTTGGCATCCTCTAGACATCCTTAATATCCGAGATAGGTCCCCTCTGCGAACGTTTTTTCCGTTTTAAATGCTTTCTTTGCATGCTGCATCCACTTTCATCCTTTCTCCATCCATGCTACTAACACTGCACGTCCATTCCGCATCCGTTCCATTTCCTCCCTGCATCCATTTACTGCTGGAGCGGATTTGAGTTGCGCAGATGCATAGCGGATGCCTAGCGGATATAGCGGATGCGTAATGGATGACAACGGATGCAGAACGGATGCCCCCCGTATGCCTAGTGGATGCAGAATGGACGTGTTTGATACATTTTCCGCTCAAAAGTTTTGAGCAGCTCAAAACCTTTTGAGCGGATGAAATATCAATAGACGGATGCTGGACGGGTAGAGAGGAAGCAAAACGGAGGCAGTGAGTATAGAACGGAAGCATCGCGTTAACCAATGGATGGTAAGTGTTTTTCTCCATTTTACATCCTCTTTCCATCCGTTGCTGCAGTGTGACAGGGGCTTTAATTCCTTGTACTGCAGTAACTGTTGATCTACGCCATGTGGCCATGTGAATCAACCTCCTGTCCTATTTCCTCTCCAGTAAATATGAAAAACCACTTTCTCTCCCAACAGACTCTTTAGGCACATGGCCTGAGAGACAAATAAAGGTGTATGTTTCAGGCACAGTTTCCAAGGGAACAAGTCATCATGCATGGGGGAATAACAAAGATCTTAAGAGTGTAAGAAGGGGTAGAAGAAAACCTTGAGAAAAGTCCCTGGTTTATCAACTTGCTCACTGATTCGGAATGTAAATTAAGAGTCTCATTGCTTTATAATGGCCATATAACTCAGGGCCATCTGAAGAACACAAGATTTGTGAGGAACTGACAAAGAACCTTATGGCTTTGGGGCATTTCTTGATCAAGTTGTGTCATCCAGCTCCACTTTATATGTCATGAAAAAGAGCCAGGAATATAATGATAATGCCATAATTGGTTATTTGTTTTACCGAAGGAGGTTGCAGTAAATACAGAGTAATTAAAACAACATTTGGTCTTTATAACAAGCCAGATTTTATTAATATTTCTGGGTACTCTCTATTTTTTGATATCTACTCCACTTCTGAACATAGCATCATTTAAATGGAACCCTGGTGAGAACAAAAATGTGTTTCACTGCAGAACTGGTGTTTTACATACTTATCATTTATAGTAACAAACAAACAAAAAACAGGCAAAAATGTTTTTTGCTTTTGAAAATGACCAGCACTGCCCAAAATAGATGCATTTGGTTGCATAGAGTGCACTCTGAAGAAACAAGTTAGGGATCCATTGTTATGGAGAAAAAATATCTATGTGGTTACTAGAAGTTGAAAACTTTATAGCATGTAATCAATCAATCAATATGTAGAAACTGGCCATGTCTCTAACAGTTTAGCAGATATTAACCTCTGGCTTGTATTTGGTTTATTGAATCACTGCTAGCAATAGCAATTAGACTTACATACTGCTTCACAGTGTTTTACAGCCCTCTCTAAATGGTTTATAGAATCAGCATGCTGCCCCCAACAATGTGGTTCATTTTACCCACCTAGGAAGGGTGGAAGGCTGAATCAAGCCAGTGAGAATTGAACTGCTGAACTGCCGGCAGTCAGCAGAAGTAGCTTGTAGTACTGCATTCTAACCACTGCACCACCATGGCTCTTCAATGGTTGCAACCCAATTTCAAATATTTACAGTTATGCCTGACATACAAAATGTGAAGCTGGTTGTACGTTTGAAGGAAGGGAAGGAGTTTCTCTGATGAATTCCCATCAAAGTTAGACCCTAATTCTGACTGTTTGTGATAGTTCATGTAATAGGATAGAAAAGACAAAAATTAGACAGTAGGAAAGAGAAGAAATACCTCTATAATCTGTATATCTGTATATCTATTTACATAAAAGAAGAAATAGCAAAATTTGGCTCAATAGCCAAGTCTGTAGTAGATCCAGGTCACTGATTTCAATGCAATGTCAAAAGGTAACTCAAGTTCCCAGGAACCACACATAACTTCTTCTCACCATGATCTGGGTGTAGTACTTGATGGCATTTCAGAAGACCTTGAAACCCTGGCTGTTCTCTCAGGTCTGGTGGTAGGGTGGACCATTTTTCATCCATGAAAAAGCAAATCATGGTTCAGCTATGCATTCAAACATATGCCTTTTGACTCTTGCAAATAATAAAGGCAAATAGGAATTCCATAAACATCCATCAGTATGATTTATGCCAGACAGAAACTATCTTTCCTACCTATTATAAAAATAGCATGATAGTACTACAGTTGTACTGCCATAGTAACTCAGATGCTACTTTTCTGATGTGCTCATGCTTGAGTGGGATTTTGTAATTTTGTACACAAATTCTGTCCTCTGTTTACCCTCTAATTCTCTTCTTCCAGAGAGAGAAAAAAAATCCCTGTTAAAAAAAATGTTGAGGTTCTTTTATACAATTAATATTTTATGTCAGTGGCAAGAAAGATCTCTGTACTTTCCTTTGCAGTTCAAACATTTTTGATTACATATTGATGTTTAAAAAGACCAGCTTGTGGAATTTATTCATCCTCGAATAATATTGCCAGAAGGATTAAAATAAGCAATTGGGGTGGCATCTAAAATCCACTTCTTTGTCAGCTGTGAGGATGGAAGGATTTGAATGCAGAAGTGACAATAATATTAATTGGTTATAAAAGTTACTAAGAAATAAGGGAAAATATGACATCTTCTCAGGAAATATTAAATTTTATTTACCAGCAATGTCTCTGCGAGGTGAGGATGGTGTCAAAAGATCAAGACAGCAGTCAAGGCAGCCATCTTGTTGTTGTTTTTTTTACTCCATACCCCTTCTCCACACATACTACCTCCATCCCCTGGCTAATCATTCAGTTTTGGCATTGGTACAAAACAACAAGACACCATTTCAAGTGATGTTTTAACAATATGAGGATGTGAATATATCATCCTAATGAAGTATCTGTATGTATGTTTTTGTGTGCATCTTAAAGCAGAGACAATTTGCAACTCCAATCATATCCATGACTGCTTTTCATAACACATAATTGATAATAAAATACAGGTTTAACTTGGGCAAACTATCTGAGGGGTTTTGAGGGAAATCAAGAGTTTCAGTGATGCTAATTTTTTTAAAAAAACTTGTATGTGTGAGCATTATTGGAGAAAGAAGTAATGTTGAGGAAAATTAAAGAAACGTTAAGAGGCTAATGTTTCAATATGTGCTCTGTTGACTTTTAATTCCTTGTAGATGTTTTTCTCCAGTGGAATTTAGAACATAGAATGACAGAGTTGGGAGGTATCTTGGAGGTCATCTAGTCCAATTGCCCGCACAAACAGAAGACCTTATAATCATTTCAGATAAATAGTTATCCAGTCTTTTTTTTTTTGGGGGGGGGGGGAGCCTCAAGTGATGAAGCACCCACAACTTTTGGAGGCAAGGCATTCCACTGGTTAACTGTTTCCACGATTACAACATTTCTCCTTAGTTCTATTTGCTTCTCTCCATGATTAGTTTCCATCCATTGCTTTTTGTTCTGCTTTGAGGTGCTTTGGTTGACCCCCTCATGTTTGTGGCAGCCCCTTAGATATTGGAAGATTGCTACTATGTCACCCCTAGTCATTCTTTTCATTAAACTAGACATATCCAATTCTTGCAACTGTTCTTCACCATAAGGAAATTTCTCCTTAGCTCCCCTCCATTGCTTCTTGTCCTGTCTTCTGGTACTATTCTGTTTATTTGTTTGTTCTAATCCCACATGCAAGGAAGGTGAAGGGTTAAGATTAGCAAAGCCCAACCTGTTTGGGGAAGAAATATCAAGCTTGGCTGCCTTCAGTCCTTTCAGATGGGTTTAGAAGCTGTTCTGACCATGGCTTCCTGAGACAGTAACAATCACACGCTTAAGGCCCTGTCACACTGGCCGACGGATGCAAAACGTTTGTAAAAAGGACACAGCAGATGAGCAAAATGTTCCATCCATTGTTATCCGCTCTCAAAAGTGCCCCAAATTTGCATAACCAGAGCAGACAACACGGAAAGGAATGGACGGGGGGAGGATGTAGGGCGGATGGAAAGCGGATGCTCCATGGAAGCCTAGCGGATGGAAGCGGATGGCACATCTGCAAGGCTTCCGGGGGAGCACAACAAAGCGGACGCGGAATGGAAAGAGCGGATGCAGAGCGGATGCAGAGCGGATGAAGCGGATGCAGAGCGGAAGCCTAGCGGAAGCCAAGCAGATGCCTAGCGTTCACTGCGCATGCGGGGAGGATGCATTGCGTCAGCCCCGCAGATATAAAGGGAAGCAGCTCCCAAGCAGGTCACCATTCAGAGGAAAGACCTCTGAAAGCTTGCCAGCCAGCCAGCCAGCCAGCCAGCCAGCCAGCAACCCAACAACCATGGGGAAGAAAAGGAAGCCTCTGCCATCTGCTGCCAGCCCTGGCAAGAGGGACAGGGCCACCCTCCCACCCCCTGGCCCTGACACTGCTTCTCCTGGGGCTTCTGCTGCCCGGGCTCGCTCTTCTGGTGCTGGGGCTTCTGCTGATGCTGCTCCTGGAGGTGGTGCTTCTGCTGATGCTGCTTCTGGTGGTGGTGCTTCTGCTGGTGCTTACTCTGCTGATGCTGCTTCTGGTGGTGGTGCTTCTGCTAGTGCTTACTCTGCTGGCATTGCTCCTAGTGCTGGTGCTTCTGCTGGTGCTTACTCTGCTGGCACTGCTCCTGGTGCTGGTGCTTCTGCTGGTGCTTATTCTGATGGCACTGCTCCTGGTGCTGGTGCTTCTGCTGGTGCTTACTCTGCTGGCACTGCTCTTAGTGCTGGTGCTTCTGCTTGTGCTTACTCTGCTGGCACTGCTCCTGGTCCTGCTGGTCCTGCTTGTGCTCCTGGTCCTGCTGGTGCTCCTGGTCCTGCTGGTCCTGCTGGTGCTCCTGGTCCTGCTCCTGGTGCTGCTGGTGCTGCTGGTGCTGCTGGTGCTGCTGCTGCTGCTGCTGCTGGTGGTGGTCCTGCTGGTCCTGCTTTTGCTGCTACTGTTGTTGCTTGTGGTGGTGGTGGTGGTGGTGTGGAGGAGCAGCCCCTACAACCTCGAAGCTCTTCTGATGAGGGCCCATATGGCCCTGCCAAAGGGAGGAAGAGGCAGATGCATGAACGGGAGAGGAGGCAACACACAATCGAAGAGGAACATGAGGAGGAGGTGCTGGAGTGGCTGATGGAGAATGAATATCTTTGGCGGAAGGGACACAGGCTCTATCGAGACACCAAGAGGAAGCAGGCTGCTTGGAAAGAGAAGGCGGAGAGCCTGGGCTACACTTCGGAGGTGTTCCTCGGCTGGTGGAAGCACATGCACACCTGGTACGGGAAGCTGCACCTCAAGAAATCTGGCCAGGCCGCGGTCAAACTGACAGACCGGGAGACCTACGTGATGGCCAAGTGCAGCTTCTTGGAGGGTGAGATTCGACACTGAGGAGCAGCCCCTCTCACAACCCTCTCTCTCAGGCAGCCTACTGAGAGCCAGTCCTCTTCTGGCAAAGAGTCAGCTCCTGTATCCAGGCAGGTATCTGTGGAGTGTGCCACGAAGGAGACCCACCCAACAGCTATACTACCCCTGGCAGAGCATGTGGAGGACCCCCTGATGCAGTGGGAGAAAGGAGATGGCACTTCCACCACAGCCCAACCCGCATCCACCCCCAGCTCCACCTCCACAGAAAGGCAGAGAGGCAGACCGGAGGGGCAGAGCCACACTGTCCTGCTGGAGATAAGAGACACCATCAGGAGCAGCGTAGATCTCCTCTCTCAGCTGGTACACACCAACGCCCCATCCTCCAACCGCAAGCCCTTCCTCACCTACGTCAACCAGACCCTCATGAAAATGTCAGAACCCCAGTACCAGGTGGTGAAGGACAGGATCATCGATCTTCTTCACAACCCTCCAGATCAAGATGAACCTGCTCCCACCCAGTCCATGCCTGCTCCTCCACCCCAGATGATGTCACTGCCCTTCCAAGGCTTTCCACAGGCCCTCACCTACCAAGGCTACGGCTACCAGGAGCTCCAGCGGCACAGGCAGCCCTTCCCAGTCCAGGCACAGGTACATCGGATGCCACCAGTGCCACTGATGCTACCGATGCCACCCACGCCACCGATGCCACCCATACCACCGATGCCACTGATGCCAGTCCTTACCCAGCTGCAGACCAGACAGCCCCACTACACTGCTCCTTCCTCCACCCCACAGCCAAGCCTGGCCTCAGTACATCTGTCATCGGTATTGGGGCTGACACCCCATATCATGGAGCAACGGGCTCTCAACATCACAGGGCTGAGCCAGCTGTCTGAGAGCTTCCTCAACACACCGTCCCCTGTTGTCCTCTCGGGGCCAGGCACTCCAGTGGCACCTAAGACCAGCACTCCAGCAGCAGCCACCTCCACAGTACCTGGACCTCAGAGTGACCAAGAAGAGTGCCAGAGACTGGGTGACTACCTGTTGACTTTATTTTTGCTTTGGACACTTGACTTGGGTCATTTTTCTTTTACAGCTTGTTATTAATAAAGATTACGTTTGCTTCACACACTTGCTTCATTTATTTTTGTCAATAAAGTCTTGGTGGAAACTTTTCGAAATGGTTTAAGCCTTTGCATGCTTGTGGGATGGGTAAGGATAGCAGTGGGATGGGCAGGGATACCTGTGGGAAGGGTAATAGCTGGGGGACGGGCAGGGATACCTTTGGGATGGGTAATAGCTGTGGGATAGATAAACCTCCAGTGCAAGCTTAGTGGGACTGTATGATCCACCCTCCCAGGTGCCACACCTATGGCCCTTTATTATCAATAATAATGTAATCAATCATCCACACATGTCAACATAAACACAACTCTTTCTTAAATGCCCTGTTCATTGTAGGCCCACCCAACATACATGGCCCAATCTCATCCGTGTGATGAGACAGGCTGAGGGAAGCATCCATTAATCATCTATCATCCTATCTTGCCACTCCACTGTTCCAGCTGGGAAGTTGCACCAGTGTTTCAGGAGGTTGCGCTGCTTCTTCCCTTCACATGAAGCTCTGTTGGGGCCTTGCACATCCTTCGTGTCTATCAGGTTTTGCCCTTGCCTCCATTCCCCAGGCTCCATGTCCCCATTGCCTTGTTGGAGGTCCACGAGCCTGTTCTGCAACACTGGGTAGCGGGTGCGCATGAGATTGTGCAGGATGCAGCAAGCTTCCACGATCCTCCTGAGGGTCTCTGGGCGATGCTTCATGGTGGTGAGAAGTACCTGGAACCAGTTGGCCAGGATGCCAAAGGCGTTCTCCACCACCCGCCTTGCCCTGGACAGCCTGTAGTTGAAGATCCTCTCTTCACGGGTGAGGAGTCTGGAAGTGTAGGGCTTCATGAGGTAGGTTGTGAGGGAGAAGGTGTCATCCCCCGTGATGAAGTAGGGCACATCTTGCATGTCGTTGGGCGGGGGGTCTGGATCTGGGAAGCCCATGATGAGGTTGCATTCCAGCCCCTCATTGAGGTCACTGGCATTGTATACCTGGGCATCTGAAGCTGACCCGTTGCCTGAAGCATCGATGTACATGAACTTGTAGTCAGCATCGACCATGGTGAAGCGGATGATGCTGAAAAAGCCCTTGTATTGAAATAAGTGGACCCCAACTTGGCTGGAGCTTTGCAGGCCACGTGCTTGCCATCTATGACTCCAACACTGTGGGGGAAGTTCCACTTCTGATACCACTGCTCTGCAACTTCCTTCCAGCCTTCTTTAGTGGAGAGGCACTGGAGGAGCTCCTCCAGGTATTCTTTGATGATGGCCTGCACCACTTCTCTGACTACAATGCTGATGGTGTTGTGTGGCACCCTCCAGCTGTACTGCATACTCCTGTAGGTGGTTCTTGAGGCCAGGTGGCACAGAGTGAGTGCCACCTTGAGCCCAGTGTCCAGGCTGGGCCAGAAGTTGGTGTTTGCCTTGGTCAACCTGGGCCTCAGCCGCTCCACAACTTCGTCAAACATGGCTGGCGGCAGCCTCATGAAGTTCTGGAATGCACGAGGGTCTTCGTTCCTCAGCTCCACCATCAGCTTGTTGTACAGTCCATACTCTGCTCTTCTCCCAATCCATCTTCGGACCCAGACACTTCTTGGCCACCTCCTTTTCTTCCCGTAGAACAGTTGAAAGAGCCTGTAGATGGCTTCGCACTGTTGCAGAATGATGGTGGCTACCAAAAGGAGTGTGTTATGATCCATGGTGGACATCAATGGATGCTGTGGAAGAGCAAGAGCCAGATGAAGGCTGCAGAGGTCTGCACAGCAGGGCTGCTGGTCTGAAAGTGAGATCCAGGTGAGTTCTCCGCCTTTTTATAGGAAATATCATTTTTTCACTCAGTGTCCTTTTGCATCCTCTAGGCATCCTGTATACATCCTAAATATCTGAGATACATCCCCTCTGCGAACGTTTTTTCCATTTTAATGCTTTGTATGCGAGCTGCATCCGCTTTCATCCTTTATCCGTCCATGCTACTAATGCTGCGTGTCCGTTCCGCATCCATTTCGCTTCCTCCCTTTGTCTGTTTTCTGCTGGAGGGGATGCGAGTTGCGTGGATGCGCAGCGGATGCCTAGCAGATATAGCGGACGTGTAACAGATGACGACAGATGTAGAACGGATGTTCCCCATATACCTTGCTTATGCAGAACGGACACGTTGGATACATTTTCTGCTCAAAACGTTTTGAGCAGCTCAAAACGTTTTGAGCGGATGGAACCTCAGTTGATGGATGCTGGACGGATAGAGACTATGAAAAATGGAGGCAGTGAGTACAGAACAGGTGAATCGTGTTAACCAATGGATGGCAAGTGTTTCTCTCCATTTTACATCCTCTTTCCATCCGTTGGTGCAGTGTGACATGGGCTTTAGACTCAAAAACCTTCTTTCTATTTCAATGGCTGTGAATTAATGCATTCACATCCCATAATGAGTCCCAGTTTGTGAATAGTCCAACAGAAGTCTGCCACAGTCTTTTCGGGATAAGGCTGATAAGCACCTACCTTTATCTCCCTTGAAATGCTACCAATGACTAAATTGCCAATTAAGTGTACAAGGCCAACAGAGCACAAAGTCATCAAAGAGCTTCAGAGTTTAAACCGATGAAACCAAACAAAGCTGCTTCCTGCAGAGGCTCATATCCCTTTGCTCCTCCTTTATGTCTTATGGGAAGAACCAATCATCTCCAAGCCTTACTCCCAAGTTGCTCCTTTTTTCTTCACTGTTCTTGCCTTCTGGCAGCTCTGCACAAGCGCGCACTGGGAACAGGCTCCCCCTGTTCCTCTGCCTCACTGAAGTCAGATTCTGGAGGCTCCAGAGTCAGCACATAATTCTTATATGGCCCTGGGCCCCTCTCTGTGTTGGATGCAGATCCCTCGTCCGAGTCCTCCCCAGACTCCAGGACTGGCCCATGTTCCTTCCCACTGTCCAACTCTGCTGCCATATCCACAGGCCACCGCCGGACCACAATAGAAGCAACATGGCACAGGGCTGGTCCAACCTCTGTCTGAGGAAGAAAATGAAGAGTTAGACGATCATCAATATTTATTCAACCCACTTGCTCTCTATAACTTTGTTTATTATTTATTTAATTATTTTGAAAATATATACGGCTGCCCAACTCACACACTGTGACTCCAGGTGGCTTACAGGTGTCCTTTGGTTTCCATATTCCTATTCATATTTCAACTCCTGTTATTTTATTTTGACATATGCCTTTGTTTTTAAGAAAGCATGTGTGAAGTTGCAACTATCACATCCTTCTTGGTCATCAACCGGCCTATACAGTGATTCCCAAACTCATGAATATACATTTTAATCCTCTGCAGTAAAAAATGAGTTCACATTTCATGTTTTATTACCCTTCCTCAGGAGACTTGTCACTTTATACCAGATTAACATTTTAATTACTTTTATAATTTAATGAACATACAATGCAATGAAAGGGGGTTTCTTGTCAATGGTGAAATAGCTTATCATTCTATCTTAGTGAGATCATAGGTGCTAGATAATAATGCAGTCCTACAACTTTCAGCTCTTCCCTTTCTGCAAAGTCCAGTCTGAGTCAATCACTGGGACCAAAGGGTTATTCTTATAAGTTTTTCTGGTCGTGCTGAAGCCCACCAACAGGGCACTTTTCTCTCTCCAGAATATGTGCTCCAGACCGGAGAACTCCAGAGTGTTCTGCATGTTGTATTTATATGACTCTGGTTGTGTGTAGCTTTTAGTTGTTAATTAGGATATGGCTGGCTGGCTAGTAGGTCATTAATTGTTTCCTTGTGCTGCTGTATCTTTGGCTCCTAAGTACCTGATAAGCAGATAATAACTCAATGCTACCATTGACAGACAAGCATTTTCCAGGACTCAATAATTTCCCCGGCTATGCTTGGCCCTGCTCAGCCAACAATCATAGTAGCTGCAAAATAGAATGCATGTCCTGTTTCATTGCAATGTGAGGCTACCAGTGAGTTCAGGTCTCCTCCTCTAACTGCTCATTCCTTTCCTCCCTGCCTGTTTTAATACTGGGTGAATTAATGTCATGATTTGTTCCACATAGTTGGGATGGCCCCCTTTCTCACTGGAGAGGGGAAATATATCATCCATATATATAGGCATTTGTAGAACGGACAATCTTGTTCTCTATTATATATTTCCTGAACGTATGCAAGAAAGATGTCTGTGCACTCCTAATTTATGTTATGTTATGTTTCCAGATGTTAGATAGAATGTCTAAGACAGAATCTCCAATTGTAGGTTCTGCTAGTCCATTCAATCAGAATGTCTTCCAAGTGAAATTTTGGATCAGTTATACCCAAATGAATCAAAGATCTGAAGATCCAGGTAGCCAAATCTAAGCCAGGTGTTCTGGAGAAGAAGTCATATTCCAAAATGAGATCCCCCCCCCCCCAACATTTTAGGAAGAATTTAGAATGTTGTTCCTATTAGCCTGATGTACTTTGGTTAGCCACATTTGCTTGTACCCTGAGAAAGAAGTTGGAAGTGAGGAAAACATGTTCAACACAGCGTGTATTATTTGCTCATGGTAAATGAATTTGGGTCCAGTATAAAATATTTAAGGAAGCTGTGAAAATAAAACCAAACCTAAATAAGATGGAAAGTCCTCAACAGAGTGAATTCTGAACAGTGTGTTGACTTTAATGAATCAAAGCAAAAATAACTGCTGAGGTAAAGAAGATCTTTTAAAAAAAAACTTTGGACCATAAAACACACTGCTTCATTCTCTTGGGTCACCAGCTGTCTTTTGTAGGATCTCTTTACTGCTACTTTCCTTAAATAATACATAAACAGGTTGTAACTCTTTGCTAATTGAAGTTCTAGGACTGAAATTTCACTTTCCTTGCTCTGATCAACCACTAGATGGCAGCAAAGAGATGCAGAAAAATCTATTTTTGTTGCACCCAAGTGACAATCTGGATTTTTGCAAGCCAGCATTGGTAACTCTAATCTTGAATTCCAGATTAACTAGGCTACTAGAAATGTGATAGCACACTTGTAACAAGACATTTCGTTGCCTCATTAAGTTTTGAATTAGGAGAACATATAAACACAACATACTTGTATAACACTTGGAATATACTGCATCCAGTTTCGGTCACCACATGACAAAAAAGATGTTGAGACTTTGGAAAAAGTGCAGAGAAGAGCAACTAAGATAATCAAAGGCCTGGAGGCTAAAATATATGAAGAAGGGTTGCAGGATTTGGGTTTGGCTAGTCTAGAGAAAAGGACTGGGGGGACATGATAGCAGTATTCCAGTATTTGAGAGGCTGCCACAAAAACGAGGATGTCAATTTATTCTACAAAGGACCAGAGGGCAGGACAAGAAACAATGGTTGGAAGCTTATCAAGGAGAGAAGCAACCTGTAATTAAGGAGAAACTTCCTAACATTGAGGACAATTAACCAGTGGAACAGCTTGCCTTCAGAAGTTGTGGATTCTTCATCACTGGAGGTTTTTAAAAAGAGACTGGACAGCCACCTGCCTGAAATGGTATAGGGTCTATTCTGACTGACTGATTCATATCTTTGATCTTGAAAATTTGGAGACAAGTTGCTCACATAACAACAAGATCAAGAATTGGAAAAGTCAGAGAACAAAACCTAACGAGTAAAGGAGATTTTGAAAGGATGCCATCATCAACTGTCTCATAAAGTGGCCACCATGGAGAAGGAAAATTACAGCCCATAATTTCTTTGTCAGAAAGAGACTTGGACAGGTTATATCCTCCAGGCTGTTTGATTTTTAAAAAAACATAATTTATGCTCCATAACACTCTATAATTTTTACTCCGTAATAAGACTTGCCCATGGTACATTGGAACCAGCAAACCTCTTAATATATAAAATGGTTTTAAGAACCACAATTATTTCAGACTTCATTTTCTCCATGAACTAAAATGTAAATTTCTCCATCTGCTGAGATCAGTTCCAAGCAGTAGAAACAGAGGAGAGACATAACATGTGCATAACAGTTTTAAAAATGGGCATGAAGCTCTGCAGATGAATCTTGGCCAAAGTCTTTTAACAATATTATACTTAAAGAGCTTTTTTCAGTTACTTCTGCATTCAAATTGTTGGTAAAACTTAGAAAGCCAGTGAAAAACCGACAGAATATCTGGGGGATTAGATACGCAAAGCAAAGTTTTCTCAATATGCCCATATCAAGATGTATCTAAGGAACTGGTGCTGTTGTGTTGTTCATGCTGATGCTTGAAAACTGAGGCTACACAATTAAGGAGGTAAGTTTTACTCTTGCTTTATATTCTGTTTTCAGGGGAGGAAGGATGGGATAAGTGCAAACTATTACTAAAAGTTCTTGACTGATGACCATAATTGGGATCACAACTTCCATTGCTAAGTGTGATTGCTGTTACATAAGTCGACCTCAGCTTTTTCACCTCTTTTTGCCATGGTTGTTAATTTGTTAAATGAAGCATGCAGTCATTAAGTGAATCCAGCTTCCCATATTGACGTCGCTTGCCAAAAGCTGGCTAGAAATTCATGTGACCCCTAGGACTCTGCAATCATTCCAGAGATGTTGGATGTTTTCAAGAAAAGATTGGACAGGATTGGACGAGGACTCCTGCCTTGGACAAGGGGTTGGACTAGAACAGTGGTTCTCAACTTTTCCAGCTTGCGGATCTGGCCTAGCCTGGCTTGGTGCAGGAGGGGACATGTGTGAGAGGCAGCTGCACATGTGAGCGGAGTGTGCTTGTACTCTCATGCAAAGCTCCACTTCTGTGAGCAGTGGGCACTCACACACAAGGCTCTTATTGTGCAAATGGAGCTTCTCATGCAAGTGTAAGCACCCTCTGTCCACATGAGTGGAGCTTCACATGTGCACCAGAAGTGGTATTCAGTCAGTTCTGACCAGTTCTGGAGAACCAGCAGCAGAAATTTTGAGTAGTTCAGACAACTGGAAAATCCCACCTCTGACTGGCTCCATCAACCCTGTTAGGGATAACATTGTTCACCCTAACTGTTTTAGGTGAAATACTAACTATGAATCATAGTTAGTGTATGCAGCTTTAACTGTGAAAGAGCAACTGTGGGAGTGGTTATGTCAATACTATAAAAGTAGCAAGGCTACAGCTTGCTCTCTCTCTCTCTGGCTTTGATGATCCCTGATTACTGCTTGGAAGCAAGACTGCATTGCTCGAATGGGAGAGACAACAACGGACTGATTTATGTGAACTGACAATAGGATATTCTACATGGACTTTGCTAACTGAATATCCCTGAATGGACTGACTACATGGTAAATGAATATTGGACTGTTTTTGACTATGCTATAAACTTATACTGGAATAAAATATATTCTTGATAGCACAAGCGTATCTGTTATTTTTACTGTATGTTAATAAACATACAAGCTTAGCTCACTCATTTATCTGTGTGCCTATCTGACTAACGCTGCACATTCTGTTTAGCTTGCCTACCTAACCCTGGTTGGGGAACCCAGGCTTAACAAACCCCATCTATATTCTGCCCCCCCTTGAGTCCCAGCTGATCAGCTGGGTTTTCTTTGGTTGCCCTGCACAGGAGAACAGAGCTGCAAAGCAAGTTAGTGAGGTGGGGAGGGAATGGGGATTTGCAGTACCCTTCCCCTGCCATGCCCACCAACCCTCGCCCACCAAGCCACGCCTATAGAATCAGTAGTAAAAAAAAATTAAATCCCACCACTGATGTGCACACTTGCCCATCTCTCTGGCGGCCTGGTTTCTCTTTTTTCTTTTTCTTTTATTTGTTTTTTTGTATAACATACAGAGGAAAAAAAATAGAAATTGGAAATTAAGGGAAGGAAAAGGAATGGGGGAAAAAGGGGATGTGAGATACATAGGGGGAAAAAAGGCATTGACTTCTGACTCTTCTTAGTACAGTACAAGATAAAAATACTCCAACTTCAACTGTGGTCTGATTTTGAAAAGGCCATGGCCCAATAGTGGGCTATGTCCCAGGGTTTGGCGATTCCTGGACTAGAAGACCTCCAAACTCTTATAGAAAGTTAGCACCCACCCCTCTCCTAGAAGAATGAAATATTTTGAGAAATGTGAGGCAGAACATTCTATTTCCCTGGATGAGCAATGGAGAAACATGTTTTTTTTAAGAGGGAGAAAGCAGCCCCCACCTTTCTTAATAGCTCTCAGCAGATGCCAGCACTTAAGACATAAAGAGCTTATTGAAAGAAGTATCTAGATAGCCCTGTTCATAGGCAATGCATATATTACAGGCAAAAATCTATTCAAGACAGGATATTTTGAAATTCCCTGCAGCAAGTTCTGAACAAAGTCAGGATTAACCCTCAGCCACATCAGGAATTGTCTAACACCCCTTCATTGCATCACCCTCAGAAACGTCAACCAAACTTAGCTCAGACAAACATCTAGGATTTGTACTTTGCCTATAGAGCCAGCTATGACCCCTATATAACCCCTACATGGTCCCATGGGAGTATGACATCAGCCAATAGAATACATGTTTTTGCACAGGAACAGGAAGCTCAAGTGCAAAGCCCAAGAGAAGGTATAAAAACTCACCACTCTCAACTCCATGTGGTCAGCTACCCAGAACCATTCATGTGGTTCTGCTTCATCATTAAATCATCTTTCCAATCAGCCTCCATGTTTCCAGTGTCTTTCTCCTGGCTTGAAACTGAACCAGATGGATATTTCTTCCCATACTCCCTTCTAGCCCTATGATTCTAAGTTGTGCAGAAGAAAATAGGGGAGCAGCTTTTCCTATATTTGCAGCTTTATCTACCCATGGCACACTGCAATTTGTCGTGTTTCTGCCAAAGTACATCTGGTTGAATGATGAGTATGTGATTATGCCATTAAACATCCTGTTTCCAAGGGCAAAACCCCTAATGTGACATTTGGAGATAAGATGAACAAATCTGGTGGACACTTTTTTTTTTCATTGCTGTAGCTCAAAACTCTGGAAAGGTAACAAATGGATGCCTTGCTTTGCAAAGCCAATAAGGCAAACTGGACTTCTAAGTAGACTGCAAGATTTAATATAATTCCTCAGGGAAAAGATCCATGGCAGCTTGGATGTATTTTGTCCTGCTCATTTGTCATTGTCCCTATTTACATCTCCACAGAGAAATAAATTGGAAAGGGAGCCTTTTGTTGTAGTTCACCGGCAGCTGATGCAGAATTGCTGCCACCGGCAGCCGGTGTAGTTTGGCGGCAGCCGGCAGCAGAATCGGACAACAATCAGGGAGTCTGGAGAGGACTCAGATGAGGGCCCTGCATCTGATGCAGAGATGGGGTCAGGACCATCTGGGAGCGGGATGCTGCCTCTGGAGCCTTTGGAGTCTGGGAGCAGCGAGGCAGAGGAACAAGGGGAGCCTGTTCCTAGTGCACATGTGCACAGAGCTTCTAGAAGGCGAGTGCAGCTAAGACAAAAGGGGAGACTCGGGAGGAAGGCTGGGAGGTGATTGCCCCTCCCCATAAAGTATAAACGAAAAGGCAAGTCTGGCAAGTCTATTCAGTCAGAAAGAAAAAGGTGTTTTTTTTTCTAAAAGTAAGGCCGGATATCTTTGTGCTCTGCATTTATAATTTACAATTCTGATTTTCCCCCTTCCAATTGCTTTAAAAAACATTTCGTGTTGGTATGCTGCATTCTGCCTCAATTACAGAAAGCTCTTTAATTCGTGGATGATGAGGACATAACAGAATAGAAGTAAATACACACACACACACACACAATTCACATAATTATACACAAAACTTCGACAAGGGGGAACAATAGTTGCCTCATAACTGCTTGTCCAATTCAGCTGTCCAGATGGTGGCCTCTTCTGTTGCTTTGGGCAGAACTTCTAGGGCAGGGGTCTCCAACCTTGTCAACTTGAAGACTTGTGGACTTGGGACTTGAAGGTGTCAAGCTATTCTCCAAAGCATCCGAAGGCCAGACAAGGAATAAGGGATGGAAACTGATCAAGGAGAGATTCAACCTAGAAATAAAGAGAAATTTTCTGACAGTGAGAACAATCAACCCATGGAATAGACGTTGCCTTTGGAAGTTGTGGGAGTTTCATCACTGGAGGCTTTCAAGAAGAGACTGGACTGCCATTTGACAGAACTGGCATAGGGTCTTCTGTTTGGGCAGGGGGCTTGGATTAGATGACCTACAGGTCCCTTCCAACTCTAATAATCTGTAACCTTTAAGAATAACATTTCAATTTCACTCAAAGAATCTGGTCTTTGAGCCTGGTCCTCTTCTGAAATTAGTTGATGCCACTTTCAAGAGGATTGAGCCATGACAATCTATACAAGGTAACTGGTATTAATTAAATGGATAGTCATTGTTTGGTAATTAATAAAATCTGGACAAGAATTCGATGAACTGTGGAACTATTTCATCTGTTCTATCTTATCTCAAGATTTTCAGTTCTGAACTAGACAGCATCTTTGCCCAAATTATTGAGAGAAGAGATAACTAAATATCTGCCTTTACTATATGTATGAGCACAGTTAGCACTAAGGATTTATAATATGGTTTTCAGAATTTTCGGAACGTACAAAATCCTTGATACATCCTGCATAATCTCAGTTCTGCATTTCAGATAATCGATTTCCCCTCTTGCATGCGAATGAGATACGTAGCCTCCAAAATCTGAGTTGATTTCATTCAGTTCATTCTGGCTTCCAAATCGAGGCATGGGTTCACCAGAGAAATGACTTGCCTTCAGAAGTTGTGGGTGCTTCACCACTTGAGGTTTTTAAGAAGAGATTAGACAACCAATGTCTGGAATGGTATGGAGCAGGAGTATCAATCTTGCATCATCACAGTGGCATCACCTAACATATTGGGACTTTTCTCTCCCCTTCACTAAATCAGGCATGGCCATGGCCAGTGTGTGACACATCTGGCCATGGGCCATGAGTTTGACAGCCCTGGTATAGGGTCTCCTACAGAGGTGGTATTCAACAGGTTTTGACCAGTTCTGGAGAGCTGGTAGCGGAAATTTTGAGTCGTTCAGAGAACTGGCATATATCACCTTGGACTGGTCTTGCCCCCATCTATTCTCTGCCTCCTGAGTCCCAGATGTTCAGCTGGGTCTTCTTGTGTTGCCCTGCACAGTAGAACAGAGCTGGAAAGCAGGTTAGTGCTGCGTGGAGAGAATGGGGATTTTGCAGTAACCTTCCCCTGGACTGGGGTGGGAATGGAGATTTTATAGTATCCTTCCCTTGGCACATGCACCAAGCCATGCCCACAGAACCGATAGTAAAAAAAAATTGAATCCCACCACTAGTCTTCTACTTGTGCAGAGTGTTGGACTACAAGACCACCAAAATGTCTTCCAACTTTCTGTTATTCAACTCATGTATTTAAAGGGTGGTGCACATAGAATCTGTGTCTGCTTATATTATGACTGAAGGATAGAACTGATGATTAAAATTTAGGAGGTAGAGGGCATCACTTCTTAGTTTAGTTTACAGATGGAGGAGGAACTTCAGAGCTACAGGTAAAAGTACAACATAGAACACCTGAAAAAATGGGGCGGTCTTTTCTCCCTTTGTCCATGTACTGTAAGATACATCTCTGTAGAAAGTTAGTTAAGGTAATATATGTTTAAATTTAAAACATATTTAAATTTAAAATTTTACATTAAACATTCCCCTCCATGCATGGAATTACTTAGAAAAAAATTCTGAGCAAGCTTTGCAGATTGCATCATTGCATTGTAAATCACTCTTGCCTGGAAATGTGCTATCTGTACTCCAACTTGTAACAATTAAGATAAAGAAGACAACAGCCGCCTACTCTAACACCTATTAAAAAGAGGGGAAGTGACAGCTACCCTCTAGAAAGACCATTCTCCATAAAAAAAATATTCCTAGTAAAAAATCAACGATGAGGTTCCCAAGTTATTGACCAGAGATGCCATCATACCATCCCTGCTAGAGGTTTTGATTTGATTGATTGTGCGCCATCAGTCAGCATCAGTTGTTCACAGTGACCACACAAATGTCTGCTAGAGAGGGCACTTTTATTTTGAAATATCCCTGGCACAGGATCAACTGTCTGAGATTCTGACCAAATCACTGAATAGGGGTGTCACCAAGCCTCCTCCAGGTTTTACTGCTTACCGTCCCTGTAATTGTTCTCCAGCATAATGCAAGGGATTTAATTCAAGGAAATGTTCTCCTTTTGGGCATTGTCACTGCGGATTATTCAACTCCTGTGCAGTTTTCCTGAGAATGCATTGTCCCCTGTGCAGGGAATCCAACAGGGAAGTGAGGTTAATTGGGAAACTGACAGTTAGTGTGGAACACAAAAGCAACAAAATCACAAAAGTAGGTAAAATTCCTTTACTTCTTCCAACTTGGCTCCCCATGTCCAGTTTTCATCAGCTGGAGAAAAAACTCTCCCAATAACAGTTTTTAAAGGGAAGAAATTCAGTCCAAACCCAAAGTACATATAAATTATAAATAAAAACCAACACAAACCACACTGCAGCAATTAATGAGACAGGGCAAGATAAGGAATTGCAGACCTCAAAAGATAATGAAACACACACACAGTTGGGAAGATGCCAGAATCCAGATAAGCCTCGACAAACAAAGATAATTCATGCTTTGCTTCCAGCAAGGTGCTGTGAACAAATGCCCTTTTTAAATCCTGTTTTCCCAGCTGCAGCTAATGAAGGAAATCAGGGCCCTTTTCTCCCCTTAACCCACATAACTCACATTGCTCCCTTCTCCGTTCCTCCCTGCATGCCCTAAGATGAAGAGGGGTTGGGCCTGGATCTTCCTCTGAATGCCCAGCCAGACTGTGTCCTTCCCCAGTTTCTTCCACAGCCACTGGAGCTTTACTCCCAGTCTCTGTCAGATGCTCGACCTCCCTCTCAGAATTAGATTCTAACAGGGGCATGACAGTTCGGGAAGAACTCCTACCTTCAGTAGGTGACTGAAAGAAGGAAGGGAGCATTTTTATCTTGCTATTTCAAATGATCCCATGGTCTCTTTCTTCTGCATTTATGTTATGGTCTACCCACTGTCTCCTTGGTTACCACAAGAATAGCAGATTATTCCAAGGGGCATCTGTTGATGTTCATGGTTTTGGTAGCTCCAAGAGACCATTCCTCTTTCCAGTCTACTCTATTGGATCTCTCAAATAAATTTGGAAGTTTTCCCAAATTATCTACATGTCCAGAGGATGAGAGCAAGCAAAAGCTTATCCTTGTTCTCTCCAGCCAATCAACTCACCAGTCCCAGGAAAATTTCAAAGTCATTGTTTTTATTCCCCTGTACAGATTCAGTTCATGTTGTCCTTATTAATGTTGTATATTTGTTATGAGAAGGAACAGCTAGGCCACTATCCCTCTACTGGGTTGAAAAGACATAATAAAACAGGAGCTGGGAACCAGACTGAAGCAAGAGTCTCCTTATGGTGCAATGGGTGGAAAATCAATCAATCAATCCATCAATCAATCAAATAATGAAGAGTAGCTACAAATGAGATCATTGGAAGAGGCATTGATGTTAGGAAAACTAGAAGGCAGAAGGGGATGGCATCAGAGGTGATATTCAGCCAGTTCGGACTGGTCCTGACATACCAGTAGCGGAAATTTTGAGTAGTTTGGAGAACTGGCAAATGCCACCTCTGGCTTACCCTGCCCACCCACTCCCGTTGTCTCCTGTCCTATATACCCTTGGTTGTTAGCTCAGTTGATTTGCAAGGCAGAGTGGATTGCTGCATCTCAGCTGAGCTAAAAAAACAGCTCACCTCACCTGATACAGAGGGCAGTTTTTCAGCGCTGCACATACTCTCATAGAACTGCCAGGGAAAAAAATTGGAATCCCACTACTGGACAGAAGAAGATGAAATGGTTAGATAGCGTCATTAACGCAATGAACATGAATTTGAGCAAACTCCAGGATTGGAGGAGAAGGGGGCCTGGTATGCTGTGGTCCATGATAGGATTTTGAAGAATCAGATACAGCGACTGAACCAAAAAAAAAAAAAATGAGAAGAATAGACTAGCCACAACTTCCACTGAGCTGCACTGCAGTCACGCATTGCAAAGAAAAACTCCACTTTGGTTGAACCAAAAGCTCAGTTCAAGAATTTCCCATGCTGATTCGGGTCCTAAACCCTTGTGTCAAAATTGCCTGAGGATCAGAACATTTGTTTTCTTGCCAATGCCCATTGTATCAGAAAGCTCCTTTGAAAGTCCTGTTTTTAGTATAATACTTTCCTCCTACTCCTTAGTTAAGTCTGTTAAGATCCATCTCTACTCTTGATCAGAGGTTTCGGAATATATATTTATTTTTATTTTTTTATTTATTTTATTTGGTTTGTCAATTGTTTACAAGATAATAGGTATAAGTAAAAACATAGTTATGAATACATGGATACTTATAGGAAAAATAAAAAGAAACAATAGGACAGGGACGGTAGGCCCATTGGTGCGCTTATGCAATTCCCCTACAGACCTCTTAGGAAAGGGGTGAGGTCAATAATAGACAGTCTAAGGTTAAAGTTTTTGGGGTTTGGGGAAAAAAAAAAAGTCAGGTAGAGTATTCCAGACATTGACTGCTCTGTGGCTGAAGTTGTATTTCCTGCAATCAAGTTTGTTGCGATTAACCTTGAATTTGTATCTATTGTTTGCTCTTGTATTTTATGGTTGAAGCTGAAGTATTCACTGACAGGTAGGACATTACAATGTATAATTTTATGTACTGTACTTAGATCAGACTGAATATATACAAAAAAACCATTTTGTATTAGAAATCTGCTGCCTTGCTACACTTCTTTGTCTCTGTCAAACTATTCCTGCCTGAAAATACTAGTTACTGGTTGGGGAAGTTGTGGGTGAGTGTGATATAGAAGGGATGGCAGCAACAATTCTGTCCTTTTGTTTTCCTCAACTCTGCCCCCAAGGTTTGCTGCCATTACAAGGTTGCCTCTAACTGACAGCTAATAGCAGTGTGTGTTTCATTATGTTATTCATTTTGGAATACTTGTGCACACCAGGTCACTCACAGTGGCATGCATCAAATAAAAAGTGAGTAAAAAAACCCACAAGAGCATACACACTACAAAGAACACAGTGGGACAGAATGTGAAATATATTGTAATCAATTCCTGGCACGTAAATCGGGACTAAAAGAAGAAAGAACATACAGGCATTGATTTTAACAGAAAAGCTCAGCTATTAACTGGGACCCAGATTGGGGGTGTGTGAAAAGGTGTCCCTATCCATTCTAACAAGATGCACTAACAAATAGGATAAGCAATAACTGGACTCCAGCTATAGAGGGAACATCAGGATGGGAATGAAAAGATTGGAAAGAGCATAATTAAAGAAGGCTTTGGGAAACCAAAGTGCTGCTAAAAGGATTAGGGTAAAAGCCTGGTTTAGCTGGGTCTGGTGTCTGTTAACAGTTGGACTTCATTTCAGCTAGGAAAGAAAGACTCCTGGTCCATGATTAACCAAAATTAACTATTATTAAAAGAGATGCGGTGGCTCAGTGGCTAAAGATGCTGAGCTTGTTGATCAGAAAGGTTGTCAGTTTGGCAGTTCGAATCCCTAGCGCCACATATTGGAGTGAGCTCCCATTACTTGTCCCAGCTTCTGCCAACCTAGCAGTTTGAAAGCACGTAAAAATGCAAGTAGAAAAACAGGAACCACCTTTGGTGGGAAGGTAACAGTGTTTCCGTGCACCTTTGGTATTTAGTCATGCTGGACACATGACCACGGAGACATCTTCAGACAGCGCTGGCTCTTCGGCTTTATAATGGAGATGAACCCGAGAGCCAGAAATGACTAGCACATATGTGCAAGGGGAACTTTTACCTTTGCCTTTTACTTTACTAAAGCCAAAGTGGTTACAGAAGAAGCAAAACTGGATCTGAGGTTTTTGCATGCAAAAGGTACAATTAAGTTCCCCTTGTTCCCAGCCTGGTTATCATTGACTGTCCAATTAAGCGTTCACAAATTGTTTGGATAATAGTCCCTCACTTTGCTGCCTCACCAATTCTACGTTCCTTTGCTCTGACCTTTGCTGGTACTTCTCACAGGATGACATAGCTTCGTTTCAATTCCTCCTGCTTTCCTCCCTGAATCCCAACCCCATGGCCCCATTACTAATGTCAGTCTGTCAGCTTGCGAGGCATAGCTTAGCAGAATGGCAGCCACGACACTTAGAAAATATTGCACACAAGGCAATATTTTCAGCTCCTCCCTTCTACAAAAGATCTCATAGGACCAGTTATGTGAATTTGAAAAGTGCATAAAGAGCACAGCTTGGAATTTAATATGATCCAGCCATCTATCCTATGAAGGAGGGAATGAAAATATGAACTTTTGCAGGATGCTGAATATTGCGGATACCTTATTTAATGCAACATTTCATTATCAAGCAACAGGATAGTCCTGCATGGTTATCTCTCATAATTCCCCCCCTCCCCCAGATATTTGGGTAGAGTGGTTGTACAGCCCTATGGGGGGTTTTGTTGCATAGGACATTATGGTCCAGAGGTTCTAGTTTCTTTTGTGGGCTTTCTGTTTTAAATTGTAAGTAAGCCAGAATCTTTCTGGAGTTGGGTTCTTTTTGTTCCCTTTTGGGCTTATTGATGTTCTCTTTTGTTATGGTTCCCGGACAGCTGAGGCCTTGGAGAGCGAGGACTCGGATGAGGGATCTGCATGTGATGCAGGGATGGGGCCAGGACTATCAGGGAATGGAGTGCTGCCTTTGGAAATGGTGGAGGTTGACAAGCAGAGGTGCAGAGGACCCCAAGGAGCCTGTGCCCAGTGCATGCGTGCACAGGGCTGCTCGAAGAGCAGCTGCTGCAGCAGGGATGACTCAGGAGTTAGGCTGCAAGGTGATGGCCCCTCCTTTAAGCGATAAAAGCCAGCCCTCAGAGATGGGATTCTTTGCAGGAAGCAAAGAAGTTCTTGCAGTTCAAGCCTTGTGGATGTTAGGACTATCCTGGTTTGTGTTTGGAGACTTTTTGTTTTGAATATTTCTTGGCAACTTAATCTGGTGTTCTTGGCAGCCTTGCACAACCTTTGCAAGACTTGTTCTTATCAGAGACAATAAGTTTTTATGAATGGAATTCGCAGAGAAGCATTACAAGGTTTTGCTTTTATCTCTGTTTGGTGTTTGTTTCCTTGGAACGAGGTTTGAGTCAGAACAACATATTATGTAGATATTGCATGTGTTTACGTGCCTGTTGTTGGCTAATTTTTCTGAGCACCAGGCTTCTAGAAATTCCCTTTTGTTTTTAGTCTTGGCTTGATCTAAGATGGTCATAGTTTCCCAATTGTAACTATGGTTGTGTCTGTCCATGTGTTGTGCAATTAAGGAGCTTTCATCATGTCTTTTGTCTTTGTGCTCATGGATGGGTTTTTCTGCCAGTCTTCTACCTGTTTGTCCGACATGGTGGCTATTGAAGTCTTTACACTGTATGTTGCACATGAGTCCTGCTTTTTCTTCTGGGGCTGCTGGATCTTCTGGTTTACTTAGGATGTTTTGAAGGGCTTTAGTTGGCTTGTGTGCTATGCTGATTCCATGTATTTGTAATAGTTGGAAAGGGCAAGAACAACCTGGCCCCAAAAACAGTCTAATCCTTTGCTGCCATTAAGAAACTGTCAAGATGTCTGCAGCTGTCCTTAAAATCTCCTACAAATTCTGCTATTTTTTAAAAAAACTTTCATTAAATGTGGGGCTGGATGACCAGCAATGATACTGTACTGGATAACTTGAAAAAGCAAAATCCTTCCCCAAATGCCTAGGCTAAGAATAAAACAACAGGGACATAAAAGTATAGCCAACATTAACCCAAGAATGTTATTACAATGAGCCAACCCATTGGAAAGTCAATGAGAAACTGAACCATCTTCCTCCCTGGACATGTTATCTAATTTAGTGAGGTGGAAACATGGTCTGAACCTGTGCTGAAGGACATTCCCACTGAGAGATTAAAAAAGAAGAAGTTTGGCTGAAGAGTAAGAAAAAATAACCAGGCTACCTCATTTTACACTTTCAGAAAGTTTATGTGCAAAATGTATCAATGTCACAACAGATTCCCTGCAATGGAGGCTGTAGCATAAAGCCCTAATCATATGGACAAACCCTACTGTGATAAAATTAATTGCCAGCTCCCTGGAGCAGTTCTAGGAAGATAGTGGCTATTTCTTTTCAAAGAGGTACATTGCTTTAGGCTGAACTGCTAGTAGAATATTTATCAGTCATTGGTCAATGTTCAAAGCCTCGAAGAGACAAACAGGGGAGATGGACATTTGTGGATGTGCCCAGAATACCTATGAAACTGGTCAATGCACCTCTATAAATTTGCAGTCAGAGTTTCTCTCAATGAATATGTCCTGAGTAAATACACATGTAATGCTTTGAACTGATATGGAGCATTGATTTTATTTTATTTTCCAAAGCAATTCAAAGAATCTTCTAGATTGCCAGGCAACAGTTTTGTCTGATAGTTCAATCCAAGTCAGCAATCTAGTTTGGAGTCCAAGTGAAGATACATTAATGGAGCTTGTCCTTCTTCATGTTAGTGTTCTCATTATATGAGGACAACAAGACTATTGTTCTCATTTAAATGTAAAGATACCCATAGCATAACTTCCTGCTTTTCATAGGTCATCTGGAGGAAAGCAAGATTAAAATTTACAAGGTAGTTGCTTATCCACAATCAAAACTTAAGACAGCATGGCCATGAATATACATAATTTCTACATAATTACCAGTCACCACCGACAATACTACTACCCTCCAAAAAGACCTTGACTATGTGTCAGAATGGTCAAACAAATGGCAAATCTCAACAAATAAATTCTCTGACTTACATGTTGGCAAAAAAATCAGAAAATAAGATACAAGCTGAATCATCAAAACCTTGTTGACGATCCAGACTCTGTCAAGGACCTTGGAGTAATCATCTCTAATGATCTAAGTGCTAGAGCCCACTGTAACTACATAGCCAAAAAGGCATTAAGAGTTGTTAACCTCATCCTATGTAGCTTTTTCTCTGGTAATGTCACACTACTAACTAGAGCATACAAAACATTTGCTAAACCAATATTTGAATACAGCTTATCAGTCTGGAACCCACATTACACATCTGATATTAATATAATTGAGAAAGTCCAGAAATATTTCATAAGAAGAGTTCTCCACTCGTCTACTCATTGCAGAATACCTTATGCCATCAGACTCGAAATTTTAGATCTAGACAACCAAGAACTACACTGCCTTCGGTTCGATCTAAGTATATAGTACATAAAATTATATATTGCAATGTCCTACCTGTCAATGACTACTTCAGCTTCAACCACAACAATACAAGAGCACACAAGAGATACAAACTCAAGGTTAACCGCACCAAACTTGATTGCAGGAAATAACGACTTCAGCAACAGAGTGGTCAATGTCTGGAATACTCTACCTGGCTCTGTGGTTTCTTCTCCAAACCTCAAAAACTTTTAACCTTAGACTGTCTGCTATTGACCTCACCCGTTTCCTAAAAGGTCTGTAGGGGGTGTGCATAAGCGCACCAATGTGCCTACCATCCCTGTCCTATTGTTTCTTTTTTTTCTTATTTGTATCCATTTCATGTATTCATAACCGTGTTTATACTTATATCTGTTATCTAACAATTGCTTGACAAAATAAAATAAATAAATACTTCAGCTTCAATCGCAACAATACAAGAGCACACAACAGATGCAAACTCAATGTAAACTGCTCCAAACTTGATTGCAGAAAGTACAACTTCAGCAACAGAGTGGTCAATGCCTGGAATGCACTACCTGACTCAGTTGTTACATCCTCTAACCTCCATTCCTTTAACCTCAAACTATCCACGATTGACCTCACCCCATTCCTAAGACATCTGTAAGGGGCGTGCATAAGTGCGCCATCTACCATCCCTGTCCTATTGTCCCCATTTATTAGTACCTATTTCCTGTATTCTTACTTATGTTTATACTTAGACCTATTATCTTGTAAGTGATTGACAAATCAGAGAAGCCTCTGCAGCTTTTGTAGTCCGAAAAACAGGCCTATTCTGTCACTTCCTGTAAATGGGCCTGTTTTTCAGCTTCCAAAAGCTGCAGAGGCTTCCCTTGAATCTCTGGGAGGCCGAACATCAGCTGGGAGGCAGTGCAGGTAAGGGGGCAGCAATGGGGGGGGGGGGGTGTTTGCATGTGAATGTGCAGGGAGCATGGGGGGCCCATGCACATTGCCTTCTGAATGCTGGCATGCGAACGCAAGTGCGCACACAAATTTCATCACAAGAGCCCTTGATAAAGTAAATATTGCTTGGGCTATCTATTTCCTGACCTGGTCTATGTCAGAGTGCTGACCCTGGATAATATGAATCTCCATCTCTAGTATCGGTCCAATATCCCTTTCTCTCCTATGCAAATGTTTTCCCAGGAGAAAGTAGACTATAGCAATAGCAACAGCACTTTGACTTACACATTGCTTCAGAGTGCTTTGCAGCCCTCTCTAAGTGATTTACAGCATCAGCCTCTTGCCCCCAACAATCTGGGTCCTCATTTTACCAACCTTGGAAGGAGGGAAGGCTGAATCAACCTTGAGCCAGTGAAAATCAAATTGCTGCCAGTAAGCAGTGAGTTAGCCTGCATTCTAACCACTATGCTACCACAGCTCCTATGCATTGGGCTCAGATTCACATCCAAGTCAAGCAGCATTTATTTATATGTGAGCAGCCAGCAAGAAGCCATGGTAGAATTTCAGGAAAATTATTCAAATAAATTAGTGCAAGAAATTGTGAACTTCATAGTGGTTTATTACATGGAATTAGCAAAGATTATAATTCAGAAGATTGTATACAGATCTTAAAAAGTTTGCTGTGGAAGCTCCATACAAATGAATAGATCTATCTTCTTGGGGGGGGGGGGGGTTGTCACAGAAATACTTAGAAATTAATGATATTCTCCTTACCAGAATATGAAGAAGTACAGCTTGATTTATGGAAAGGAATGGATGCAGGCTAGAACCAATCAATCTTCATCACCAGAGAGAAGCTTTTGAAGCAAAATGATGTCCTTGATCTATTCAGGCTATTAGTAGACCCAACTTTTAAGGCTTAGAGCAGGCTGCACCAATGGAAGCACCTTTAACTTATTTGCTAATTTGCTGCAGAATTTTTTTAAAAAAAGGATCAGCTGAACATTGTGTCCTTAAACATTTCCTTAATAAGATACCAAGAGATACACTGATGTGTGTTTTCAATATCCTGGAGAGATTGATGCTATAAAGCAGAAATTAAAGTCCTCAGTGTGTTTACGAGTGAGAGGGCCCTTTCCCCAAAAAAGATTTAGCTTAGTGATGTGGAAGAAAATCCATGTTTCAGTTTAGTTAGTAATTTAGTTATTAAATTTATTAACCACCCATCTTACCACAAGATAACACTGAGCGATTTACAAAGTTAAAAAGTTACAATATTATAAAACTTATTACAAACCGATTGTTTGTAAAGGCCCTGTCACACTGCCCAATGGATGCAAAACGGACACAACGGATGAGCAAAATGTTCCATCCGTTGTTATCCACTCTCAAAACGGGCTAAAATTTGCATAACCGGAGCGGATAACATGGACGGGGGGAGGGCGGACGGAAAGCGGATGCGGAACGGAAGCCCAGCGGATGGAAGCGGATGGGAGTGGTTGGCACATCCACTAGGCTTCCGGGGGACCTCAGCAAAGCAGACGCGGAACAGATGAAGCAGATGCAGAGCGGATGCACAGCGGAGGAAGTGGATGCACAGTGGAAGACTAGCGGATGCCGAGTGTTAATTGTGCATGCGGGGAGGATGCATTGCATCAGCCTCACAGATATAATGGAAGCAGCTCGGAAGCAGGTCACCATTCAGAGGAAAGACCTGCTTCCAGACACATCAACTGCCTTGCCTGTCCTGCCTGCATGTCTGCCTGCATGTCTGCCTGCATGTCAGCCTGCAAGCCTTGCTGCCAGCCTTGCTACTAGCCCCCCTGCCAGCCTTCCTGCCAGCCGCCCTGCCAGCCTCCCTGCCAGCCTTGCTGTCTGCCTGCCTGCCAGGCTTGCTGCCAGCCTCCCTGCCAGGCTTGCTGTCTGCCTGCCTGCCAGCCTTGCTGCCAGCCAGTCTGCCTGCCAGGTTTTGTGACTGCCTGCCTGCCTGCCAGCCTTGGTTCATGCCTGTCTGCCAGCCTTGGTGCCTGCCTCCCTGCCAGCCTTCCTGCAAGCCTTGGTGCCTGCCTCCCTGCCAGCCTTCCTGCCAGCCTTAGTGCCAGCCTTCCTGCCAGCCTTGGTGCCTGCCTTCCTGCAAGTCTTGGTGCCTGGCTGGCTGCCAGCCTTCCTGCCAGCCTTGGTTCCTGCCAGCCTCCCTGCCAGCCAGCAACCTCACAACCATGCGGAAGCACAGCAAGCCTCAGCCATCTGCTGCCAGCCCTTGCAAGAGGGACAGGGTTATCATCCCGCCCCCTGGCCCTCAGTCTGGTTCTGCTGGGGCTTCTGCAGCATGGGCTCGCTCTTCTGGGGCTGGGGCTTCTGCTGCTTCTACTTCTGGAGGAGCTGATGACAAGCACTCCAGCACCAGCCACCGACACAGCACCTGGATCCTTCACCCCTGAGACTGAGCGACCAAGAGGAGTGCCAGAGACTCATTTTTGTCTTGTAGCTTGTTGATAATAAAGTCTATTTTTGATTCACACACTTGCTTCATTTCTTTTTTTTTTATAAAGTCTTGCTGGAAACTTTTAGAAATGGTTTAAGCCTTTGCATGATTGTGGGATGGGTTAAGATAGCTGTGGGATGGGCAGGGATACCTGTGGGAAGGGCAGGTCTACCTTTGGGATGGGCAATAGCTGTGGGATAGATAAACCTCCAGTGCAAGCATAGTGGGACTGTATGGTCCACCCTCCCAGCTGCCACACCTATGGTCCTTTATTATCAATAACAATATAATCAATCATCCACACATGTCAACATAAACACAACTCTTTATTAAATGCCCTGTTCATTGTAGGGCCACTCAACATACATGGCCCAATCTCATCCGTGTGATGAGACAGGCTGAAGGAAGCATCCATTAAGCATCTATCATCCTGTCTTGCCACTCCACCGCTCCAGCTGGGGAGTTGCACCAGTGTTTCAGGAGGTTGCTCTGCTTCTTCCCTTCACGTGAGGCTCTGTTGGGGCCTTGCACATCCTGAGTGTCTATCAGGTTTCGCCCTTGCCTCCATTCCCCAGGCTCCATGTCCCCATTGCCTTGCTGGAGGTCCACGAGCCTGTTCTGCAACACTGGGTAGCGGGTGCACATGAGATTGTGCAGGATGCAGCAAGGTTCCACGATCCTCCTCATGGTCTGTGGTGATGCTGCATGGTGGTGAGAAGTACCTGGAACCTGTTGGCCAGGATACCAAAGGCGTTCTCCACCACCCGCCTTGCCCTGGAAAGCCTGTATTTGAAGATCCTCTCTTCACGGGTGAGGTATCTGGAGGTGTAGGGCTTTGTTAGGGATAACATTGTTCACCCTAACTGGTTTAGGTGAAATAATAACTATGAATCATAGTTAGTGTATGTTAGAGTGTATGCAGCTTTAACTGTGAAATAGCAATTAAAGGAGTGGTTAAGAAAACAATATAAAAGTAGCAAGACTACGGCTTGCTCTCACTCTCTCTGGCTTTGATGATCCCTGATTACTGCTTGGAATCAAGACTGCATTGCTCGAACGGGAGAGACAACAAAGGACTGATTTTGTAAGTGAACTGACATAGGATATTCTACATGGACTTTGCTAACTGAATATCCCTGAATGGACTGACTACATGGTAAATTAATATTGGACTGTTATTTGACTATGCCATAAACTTATACTGGAATAAAATATATTCTTGATAGCACAAGCGTATCTGTTATTTTTACTGTATGTTAATAAACATACAAGCTTAGCTCACTCATTTATCTGTGTGCCTATCTGACTAACGCTGCACATTCTGTTTAGCTTGTCTACCTAACCCTGGTTGGGGAACCCAGGCTTAACACTGGTTATGGGCCCAGAGGCTGCAAAGTCAGTTTAAATAGGATAAAACAGATTTATGTAAAAAGTGAGAGTTTGTGTTGTTATACATTACAGTAAACAGACAGCTGTGTTTTATTAATTATATTTTTATATCCATATAAGAAAACATGGCACAAGTCAATCTACAAAGTTTGTCCCTTATATCCAAGCTGGATGGAACAAACTATGTATCATGGTCTACAAAATGTAGTCTACTTCTACGAAGAGAAGGTCTGTGGAACATAATTGAAAATCCACCAAACGTAGAAGAATGGGATCCAGAAGATGAGGAAGACAGAATAAAGATAGAAGAATTTAAGCATAAAAATCAACAAGCCATTTGCATAATTGCGTTAACCTTAACTGATCAACAGCTTGTTTATATCCACGGAGAAAAAACGGCTTTTGGCTGTTGGCAGAAGCTGAAGAGGATTTATGTCCGGGATAATATTGGTGCACACATAAATCTAACACGGAAGCTTTTCAGGACACATCTCCAAACAAATGGTGATATGCAGAGTCATTTAAAAACTATGCAAAGCATTTTTCAGGAATTACATGAAAAAGAGCTAATATTCTCTGAACAACATCAAGTTTATATAATTCTATCTTCCCTTGATGAAAGTTATGATAACTACGTAACTTCACTTGAAATTTTGCCAAAGGAAAATTTAACTTTAACTGATATAACTGGCAGATTGATTGAAGAGGCCAGAAGAAGGCTTGAAAGAGATGAATTAAGGAGGGAGCAACCTCAAAAAGAAGATAATAAATCTCCTACTGCGTACGCAATTAAAAAGTGCTTTAATTGTGGAGGAAGAGGACATTTGGCAAGATTTTGTAAAAAGGCAAAGCGCCAGAACGCTGGCCAGAATACTACAAATCATCAAAAGATAAATAAACATTTAGAGTTAGCCATGTATACTAACGGAGCTGTAAAAAATAATTTATGGGTGGTTGACAGTGGGGCATCCCATTGTATAACAAATGATAACAAAAAGTTTATAAAAATGACCCAGAGTAAACAGCAGATATCGTTAGCCAATGGCTGGAAACTGAAAGCTAAAGGTGAAGGTATAGCATATTGTTCTTTTATAAAAGAGAATGTAAAAATGTTATATGTACCACAACTTAAGTTTAATTTAATTTCAGTTAGAATTTTGGTTAAACTAGGATATGTAGTTACATTTAAGGGAGATAACTGCATCATTGAAAAAGAAGATAAGAGAATTACTGCATCTTTAAGAGGTGAATTATATGTGTTAAATGATGATGGTTTAAAGTTGGCTAACACAATTTATGAAAATAAGAAACCTCATGACGAATGTATTCACTTGTTACATAGAAGGCTAGGGCATTTAAATTTTAAAATGCTTAAGAAAACTGTTGAATTGTCTAAGGGAATAAGTTTGAAATCTTGTAATAAGTATTTGCAATGTAATGCCTGTAATCAAAATAAGAGCAGGGTCATACCGGCTAATAGAGTTGATGGATTTACTACTAAAGAGCCTTTAGAAGTAGTATTTGCTGATTTAATAGGTCTGAAAAAACCAAGTGTAGGAGGAGCTCGCTAAATACTAAGTATAATGGACCACTATTCAAGATATGGGTTTTGCTATTTAATGAAGAGCAAAACTGAAACATATCAAAATCTATTTAATTGGTTAAAATTCTCTGAAAGAAAAACTAAAAAGAAATTAGTAACTCTCATCACAGATAATGGTACAGAATTTACAAATAATAAATTTAAAAACAGACTTAGAATGTTAGGTATTCAACATAAAATGTCTGCACCATATAGGCCACAACATAATGCCTTTACAGAGAGAAGAGGCCAAACATTACAATCAATGGCACGAACTATGATGTCTGATTCAGGATTACCTGACAATTTATGGGGAGAAGCAATAATGTGTGGTAATCATATATTAAATAATGTTGTTAATTCAACAACAGGTGAATTACCATTCACACTGTGGCATGGTACAAAACCTGATTTAAGTTACATGCACACATTTGGAGCACCAGCATGGGTGCATATCCCTAAACAACTTAGATACAAAGGACAGCATAGAGCAAAAAGATTGATTTTTGTAGGTTACACCTCTAATCATCGATCCTATAGATTCTGGGAACCAGGAACATCTAGAGTTTACACCAGTGCTAGTGCAAAATTCCTAGAACATGTAGGATGGAATAGATTAGAGCAAGATTCAAACAATGAAATATTTATTGAACCCTACAAAAGTCATAAAGATGAGATTAGCTGTAAAAAGAGTCCAATTAAAGAAGAAATCCATGAAGAGCAAATAGGACCAGAACAAGAGGAAATAGTTGATCAGGAAGAGTTACATGATCAAGAACATTTAGTAGAGGAAAGTCCACCTGCAAGTCCTATAATACCTAGACGTACTACACGTGTAACTAGACCACCTGATAGGTATCAAGCAAGTATAGTTTGCCAAGTAACTAAAGTTCCAACTAGTGTAGAAGAACTTAGGATGTATCCTGCTAAGGATCAGGAGAATTGGCAAAAGGCAATAGAAAAAGAACTAAATTCATTAAAAGTAATGAAAGTGTATGAAGATGCCAAATTACCTCCAGGAGAAAAATCCATTGGGTGCAAATGGATATTTAAAGTAAAAACTGGAAATGATGGGACTGTTACCCATAAAGCTAGGTTAGTAGCTCAAGGATTTAATCAAACTGCATCTGATTACGATGAAATTTTTGCACCAAGCCTTAAAGCTACATCTTTAAGAGCAGCATTAGTGTGGGCAGCTAAGAAAAACTATGTCATTAACCATTTAGATGTAGAAACTGCTTATCTACATGCACCATTGCAACACACTATATATTTAAGGAAACCAATTGGCATACATGACAATAAAATAAATAGTAATGATTGTTGGAAACTCAAAAAGAGTCTTTACGGGTTGAAACAATCTGAGTTTGAGTGGAACCAATATATTGTGAAAGAGTTAAACAATATAGGTTTTAAATCTGGTTTAGCAGATCCGTGTGTGTTTAAAAGAGAAAATAATGGAACGGTATCATTATTATTATTATTATTTACTGATGATATTGCTTTAATAACTAAGACTAATAATGAAGCTAATGAGATTATATCATTATTAGCCAAAAAGATAAAAATAAAGCATTTAGGTGAAATTAAAAGGTATCTAGGATTGACAATTAATAAAACAAATAATGGTTTTAAGATATCTCAAGAAGATAAAATTTGCCAATTAATTAAAAATTATAAGATGGAACTTTGTAAACCGGCAAAGACTCCAATGAGTCAGGAAGTTTGCCAAACTAATGATCAAAGTCCCAAATTTGATAAGTCCATATATTAATCTTTGATTGGTAGCTTATCATATATAAGCAATTGGTCAAGGCCAGATATTGCTTATAGTGTAAATCAGCTGGCACGTTTTAATTCAGATCCAAAAGAATGTCATTGGAAATCCCTAAAAAGAACATTAAGATATCTTAAGGGAACAATAAACCATGCATTATATATAGAACCAAAGGGTGATTTGAGTCTTAGTGCTTATGCAGATGCAAGTTTTGCAACTGATATAAACACTAGAAAATCAACATCTGGGATGGCTGTATTATTTGGTAAGACACTAATAGGATGGAGGTCAATCAGACAACAGCATATTAGCTTATCTACGATGGAAGCTGAATTTTCATGTCTGTCATTATTATGCACTGACTTGATTTTCTACAAACAGTTGTTGTTGGACATGGGTATAACTGTAAAAGATTCCATTATGGTGTATGAGGATACCAAGCAGCTATAAAGTTAGCTACTAGTAATTCTGTAAAAACTAGATCAAAACATACTGACCTAAGATATTTGAATGTAAGAGAATCAGTGAAAAATGGAATAATAAAATTGGAATACTGCATGTCAGAAGAAAACATTGCAGACCAATTTACAAAAGCTCAAGGAGCAACTAAGTTTAAAGAAAGTTGCAAAAAATATTTTCTAAAGATGTAAATGATTCATAGTTATTATGTAACCTAAAAGGGGAGAATGTTAGGGATAACATTGTTCACCCTAACTGGTTTAGGTGAAATAATAACTATGAATCATAGTTAGTGTATGTTAGAGTGTATGCAGCTTTAACTGTGAAATAGCAATTAAAGGAGTGGTTAAGAAAACAATATAAAAGTAGCAAGACTACGGCTTGCTCTCACTCTCTCTGGCTTTGATGATCCCTGATTACTGCTTGGAATCAAGACTGCATTGCTCGAACGGGAGAGACAACAAAGGACTGATTTTGTAAGTGAACTGACATAGGATATTCTACATAGACTTTGCTAACTGAATATCCCTGAATGGACTGACTACATGGTAAATGAATATTGGACTGTTATTTGACTATGCCATAAACTTATACTGGAATAAAATATATTCTTGATAGCACAAGCGTATCTGTTATTTTTACTGTATGTTAATAAACATACAAGCTTAGCTCACTCATTTATCTGTGTGCCTATCTGACCAACGCTGCACATTCTGTTTAGCTTGTCTACCCAACCCTGGTTGGGGAACCCAGGCTTAACAGGCTTCATGAGGTAGGTTGTGATGGAGAAGGCGTCATCCCCCACGATGAAGTAGGACACATCTTGCATGTCGTTGGGCAGGGGGTCTGGATCTGGGAAGCCCATGATGAGGTTGCATTCCAGCCCCTCCTTGAGGTGACTGGCATTGTATACCTGGGCATCTGAAGATGAGCTGCTGCCTGAAGCATCGATGTATATGAATTTGTAGTCAGCATCGACCATGGCGAAGAGGATGATGCTGAAGAAGCCCTTGTATTTGAAATAAGTGGACCCCGACTGGGCTGGCACTTTGCAGGCCACGTACTTGCCATCAATGTCTCCAACGGTGTGTGGGAAGTTCTACCTCTGATACCACTGCTCTGCAACTTTCTTCCATCCTTCTTCAGTGGTGGGGCACTGGAGGAGCTCCTCCTTGTATTCTTCGATGATGGCCTGCACCACTTCTCTGACCACAATGCTGATGGTGTTGGGTGGCACCCTCCAGCCGTACTGCATGCTCCTGTAGGTTGTCCCTGAGGCCAGGTGGCGCCGAGTGAGTGCCACCTTGAGCCCAGGTTCCAGGCTGGGCCGGAAGTTGGTGTTTGTCTTGGTCAACCTGGGTGTCAGGTGCTGCACAAGTTCATCAAACATGGCTGGAGGCATCCTCATGAAGTTCTGGAATGCCCGAGTGTCTTCGCTCCTGAGCTCCACCATCAGCTTGTTGTACAGTCCGTCATCTGCTCTTCTGGCAAACCATCTTCGTACCCAGACGCTTCTTGGCCGCTCCTTTTTCTTCCTGTAGTAGAGTTCACAGAGCCTGTAGATGGCTTCACGCTGTTGCAGAAGGATGTTGGCTGCCAAAAGGACCGTGTTACGATCCACGGTGGACATGACTGGATGCTGTGGAAGAGGAACAGGCAGATGAAGGCTGCAGAGGTCCGTACCGCAGGGCTGCTGTTCTGAAAGTGAGATCCAGATGTGTTGCTCCCCCTTTTTATAGGCAGTATAGGTGTCCCTTTGCATCCTCTAGGCATCCTCTAGGCATCCTCTAGGCATCCTCTAGGCACCCTGTAGACATCCTTAATATCCGAGAAAGGTCCCCTCTGCGAACGTTTTTTCTGTTTTCAACGCTTTGTTTCCATGCTGCATCCGTTCTGCATCCGTTCTGCATCCGTTCTGCGTCCGTTCCGCTTCCTCCCTGCGTCCGAATGGATGCGAGTTGTGCGGATGCGCAGCGGATGCCTAACGGATATAGCGGATGCGTAGCGGATGCAGAACGGATGCGTAGCGGATGCCTAGCGGATGCATAACGGACAAATTGGATACATTTTCCGCGCAAAAGTTTTGGGCAGCTCAAAACTTTCTGAGCGGATGAAACATCAATAGATGGATGCTGGATGGATAGAGAGGAAGCAAAACGGAGGCAGTGAGTACATCACGTTAACCAACAGATGGCAAGCTTTTTTGTCTGTTTTACATCCTCTTTGCATCCATTCGTGCAGTGTGATAGGGGCTTAAGCTGCCCAAATCACTGAGAGTGAGTGCGAAGCCATATAAATCAACCAAATATACAAATAAACAAACATACATGCAATACAAGCTAGCTAATATAAAAAGATATGAATGTGAAATTTAATGTGGAGAAAAGCAAGGTTTTACACTTAGGCAAGAAAAACTGAAGACACAAGTATGAAACCAGGCTCAAAAGTAATAACTGTGAGAGGGATTTTGGAGTCCTAGTAGATGATCACTTAAACATGAACCAATAGTGTGCAGCAGCAGCCAAAACAACTAATACAGTCTTTGGTTGTATAAGCAAAGGCATCGAATCAAAATCACATGAAGTATTAGTACCATTTTATAAAGCCTTAGTAATGCCACATCTGGAATACTTCATCCAGTTTTGGTCACCCCATCACAAAAAGGATGTTGAAACTTTGGAAAAAGTGCAAATAATTTTTGTTTGCTTGATGAAATAGTTTGCAGCATTTAAAAATGTTTCTTCCTCTTAGATTTACCTACCTTCAAAATTTATTTATCAATGTTTTAAACACTAGTTTTAATCAAGTAAGATGGGAAAATAAAAATAGAATATCAGGGCAATGGTAGCCTATACAAATTATTTCTTCTATATACCAGATAACTAACTAACTAACTAAAGCCCCTTTCACACTGCACCAACGGATGGAAAGAGGATGTAAAACGGAGAGAAACACTTGCCATCCATTGATTAATGCGATGCATCTGTTCTGTACTCACTGCATAGGTTTTGCTTCCTCTCTATCCATCTAGCATCCATTTATTGATGTTTCATCCGCTCAGAAAGTTTTGAGCTGCTCAAAACTTTTGAGCGGAAAATGTATCCAATTTGTCCGTTCTGCATCCATTACGCATCCGCTATATCCGCTAGGCATCCGCTGCGCATCCGCGCAACTCCATCCACTCCAGAGGTAAACGGACGCAGGGAGGAAGTGGAACGGATGCGGAACAGATGCAGAATGGATGCCTAGCAGATGCAGAATGGAAACAAAGCATGTACAATGGAAAAAACGTTCGCAGAGGGGACCTATCTCAGATATTAAGGATGTCTAGAGGATGCCTAGAGGATGCAAAAGGACACCTAGGGGAAAACCTATACTGCCTATAAAAAGGGGGAGCAACTCATCTGGATCTCACAGAACAGCAGCTCTGCGGTGTGGACCTCTGCAGCCTTCATCTGACTCTTGCTCTTCCACAGCATCCAGTCATGTCCACCGTGGATCGTAACAAAGTCCTTTTGGCAGCCACTATCATTCTGCAACAGTGCAAAGCCATCTACAGGCTCTGTGAACTCTACTATGGGAAGAAAAAGAGGCAGCCAAGAAGCGTCTGGGTCCGAAGATGGATCACCAGAAGAGCAGATGACGGACTGTACAACAAGCTGATGGTGGAGCTCAGGAATGAAAACACTTGGGCATTCCAGAACTTCATGAGGATGCCTCAAGCCATGTTTGATGAACTTGTGCAGCGGCTGACACCCAGGTTGACCAAGGCAAACACCAACTTCCGGCCCAGCCTGGAACCTGGGCTCAAGGTGGCACTCACTCTGTGCCACCTGGCCTCAGGGACCACCTACAAAAGCATGCAGTACAGCTGGAGGGTGCCACCCAACACCATCAGCATTGTGGTCAGAGAAGTGGTGCAGGCCATCATCGAAGAATACAAGGAGGAGCTCCTCCAGTGCCCCTCCACTGAAGAAGGATGGAAGAAAGTTGCAGAGCAGTGGTATCAAAGGTGGAATTTCCCACACACCGTTGGAGCCATAGATGGCAAGCACGTGGCCTGCAAAGCTCCAGCCAAGTCGGGGTCCACTTATTTCAACTACAAGGGCTTCTTCAGCATCATCCTCTTCGCCATGGTTGATGCTGACTACAAGTTCATGTACATCGATGCTTCAGGCAACGGCTCATCTTCAGATGCCCAGGTATACAACGCAAGTGACCTCAAGGGTGGGCTGGAAATCAACCTTATCATGGGCTTCCCAGATCCAGACCCCCTGCCCAACGACACGTAAGATGTGCCCTACTTCATCGTGGGGGATGACGCCTTCTCCCTCACAACCTACCTCATGGAGCCCTACACCTCCAGATACCTCACCCATGAAGAGAGGATCTTCAACTACAGGCTGTCCAGGGCAAGGCGGATGGTGGAGAACGCCTTTGGCATCCTGGCCAACAGGTTCCCGGTACTTCTCACCACCATGCAGCATCGCCCAGAGACTGTGAGGAGGATCGTGGAAGCTTGCTGCATCCTGCATAATCTCATGCGCACCCGCTACCCAGTCTTGCAGAACAGGCTCGTGGACCTCCAGCAAGGCAATGGGGACATGGAACCTGGGGAATGGAGGCAAGGGCGAAACCTGATAGACACTCAGGATGTGCAAGGCCCCAACAGAGCCTCACGTGAAGGGAAGAAGCAGCGCAACCTCCTGAGACACTGGTGCAACTCCCCAGCTGGAGCAGTGGAGTGGCAAGACAGGATGATAGATGCTTAATGGATGCTTCCTTCAGCCTGTCTCATCACACGGATGAGATTGGGCCATGTATGTTGGGTGGGCCTACAATGAACAGGGCATTTAATAAAGAGTTGTGTTTATGTTGACATGTGTGGATGATTGATTACATTGTTATTGATAATAAAGGGCCATAGGTGTGGCACCTGGGAGGGTGGACCATACAGTCCCACTATGCTTGCACTGGAGGTTTATCTATCCCACAGCTATTACCCATCCCAAAGGTATCCCTGCCCATCCCACTGCTATCTCAACCCATCCCACTGCTATTTTAACCCATCCCACAAGCATGCAAAGGTTTAAACCATTTCTAAAAGTTTCCAGCAAGACTTTATTAAAAAAAAGAAATGAAGCAAGTGTGTGAATCAAAAATAGACTTTATTAACAAGAAGCTATAAAACAAAAACGAGTCTCTGGCACTCCTCTTGGTCACTCAGTCTCAGGGATGAAGGGTGCAGGTGCTGTGGAGGTGGCTGGTGCTGGAGTGCTTGTCATCAGCTCCTCCAGAAGCAGAAGCAGCAGAAGCCCCAGCCCCAGAAGAGAGAGCCCGTGCTGCAGAAGCCCCAGCAGAACCAGAGTGAGGGCCAGGGGGTGGGATGGTAGCCCTGTCCCTCTTGCAAGGGCTGGCAGCAGATGGCTGAGGCTTTCTGTGCTTCCCCATGGTTGTGGGATTGCTGGCTGGCAGGGAGGTTGGCAGGAACCAAGGCTGGCAGGAAGTCCAGCAGGGAGGCAGGCAACAAGGCTGGCAGGAAGGCTGTCAGGCATGCAGGCAGGCAGGCATCAAGGCTGTTAGGCAGGCAGGCACCAAGGCTGGCAGGCAGGTTTGCAGGCAGGCTGGCAGGCAGGCACTAAGGCTTGCAGGAAGGCTGGCACCATGGCTGGCAGGAAGGCTGGCAGGCAGGCAGGCACCAAGGCTGTCAGGCAGACATGAACCAAGGCTGGCAGGAAGGTAGGCAGCAAGGCTGGCAGGGAGGCAGACAGCAAGGCAGGCAGGGAGGCTGGCAGCAAGGCTTGCAGGCAGGCAGACAGCAAGGCTGGCAGGGAGGCTGGCAGGCAGGCATGCAAGCAGGGCAGGCAAGGCTGTCGATCCGTCCGACAGCAGGTCTTTCCTCTGAATGGTGACCTGCTTCCGAGCTGCTTCCTTTATATCCACAGGGCTTACGCAATGCATCCTCCCCGCATGTGCAATTAACGCTAGGCATCCGTTCGGCTTCTGCTGTGCATCCGCTGTGCATCCGCTATACATCCGCTGTGCATCCGCTGTGCATCCGCTTCATCTGCATGGCATCCGCTCTGCATCCGCTCTTTCCGTTCCGCGTTCGCTTTGCTGACGTCCCCCGGAAGCCTAGCGGACATGCCATCCGCTCCCATCCGCTTCCATCCCCTGGGCTTCCATTCCGCATCCGCTTTCCATCTGTCCTCCCCGCGTCTGTTCCTTTCCGTGTTATCCGCTCCAGTTATGCAAATTTTCACCCCTTCTGAGAGCGGATAACAATGGATGAAACATTTTTCTCATCCATTGTGTCCTTTTTACGAACGTTTTGCCTCCATTGGGCAGTGTGACAGGGCCTTAAGGAGGGGTGGATTCCTCGTAGAAGAAAGTATTTAAAAATTACCTTAATTTCTCCAGTCAACCTCTTCCAAGTTGTTGCAAGAATCCTTCAGTGATTTGAAAAAAATGCAATATTACTTTGCTGTAATAAACAGAGAATAATTGTTCTGAAGCTGCATGCCAGAGAGTCAGATAATATCAGTCTCAAAGAATCAGGACCATACGTTATGTTGTAATTCAGAAAGATTTATTCTCAAACCTACACATAAGAATCTAGTCAACTAAAAATTCAAATCTTAATCGGCACCAGATAAGAGTCAACTGAATTCAAGGAGGTTGGACTTTTGTAACAACAAAATGACTCGAAGCTGATGACATGTTTAACTCCACACTCCCAATTCATCTGCTCTTCTCCTACAAGTAACCAAGTTAGGATGAGATTGAAGCTACTGGAAGACTAGATAGTGTCTTCCAGTAGCTTCCAGGGGAAAGGATGTCAACACTAAAGACAGGAAAACTAGAGAGGCCAAGAACAACACACAGACATCTTATGAAGTGGGCTTTGAGTGTAGCATGTAAACTCATGTGGTTTTTTTTATATATATATATATGGCTTTCAGGAGAATTGCAATCTGAAGCACCACTCCATCTGATTATTGTAAATTAAAGATTGCAATCAAGTGAGCACGGTTTTCAGAAAGTCTAATACATAAAAAAACCTTGAACTTTTTCATCAAACCTGTCTTCCCTGCATGGATAGATAATGTCGGACTGCCTTCTCCTCCCCACCCAGAGATGCTCAAAAAATGAAATGAAAAACTGTAAGAAAGTTGTTTTCCATCACCTTCCACTACCTCCTCTTGCTGAGAATGAATGATGCATGAGGCAGGGAGATCAGTAAGAAGTTGACTTTTCTGTGGTTAATAGATAATGAGAGGCTTATTTCATAATGTACCTTTATTTATGATTTAACTGAGTCGATGATCATTTACATTTCAGGAGCATAATTTAGCTGCATACCAGGAAACCTGGAGCTCCCCATTGAGTACTAGCTTCCAAGTGTGTGAACTTTTACAAGCACATCAAAGCAAGGATCATTGCTACCAGGGTTATCTTCGCTAAAATTACAGATTCAAAAAAAAAAAAAAAAGTAAGGAGAATAACAGAGTGGCTAGAACATGGCACATCTACCTCCCCAACTTCTGGTAATAATTAGAAGGAGGAGGTTTTGCAGCAAGCCTGAATCAAGATGGAGAATATCTCCAGGGCTTCCTGTAGGATCCCAGTGTCGACTGGGGCAGAATCCAGAAGGATTATATCAACTCCCTTAGCTTTGATTGTGTTCTTAACCTGATAATAGAGTTGGAAGGGATTTTGGAAGTCTTCTAGTCCAACCCCCTGCTCAGGCAGGAGACCCTATATCATTTTAGGCAAATGGCTATCCAGTCTCTTCTTGAAAGCCTCCAGTGATGGAGCACAGCTTCAGAAGGCAAGCTGTTCCACTAGTTAATGGTTCTCACTGTCAGGAATTTTTACTTTACTTCTAGATTGCTTCTCTACTTTATTAATTTTCATCCATTGCTTCTTGTTCTGTCTTCATACCCAATTCTTGCAATTTTTTTTTTGTATGTTTTAATCTCCAGTCTCCTACTCTTCAGTGGTGGGATCTCACAGCCTGCTCAAAGAATTCTCTCTCTCTAGTTGCTCCTCTTGGGATCTTTTTAAGTGATGGAAACTTCATTTATGCTCTTTTATTTGGGTATTTCTCACTAAGATTTTATTTAACCTCCTGCTTTTTCATTTGGACTTTGATATTTACCGCTGAGCTTAATGTGTTATTTCAATAAAGTCATTAAAGAGATTTCCTGTGACATTTGAGTGCATATGAGAGAATGTGAATGTTTCGGGAAATCAATAAGATAGTTAGGAGGTGATCTACTCCCTAATGCACTGCTAAAACCTGCAGGTGAAGTCAATCTTTTCTCTGAAAATCCTGAACTGAAATTGGCATTGCTGCTCCTAATCTATTAGGCACAAGAGACCCAAGAAAAAGATGGTTTCAAGGTCGAGGCTACTCCTGAAACTTGGAAATGGACATCTGGTCTAGATCATCTTCCTGGAGAAGAAATGACATAATAAAGAATTAGAGGCAACTTTTGATCAAGGGCTGGAGCATCTTTGAAGGCATGAATGTCCTGCAATTCATTTCATACACAATTCTACCTTTTTGTTTAGAGCTGAGAGGAACAGCCATAAAATTAATGAAGTCTTTAGCATCCTGAATTCCAGGTGCAAACATGCTGAATGGATCTTTTTTTAATAGCTGATGTTCCTCTACCAATCAATACAGCAATTTCATCACATCCACCTAATCTAATGGTATAGGATGTTACTCATCCCTGAACAAGGAGGGAACCTGGATGACCCCAGAGAGACAGGGAATTCTTCTTGAGAACAAAGAAAGGAAGTTATAAACCAGCTACTATTCAATCCATGGGCCTGTCTGTAGATAAAAGGCAAAACTGAGCAATGTGATATAGCCAGTGCAATTCAGTAAGATCTGTACAGACCTGTACACTGGAGAAACAAAACAAACACTTCACAAGTACATGGCACAACATAGGAAAACAAACCCACCAGGACAAAATTCAGTAGCCCATCTGCATTTGAAAAACAAAAGTTACCCTTTTGAAGACAGCAAAGTCCACATTCTGGACCAAGAGGACTGCTGAACAGCCCTCTCTCAACAGAAGGAGGAAGAATATGATACCACCTATCTCTTGTTTGCAGCAGTCTTTTCAGCAGTTCCTAGAAGGTTCCACATCTATTTGCTTTAGTCAGGTGACCCTGAAGGACAGACAAAATTTCAAGTGGCTTCAACAGCTCTCAGTGAGAGAGCTAACAACCAGATGACTGCAAAGAATATAAATCCCTCCACTCCCCACCATTCAATCAGAACTAAAGAAGCTTCTTGAATGAAAAGCGAAATGTTGTCAAGAAAAAAACAAAGACAGTCTAGTTGCCTTTTCAAAAAGCACCTTTGGGACAACCATGACTTGGATGATTGAGAAGGCAAAATAAAATATAAAAAAGGCAAAATAAAATATAAAAGGATCCTGGAAAATTGATTTGAAAAGGGGGCTCTGTAAATCAATGAAAGCATACCTGATTTCTGCTTTCAGACAGCAATAGAACTTAGACTTATATACTGCTTCATAGTGATTTACAGCCCTCTCTGGCTGTGGTTGTGGTTTACAGAGTCACCATATCACCCCCAACAATCTGGATCCTCATTATACCAAACTCAGAAGAATGGAAGGTTGAGTCAACTTTGATGGTTGTCCACCAGGGCTCCAAGATCCCTCTTGCAATTACTAGTGTTGAGCCAGGTATCACATATAATGGTCCATGAGTTCAAATCCTTGTAGAGAGCTTGAGTTCCATAAAATAACTCCTGACTACTTGCATCTGAAGATTCCCAAGGAGGATGAAACTCATAGATGGCCATTATGCCTTTAACAGTTGTGAAGAAGTATGTAAGCAACACTGACTTAAAATTTCACATATATAGCACTGTTAAAATGTTTCAGTCTCTTCTGCCCTGAATAATATGGACTACCTTACAAGCCAACAATGAGTATCTCACAATCTACAAGGTACACAAAGGGCGCTGAGCGACTCATAGGAAGTTATCACCCAGCCCTCTCCTAGAAAAATGAAATATCCCAGGAAATATTAAAAAGGCAGAATATTTCCCCTAAAAAGAGTAGAAACTCAGAAGCAGAAACTCACATCAGAAGCAGAAACTCAACCTCCACCTTTGTTAATGGGCGGGCCATTAAGGCCTTGGCTAGAATATTTTACATAACAAAGATCTCCAGGTAGAGCTATAGGAATTGCCTAAAGCCTTTTTATTACATCATCATCCACCAAGGCTCAACCAAGCCTGGCACTCAGGATACCTTACAGAGTTGCTCCTGCATGGCCTCATGGGAGTCTGACAACCAATCCAAATGCAAGCTCAAATTCAAATCCCAACAGAGGGTATAAAAACCATTAAACCGTCTTTCCAAACAGCCTCCATATTTCCAGTGTCTTTTTCCTCACTTGGAACTGAACCCAGAAAGATAATTCTTCCAACAGGGTGATGGAGATGTATGTAAAGGTATAACTGATGTGTTCTGTACTCAGAAGAGTACAGAATTGTTCTTGCTGCAACCAAAATTTTGTATCTAGCTAAAAAAAAATATTAAGGTACATGCATTTTTCTACAAATCTACCCATAAGACCCATTTAGTTGAATGATGCTTAATTATTAAACTGCAACTGTTTATATTGAGCACAGTTCCATTATTAATTATGTCATTATTTGAGATGAAATGCTTTATTAAACTGATACTTGCAGAAAAAGAGACTGTTAGCCAAGAGAAGCCTCAATTGCGCTGCCCCAGAAACAGCATTTAAGATCAATGTGAAATTAGACAAATGTTGATCTTGGAAATAAGCATCAAATAGAGAAATCAGAGGGAAAATTGTCATTCCAAACTATTTCTAAATGCCTGTCTGGCTGTTTCCAAAATTTGAAGAGTTCAATGATAGCCAGTACGGAATCATCAATGGGACCACAAAATCTTATAAAACCTCAATAACACTTGTTCCTCAATAATAATCTACTGTTGCTATATTTGGACACCCGGGCCAGAGCTACAATTGCTGGCATCCATAATTTTGTGCCCAGGCAGCAGAAATAGAGGAAATTTCAAAGAGAAATACAAGACCAGTTGTAAACAAAAAATTTCATCCTGAACCTCATTCAGCCATCTGAGTTGGCATGAAGATTGTAATTTGGTTTCAGATCCCTTGCAGGAACACCCACTGTTGGCATCAGGAATTTTATTACCTGGACATCCAGAATGGCTGATTTTTACAAATGAATGCAATACAAGTCCTGCATATAGTAGTTGGGATCATAGAATGGATCCCACTTGATAAAAAGCATTCACAAAAGAGACCTCAAACAAGATGGATCAATGACATCAGCAAGTATTGTGGGCACAATTGCCCCCCCCCCCCAAAAAAAAAACCCTCAGGACTTTATAGGTTGGAAACAGAAGAGGCCTTCATCCTGCAGTGAATAGCTAGATGGCTAATAGACAATGGCTAAAATGATGATGATGATGATGATGATGATGATGATGATGATGATGAATACAAGACCAGCTTTAGGCCTAAATTTCCACCCCAAATCTCATCCCACTGTCCATAAGAGCCATGGCGGCGCAATGGTTTTGAATGCAGTACTGCAAGCTACTTCTGCTGACTGCTGGCTACCTGCAATTTGCAGTTCGAATCTCACCAGGTTCAAGGTTGACTCAGCCTTCCATCCTTCTGTGGTTCTTCTTTACCCTATTGTGAGGTGGAAGCAGATAAAAAAACCACCAAAAGATTCGTTGATCCAAGGAAAACAAGGTTTTATTCATGTGTCTGCAGAGACGGGTCCCCTCAGGCATTGAAGGAACCCAGAGCAAAATTCAGGCAGCATTTTTATCCCCTTACGAGGCCTTGGCTCACATTCTTTCTGTTTTCAAATTGATACATGTATTTTGAAGGTCCATACTAGCTCCTTATCTAGCAAAAGTAGTTATACGTTTTTTGTTTTTTTTTTATAAAGAATTTTATTAACTTTTAACAAACAAACATGTACAAACAAACACAAAACACAAAAAACATAAAATATCTTTTTGGACGGCAGTTTGATCCCGAGTTACATCTTTTTGTACAGAGATAAATTCAAGTTCATGCTTACTTTTAAATAACATTCCATTTCTTATTTATTATTTTGCATTTTCTATATAGCTTCTCCTCTCTTTTCACTCTCTTAATTCTATTATATTTATTTCATCTCAATTTAAATCATTATACTTATATCCTTTGTCTGTTCTATTTCAGCTGGCTATTTATCTTCTCTCATTAATACAAAGTTTCTTCTGTAATGACTAATTGGAGTATAATACCTTGTCATACTTATCCCTCCCCTAGTTTTAAAGCTTAACATGACACATAATTTTCATTCGGATTCTGCGTAATACATTCTAAAGATAAACTCAATATTCTGAAACTATATTTAAAAAATATAATATAATTAAAACAACAATCCATAGCAATTAAAGTTAACACAATCTTATGTATCTTTGCAGAATCTCTTTTTCAGTTATATGTTTACCCATTATCTCTAAATAAATTCTGTTTCTCTACATCTTGTTTCAAACCTTTGTAACTTCTCTTCCCTTCTTTCCTCCCTTGCTTCTCCACTCTACCCTTTTTACCCCCTTGTCTCTTAATCTCCACCTTCTTGTGTATTCCTCTTTTCTGTTGCTTTCTGATGTTGTGTCCACTTTTCACCTTGTTTTTCCCTTTTTTGGTTGTTTTTTTAAGTCTTAAATTCTCCATTCTCTTTCTCCCCTTTCCCCTTTCTTCCCCAAATAAAGTTGCTTGTTCATTAAGGATGGTTTCTTCTTCATCCCAATCTTCTTGTTCTTGTAGTTTCTCATATGTAGAAATTGCCATTTCTAAAAAAT
>BLBF01000016.1:2006426-2054692 GCA_015471245.1 Laticauda colubrina
TATATATATATATATATATATATATATATATATATATATATATATATGTTTTTTTAAGCTTTCGCGGGTACTTACATGTGTGCTGTTTAGCTTCCTTCGGGTATTATCCCACGTCATTGTAGTGCTGTTAAAGTTGTATATATATAGGTTAGCATTCCAAGTAATCCACCCATAGAAAGCAGAATTCTGAAGCAGGTACATTCATCAAAGAACAATTTATTGGATACATCCTATTGGTACAACTGGTGAAAGTCGATTCTGAAAGTTTCTGTGGTTTTCACCTAATTAAAAAGTAAAAGTTTCCCCTTTACTCCAAATCATTGGTCATGCTGTCCAATCAAGGTACGGGCCAGTTGATTGGTTACTTCACTTCTCCCCTGGCCAGCCACCTGTTGGAATGTCTTTGGTTTCCACAGGAAAACTTTCTTGTTTTGGTTACAAAACCCCCTCTAGCTATTTCTCCCCTCCCTGCTCCCTTCTTCTGCTTTGTGACAATCCTGAAGCCTCAAAGATGGCTTCAGCCAGGTTCACTTCAGGGTTGAGAATACATGCACACCCGCACGCACATACCCACATGTGCGCGCACGCACGCACACACACACAAACACACATACACACACACACACACTATGGACATCCTTACTGTACCATCTCAATAGAATGATGTCCACACATACGTATCTTCAAAACAATCTGCAAGTCCTAATCTCTTCTGATACTGGTTTATTTTTCAGGTTTATCTATTCTGGGATTTTAATTTTGTTCTACTTGAGAGTTGAAAAGGTATTTCAGAGAAGAGAAAGCAGGTTGGGAATGATATTTAATACATTGAAGAACTGGTGGGATTCAAAATTTTTTACTACCGGTTCTGTGGGAATGGCTTGGTGGGCGTGGTATGGCTTGGTGTATGTGTGTGTGTGTGGCAGGGGAGGGCTACTGCAAGATCCCCATTCCCTCCCCACCCCACTAACCTGCTTTCCAGTTCTGTTCTCCTACGTAAGGCAACCAAAGAAGACCCAGCCAATCGGCTGGGACTCGATGGGAGGCAGAGAAGAGATGAGGGCAGGGCCAGTCAGAGGTGGGATTTGCCGGTTCTCTGAACTACTCAAAATTTCTGCTACCGGTTCTTCAAAACTGGTCAGAACCAGCTGAACACCACCTCTGCCCTGAAGTATAAAAAGTGTCCTCAAAGTGTTTGGAAAGAACACCTGAGTAAATACAGATAGTTCTTGATTTACAACAACTTGTTTAGTGCTTATTTGGAATTACAATGACACTGAGAATAGTGATTTATGACCATTTTTCAAATGTAGGACTATTCCAGCACAAATTTAGACACTTGGTAACTGATTCATATTTATGATGGCTATAGTGTCCTTTGTCCCCTTTTGTGATCTTCTAACAAGCATCGTCAATGGGGAATCCAGATGCATTTAAGAACCGTGTTACTAACTTAACAACTGCAGTGATTCATTTAACAGCTGTGGCAGGAAAAGGTTGTAAAATATAGCAAAACTCCCTTGGCAAATGTCTCACTTAGCAACTGAAATTTTGGGCTCAATTATGGTTGTAATTCAAGCTGATCCATAAAAGACCAAATAGAACATCATTATCCCACAACTGGACTTCCTTGCAGCCACTAACTCCAACTCCTTAAGCAGTGCATCCCACTGAAACCTAGAAATAGAATTGAGCTAACAGAAATGTTGGGTTTGGTGCCATTGATATTGACTTTTCATTGACGGATTGTGTGCCATCCATTCAGTGTTGACTTTTGGAGGCCACGTACAGTAGATTTTGTTGTATTTTGGCCTGACATTTCTTTGAAAGTTTTGGTGATAAATCAGTAGAACATAATAATGGAGTTTGAAGGTCCAGTGGTCACCAACCCGTGGGCCATAGCCCACTGGTGGTCCATGAGAAAATGTTGGTGTTCTGCAGAGAAACGTCACCCCCAGAGCACCCCCCAAAGCAATTAATCTAGGCTGTGCAGAAACACAAGGCTATGCCGCTCACATAGCCCATGGGATCCCTTCCCACTCACTCACTCCTTACCTGGCAAAATTGCCTGCTAAATTGCTATTTTTCCTCTTTCTGACCATGATCTGTTCTGCTGTGCCAGGAAATTTCTTGCATCTCTTGCTTTCTAGCTAATCTTTAGATCTTCGGTTCTGCTTTTAAGCAGGGCCGAACCTTCCTTAGGACTGAAGTGTCTATTTGTCAGTGCAAACTGAGGTAAAAGTTGCTCTTTTATTATAAAAAAAATCAATATTTATATAAATATTGATAATATTTACATACAGGCCATGCCCAGTTAGTCACATGACACATCAAGTCACACCTACAAATTAGACTATGTACACAGAACCAGTTGTTAAGAAATTTGACTCCTCCCTTGGCTCTGTGTGTGTGAGAGAGAGGGGGGGGGAGAGAGAGAATGGGGGGAGGGAGGGAGAGGGAGAGATTAGATCAGATGTCTCTGTCTCTCTCTGTTTCTCTCTCCCACCAATGTCAGCAAGCCACTGTCAATCAAAATTCATATTAGTGGTCCCTAAGTTTTAAAATTATGAGTTTGGTGGTCCCTGAGGTCCAAAAGATTGGTGACCCCTGCTCTAGTCCAACCTCCTGCTCAAGCAGGAGACCCTATACTATTTGAGATAAGGGACTGTCTGATATCTTCTTTAAGGCTAGGTCACACTGGCCAACGGATGCAAAACGTATGTAAACAGGACACAGCAGATGAGCAAATTTCCATCCGTTGTTATCCGCTCTCAAAAGTGCCCCAAATTTTCATAAACAGAGAGGACAACAACGGAAAGGAATGGACGTGTGGAGGATGTAGCGGGGATGTAAAGTGGACGTTCGTAGGAAGCCTAGCAGATGAAAGCGGATGGAAGTGGATGACACATCCGCAGGGCTTCTGGGGAGAACAGTGAAGCGGACACGTAGCAGAAAGAACGGATGCGTAGCGCATGCGTAGCAGATGACGCGGATGCATCATGGACGCCTATAGGATGATAGCCGATGCATAGCGGATGCATTGCGGATGCATAGCGGATGCAAAGCATTCACTGCTCATGCGGGGAGGATGAATTGCATAAGCTCCATGGATATAAAAGGATGCAGCTCGCAAGCAGTCAGCATTCAGAGGAAAGACCTGCTGCCAGAGACATCTTGAGAGAACACCCTGGGGAAGAAGAGGAAGCCTGTGCCTACTCCTGCCATCCCTGGCAAGAAGGACAGAACCACCATCCCACACCCTGGAGCTGACTCTGAAGCTGCTGGTGCTGCTGCTGGTGCTGCTGCTGGTGCTCCTGGTGCTCCTGGTGTTGCTGCTGCTGGTGCTTCTCCTGCTGGTGCTGCTGCTGGTGTTGCTGGTGCTGCTAGTGCTGCTGGTGCTTCTCCTGCTGCTGCTGCTGTGGTGGACCAGCCCCAAGACCCTCAAAGCCCTGCTGCTGAAGGCCCTGAAGCCCCTGCCAGAGGGAGGAAGAGGCAAGTCAAGGAGAAGGGGGAGAGGAAACAGTACTCCATTTCCAAGGACCATGAGGAGGAGGTGCTGGAATGGCTGAGGGAGAACGAATACCTGTGGATGAAGGGCCACAGGCTCAATCACGACACCAAGCGGAAGCAGGCAGCGTGGAGAGAGAAGGCGGAGAGCCTGGGCTACACTTCAGATGTCCTCCTGGGGTGGTGGAAGCATATGCACACCTGGTATGGCAAGCTGCACCTGAAGAGATCTGGGCAGGCTGCTGTCAAGCTAACTGACCAGGAGACCTATGTCATGGCCAGGTGCAGCTTCCTGGAGGGTGAGATCCGCCACAGAGGAGCAGCCCCTCTGTCAACCCTCTCCCTCAGACAGCCCACAGAGAGCCACTCCTCTTCCAGCCAGGAGACAGCTACCGTGTCCAGGCAGGTGTCTTTGGAGGGCCTCACGACAGTGACCCCCCCGACAGCTGCACTCCCTGTGCCAGAGGACATGGAGGATCCCCTGTCTCAGATGGAGCAAGAAGAGGCAGCCACCAGAGACCAACCCATCCCCACCCCCAGCTCCACCTCCACAGAAAGCAGGCAGAGAGGCAGACTGGAGGGACAGAGCCACACTGTCCTCTTGGAGATCAGGGACACACAGTAAGAGCCAGCACAGATCTCCTCTCCCAGCTGGTCCACTTTGACATACCATCCTCCAACCGCAAGCCCTTCATCACGTACGTGAGCCAGACTCTCATGGACATGCCCAAGGCCCAATACCAGGCGATGAAGGAGAGGATCACAGCTCTTCTGCACCATCCTCCAGGCCCAGCTGAACCTGCTGCTACCCACTCCAGGTCTGCTCCTCCACCCCAGGCGATATCTCAGCCCTTCCACGGATTTCAGCAGCCCCTCGCCTACCAAGCCTACCACTACCAGGACTTCCCACAGCAGAGGCAGCCCTTCCCAGTCCACACCCAGGTTCCTCGGATGCCACCCACACCACAGATGCCTCAGCTGACCCAGCTGCAGACCAGACAGCCCCACTACAATCCTCCTTCCTCCATCCCACAGCCAAGCCCTTCGTCAGAACATCTGTCATCAGTGTTGGGCCTCACATCCCAGGTCCTTGAGGAAGTGCCTCTCAACCTCATGGTCTCTCTTCCTGCACACACCATCCCCTGTTGTACTCTCGGGGCCAGGCACCCCAATGGCATCTCAGATCAGAACTCCAGCAACAGCCACCTCCACAGTCCCTGGACCCTTTACATCTGAGACCATGGGCACACCTCAGAGTGACTGAAAAGAGTGCCAGAGACTGAGTTGTTACCTGTTCACCTTATCTTTGCTTAAAGACACTTTACTTGGGTCATTTTGCTTTTAAATAAAGTCATACAGTTTGTTATTAATAAAGGTTATCTTTGCTTCACACACTTGGTTCATTTTTTTTACTTAATAAAGTGTTGGGGAAAACTTTGAAAAAAGGGTTAAGCCTTTGCATGCTTGTGGGATTGGTAAGGATAGCTGTGGGATGGATAGCTATGGGATAGGTAAGGATAGCTGTGGGATAGATAGTTGTGGGATGGGTAATGATAGCTCTGGGATGGGTAAGGATAGCTGTGGGATAAGGATAGTTGGGGGATAGATAAACTTCCAGTGCAAGCATAGTGGGACTGTGTGGTCCACCTTCCCAGCTGCCACACATATGGCCCTTTATTATCAATAACAATTTATTCATTCATCAACACATTTCAACATAAACAAAACTCTTTATTAATGCCCTATTCATTGTAAGGCCACTCAACATACATGGCACAATCTCATCAGTGTGATGAGACAGGCTGAAGGAACCATCCATTAAGCATGTACCATCCTGTCTTGCCACTCCACTGCTCCAGCTGGGGAGTTGCACCAGTGTTTCAGGAGGTTGCACTGCTTCTTCCCTCCACGTGAAGCTCTGTTGGGGCCTTGCACATCCACAGTGTCTATCAGGTTTAGTCCTTGCCTCCATTCACCAGGCTCCATGTCCCCATTGCCTTGTTGATGGTCCACAAGCCTGTTCTGCAACACTGGGTAGCAGGTGCGCATGAGATTGTGCAGGATGCAGCAAGGTTCCACGATCCTCCTCACGGTCTCTGGGCGATGCTGCATGGTGGTGAGAAGTACCTGGAATCTGTTGGCCAGGATGCCAAATGCATTCTCCACCACCCGTCTTGCCCTGGACAGCCTGTAGTTGAAGATCCTCTCTTCATGGGTGAGGTATCTTGAAGTGTAGGGCTTCATGAGGTAGGTTCTGAGGGAGAAGGCGTCATCACCCACGATGAAGTTGGGCACATCTTGTGTGTCATTGGTAGGGGGTCTGGATCTGGGAAACCCATGATGAGGTTGCATTCCAGCCCACCCTTGAGGTCACTGGCATTGTATATCTGGGCATCTGAAGCTGACTCATTGCCTGAAGCATCGATGTACATGAACTTGTAGTCAGCATCAACCATGGCGAAGAGGATGATGCTGAAGAAGCCCTTGTAGTTGAAATAATTGGACCCCGACTTGGGTGGAGCTTTGCAGGCCATGTGCTTCCCATCTATGGCTCCAATGGTGTGTGGGAAATTCCACCTCTGATACCACTGCTCTGCAACTTTCCTCCAGCCTTCTTCAGTGGTGGGGCACTGGAGGAGCTCCTCCAGGTATTCTTCGATGATGGCCTGCACCAATTCTCCAACCACAATGCTAATGGTGTTGTGTGGCACTCTCCAGGCATACTGCATGTTTCTGTACGTGGTCCCAGAGGCCAGGTGGCACAGAGTCAGTGCCACTTTCAGTCCAGGGTCCAGGCTGGGATAGAAGTTGGTGTTTGCCTTGGTCAACCTGGATCTAAGACGCTCCACAACTTCGTCAAACATAGTTGGTGGCATCCTCATGAAATGCTGGAATGCACGAGTGTCTTCATTCCTCAGCTCCACCATCAGCTTGTCATACAGTCCAAACTCCGCTCTTCTCCCGATCCATCTTCAGACCCAGACAGTTCTTGGACGTCTCCTTCTCTTTGCGTAGAAAAGGTGAAACAGTCTGAAGAGGGCTTGATTCTGGTGTTGAATGATAGCGGCTACCAAAAGGAGTGTGTGATGATCCATGGTGGAGATCAATGGATGATGTGGAAGATCAAGAGCAAGGCTGAAGAGGTCTGCACACCAGGGCTGCTGGACTGAAAGTGAGATCCAGGTGATTTCCTCCCCCTTTTTATAGGAAATGTCGGTTTTCCGCTAGGTGTCCTTCTACATCCTCTAGGCATCCTGCATACATCCTAAATATCCAAGATACATCCCATATATGAATGTTTTGTCTGTTTTAATGCTTTATATATGAGATGCATCCACTTACATCCTTTCTATGTCCATGGTACTAACGCTGTGTGGACGTTCTGCGTACCTTTCGCTTCCTCCCTCTTTCTGCTTTCCGCTGGAGCGGATGTGAGTTGCGTGGATGTCCAGAGGATGCCGAGAGGATACAGCGGACGTGTAATGGATGACAATGGACATAGAATGTTTGTTGCCCGTATGTGTCGCGGATTTACATCTTATGCGTCAGAAAGTTCATCCGCTCAAAAAGTTTTGTGCAGCTCAAAACTTTTTGAGCAGATGAAATAGCAGTAGATGGATGTTTTAGGGATAGAGCGTATGAAAGACGTGTGCAGTGAGTACACAACGGATGCATTGCATTTTCCAATGGATGGCAAGCTTTTTTATCCGTATTACATCCTCTTTGCATCCGTTGGTTCAGTGTGACATGGGCTTTAAACATTTCAGCAATGCATCATCCACAACTTTTGAAGGCAACCTATTCCACTGGTTAATTGTCCTCATTCTTTGGAAATTTCTCCTTAGTTCTAAGTTGGTTATCTCCTTGAATAGTTTGCATCCATTGCCTTCAGGTGCTTTGGGGAATTGGTTGACCCCCTTTTCCTTGTGGCAGCCCTTCAATTATTGGAAGGTTGCTATCATGTCATCCTTGGTCCTTCTTTTTCGCTAGACTAGACATACCCAATTTCTGCAACAATTCCTTATTTGTTCCTTATATGTTTTAGTTTCCAGTCCCTGATCAACTTTGTCAGGAATAATCAGGAATCACAATCTTGGGCTGTAGCAGTGCAGATGATGGCATATCATCTACACAAAAGGCAAGCAGAAGATAGGAGAAGAAATGTCTAAATGGGGCTGAACATGTCCACAAATCAAGGAAAGCCCTAGGGATGGCTGATATTCACAGCAAGATGGACTCTGCAAAAAAGGAGGATTTTTTTTTTGTGTGACTTGTAACCACTTGAAAGAGATTCAGTACATGAGATAGACATGAGTAGAATTCAGACCAAGATATCCTTCTGTCTGACTGCAGATTGAATTCTTCCTTTGAGTGGAGCACCCATTCTAGTAACTCAGCAATGGGCCTTGTGACATTCATTGTGTTCTAAGCAGAGCAATGAATTCAACAGGAAACATAAACACAAGTTCCATTACCTTAAATCAATGCTGTGTCTGCAATATTTGGTGGGTAACAGTGCCCGGCAAAATCTGTTCCAAAAGTCAGAAATCCAATCTAGAACCACAGAGAAATTTCCTGACAGTGACAACAATCAATCAGTGGAATAACTTTCCTTCAGAAGTTGTAAGGCTTTCAAGAAGAGACTGGACAGCTACCTGTCTGAATTGGTATAGGACAGGGGTGTCAAACTCACAGCCTGTGGGCTAGATTCATAACAGGCTGCCCCTGCCCCCACCTGGTTTGCGAAGAGGAAAAGATTCCCGATATGTCACATAATGCCGCTGTGACGACATGAGTTTGACACCCCTGCTATAGGGTCTCCTGCTTGAGAACGGGTTGGACTAGAGGACTTCCAAGGTCCCTTCCAACTCTGATATTGTATGTTTCATCTCCCTTCTTTCTTTTTTTCCTTCCTGAAAATGAAGTCAACACAGAGAAAGCATAAGAAACATTCCATGAATGAAATTCCTAAAGGGGAAAACAATTCAAGAATGGTAAGAAACTCTGAAAAATATGATTATTAAAAGCTCAGTCCAACACAATACCACTGAAAAAGAAAAACAAGAAATCCAAGAAGAAACCAACAGAGTTGCACAAAGATCTCTCAACCCAGCAAATTCAAATGTCTCCAATCATGGCAACTTTAAGATTCCCAGAATTCTATGATGGCTGAGGAATTCTGTGAGTTGAAGTCCACAAATCTTAAAAGTTGACAAAGATGGAGACCTCTGTGGCACCTTAAATGTTATTATGTTGTGATGAAACATGGTTCCATGCAGTGGTTGGATTCAAATATTTTTACTACCAGTTCTGTGGGAGTGGCTTGGCTTGGTGGGTGTGGCTTGGCTTGATGGACATGGCTTGATGGGCATGGCAGGGGAGGGATACTGCAAAATCCCCATTCCCTCCCCACCCCACTAACCTGTTTTCCAGCTCTGTTCTCCTGTGCAGGGCAACCAAACAAGACCCAGCCGATCAGCTGGGACTTGGGAGGCAGAAAATAGATGGGGACGAGGCCAGTCAGAGGTGGTATTTGCCAGTCCTCTGAACTACTCAAAAATTGTGCAACCAGTTCTCCAGAACTGGTCAGAAAATGATCAGAGAACCTGTTCCACACACTATTATAAATGTTAAAAAAAAGAGAGAGAATTGTTTCCTTGTATAATTTAGGATGATATTAATATGAGGCATGCTGGTTACTTCTACATGTGCATTTGACCTAACTACTTTCTCATTTGAACTTGAGATGGAAAACATCTTGCAAGCAATTAGAATACGTATGTCTCTCTCTGTCTTGATAACATTGAGTGACACAACAAACTCCTTCACTGATGAAATCTACATTATACACATGGCAACTTCGCTTGCTCTAATAATATGGGTTTTCATATTTCAGATTTCTTATAGAATGAGAACCCTCTCATTCAGGCAAATAGTAATATAAGTGTCAGGCAGTGTCTCTTGGGGGAAAAATCAGTAATGGTGGCTGCTCCCTTAGACCTTGCATAATGAAACTCTTGAAGACATGCCACTCCGCAGTTGCATCCCAGCCACTTATATTTTAATGAGAGCCACCTGTACCTTGAACTCGATCCAGAAACATCAGGGAGATCTTGGTTAATAATCAGCATGCAACATTTTGCAATTGTCAGTGTTTCCAAATGTCACATTAACCCTTTCCAGTCATCTAACCAGAGTGTGGAGCAATATAGTTCTTCTTTCCAATATATCAGGGGCTGCCCCAAAGAAGAGGAAGTCAGCCTATTCTCCAATGCACCAGAGGGCAGGACAAGAAGCAATGGATGAAAACTAATCAAGGAGAGAAGCAACCTAGAACTCAGGAGAAATTTCCTGACAGTGAGAACAATTAATCGTTGGAACGTCTTGCCTTCTGGAGCTGGAAGAGATTAGACAATTATTTATCAGAAATGTTATAGTGTTTCCCACTTGAGCAGAGAGCTGGTTGGACTAGAAGATCTTCAAAGGTCCTTCCAACTCTGTTATTCTGTTATCTCTCTTCAGGGTCTCAAAAGTAGCCATGCTCTTCAGAAAACTATTCACCTTGGCATTGCAATCATCTGTGTTCAGGATAACTATGGATCTTTTGTGTTGATGATTGGACAAAAAACAGAATACAAGCTGGAACTATTCTGATTAAGAATCACGAAAGAGAGTTATAATAAAGAGGTGATCTATTTAATAGTACATATTATCACAGCAGCAAGAATGGCTCTTGCCCAAACACTGGAAAAATAGAGAAATCTATTAGATCACACCACTGGTTGGGTCAATATACTTTTATTGGAGTAGGATCATTTACTCCTGTTAAAAAATGAGGCGAGCACAGACAGTGATTTCTACACCCACCTTTTGAAACCACTTTCTACTGGTGTTACTGTAGGTTTGATTCAACCTGCAGAGGATTTATTCTCTTGCCTGTGATAGAGATTGCAATATTGCAGGCAAACTCTGCCCACAGCCTGGAGTTCGATCCTGATTGGCTCAAGGTTGACTCAGCCTTCCATCCTTCCAAGGTGGGTAAAATGAGGACCCAGACTGTTGCAGGCAAGAGGCTGGCTCTGTAAACCACTTAGAGAGGGTTGCAAAGCACTGTGGGATGGTATATAAGTGCTATTGCTACATCGATTTATCAAGTTCATTGCATTATGTTGTTTCTTGGTTACACAATTTTAACTGCATGCTTGTGTTCTAATTAAGCCTATTGCCAGTGGCTATGAATTGCTTCAGTTTTAGGTATATTCATGTGTAACATTGTACATTATAATAAAAATGTGATTAAAAATTAATAAATTGTAGTGATATTGTCAGACTACAGAACTTTTCCCATTCCCAACTAGAATGAACTTCTGAAAACATATCAAAATGTATCAAAAAGGAATCCTTTATCAAAATGAGACAATTCATGTGGGAGTTCAAAGCAGCATCTGAGGTCCCTCAGGCATACAGGGATACATAAGGGAGTTTAGAACCCCTCTCCTTATCTCGATGTGTATTTAGTGAAACAAAAGTCAATATGTTAATTCCCCCCACACCCCTTTTGTAAGGAACGATCTTTTTCACAGTTTCCCAGGGCATACCTAATTTTCCCCCACCCCCTTTTTAGAAAGAACTTTTCAAGAGATTCCCAGGACACATCTCACTGTGAAATTTTTATGGTCTTCTCATCTCCTGGCTGTGCCACTCAGTTGTGATAGGTTCCGGCCATTTGGGTTTTCTCCCTCCATTGTATCATGTGTGGGTTATACAAATTTGATATAAGATTAAATATATTCAGGTTACATCAAGAAATGATTTCTTATCAGTCTCCCCCTTCCCCCCTTTTTTTTTCTTCTTCCACTGAAGAAATGGCAGATTAACAGATCTGACAGATATTCTCCTTTTAGCTCCTGGGTATGCCAAATACCAAAACACTTCGAGCAACTTTCTGCTTGAGGTATTCATAATTCTACTCAAGGTTGTGTATCAAAGCAAAGTTTGTTTTGATTCATTGTCTTGTAAATGTTCTGCAGGTTTTCTTCTTTCTAATGCTAACGTGTAGTTATCTGTCCTCTGTATCTGCATGCACAAACACAGCATTTTTATACAGAGGAATTCTTTTTATAGCCTTCACATCAGACTGAAGTGCTCTTTCAAAAGAAAGGAAAGAAGAAGAAAAAAGGGGAGGACAGGAAAAAGAGAAGCAAAAGATTATTATTATTATTAAAGGTTTCATTTCTCACAAACATCACATGTGACCATCAGAAAAACACAACATTGTTCTGGAACTCTAAGCCCCCTCAAAAGAATGTTTTTTTCTTTTTCTTTTCAGAGATGTATATTGTAGGATGAAACACACTTTGGATACATTAAGGCCAAATCATCCACAATCAAAGGATTTCTTGTATTTGACATTCTTGAAGATGAGATCCTGATCTATATAGACAACACCCTGGAAAGCAAAGACCAAGCACATGCTAAAATACATCACTGATGCTAAAATTTACTCTGCCAGATATCTGTAGGCCTCAGCCATAGTGTAAAATATGACAAGAATAAAAGAGCTTTCAAGTGAGCATGCTATAAGCTTTTCCATAAAGCCCGTCACACTGCACCAACAGATGCAAAGAGGATGTAAAATGGACAAAAAAGCTTGCCATCCGTTGGTTAATGCAATGTATCCGTTCTGTACTCACTGCCTCCATTTTGCTTCCTCTCTATCCGACCAGCATCCGTCTCCTGACATTTCATCCGCTCAGAAAGTTTTGAGCTGCTCAAAACTTTTGCGCGGAAAATGTATCCAATTTGTCCATTCTGCATCCGCTATGCATCCGCTACGCATCCGTTCGCATCCGTTACACATCCGCTATATCCACTAGGCATCCGTTCCACATCCGTGCAACTTGCATCCGCTCGGACGCAGGGAGGAAGCGGAATGGATGCAGAACGCATGCAGAACGGATGCCTAGTGGATGCAGCACGGAAACAAAGCATTTAAAACGGAAAAAACGTTTTAAGGGGGGGGACCTATCTCGGATATTAAGGATGTCTAGAGGATGCCTAGAGGATGCCTAGAGGATGCAAAGGGACACCTATACTGCCTATAAAAAGGGGGAGCAACTCACCTGCATCTCACTTTAAGACCAGCAGCCCAGCTGTGCAGACCTCTGCAGCGTTCATCTGACTCTTGCTCTTCCACAGCATCCAGTCATGTCAACCATGGATCGTACCACAGTCCTTTTAGCAGCCACCATCCTTCTGCAACAGTGCGAAGCCATCTACAGGCTCTGTGAACTCTACTACGGGAAGAAAAAGAGGCGGCCAAGAAGTGTCTGGGTCCGAAGATTGATTGCCAGAAGAGCAGAGTACGGACTGTACAACCAGCTGATGGTGGAGCTCAGGAACGAAGACACTCGTGCATTCCAGAACTTCATGAGGATGCCTCCATCCATGTTTGATGAACTTGTGCAGCGGCTGACACCCAGGTTGACCAAGGCAAACACCAACTTCCATCCCAGCCTGGAACCTGGGCTCAAGGTGGCACTCACTCTGCGCCACCTGGCCTCAGGGACCACCTACAAAAGCATGCAGTACGGCTGGAGGGTGCCACACAACACCATCAGCATTGTGGTCAGAGAAGTGGTGCAGGCCATCATCGAAGAATACCTGGAGGAGCTCCTCCAGTGCCCCTCCACTGAAGAAGGATGGAAGAAAGTTGCAGAGCAGTGGTATCAGAGGTGGAACTTCCCACACACCGTTGGAGCCATTGATGGCAAGCACATGGCCTGCAAAGCACCAGCCAAGTCGGGATCCACTTATTTCAACTACAAGGGCTTCTTCAGCATCGTCCTCTTTGCCATGCTCGATGCTGACTACAAGATCATGTACATCGATGCTTCAGGGAACGGCTCATGTTCAGATCCCCAGATATACAATGCCAGTGACCTCAAGGAGGGGCTGGAAGGCAACCTCATCATGGGTTTCCCAGATCCAGACCCTCTACCCAATGACACACAAGATGTGTCCTACTTCATCGTGGGGGATGAGGCCTTCTCCCTCACAACCTACCTCATGAAGCCCTACACTTCCAGACTCCTCACCCGTGAAGAGAGGATCTTCAACTACAAGCTGTCCAGGGCAAGGCGGGTGGTGGAGAATGCCTTTGGCATCCTGGCCAACAGGTTCCAGGTACTTCTCACTAGCATTCAGCATCGCCCAGAGACCGTGAGGAGGATCGTGGAAGCTTGCTGCATCCTGCACAATCTCATGCGCACCCTCTACCCAGTCTTGCAGAACAGGGTCGTGGACCTCCAACAAGGCAATGGGGACATGGAGCCTGGGGAATGGAGGCAAGGGCAAAACTTGATAGACACTGAGGATGTGCAAGGCCCCAACAGAGCCTCACATGAAGGGAAGAAGCAGAGCAACCTCCTGAAACACTGGTGCAAATCCCCAGCTGTAGCAGTGGAGTGGCAAGACAGGATGATAGATGATTAATGGGTGCTTCCTTCAGCCTGTCTCATCACATGGATGAGATTGGGGCATGTATGTTGGGTGGGCCTACAATGGACAGGGTGTTTAATAAAGAGTTGTGTTTGTGTTGATATGTGTGGATGATTATTACATTATTATTGATAATAAAGGACCATAGGTGTGGCACCTGGGAAGGTGGACCCTACAGTCCCACTATGCTTGCACTAGAGGTTTATCTATTCCACAGCTATTACCCATCCCAAAGGTATCCCTGCCCATCCCACAGGTATCCCTGCCCATCCCACAGGTATCCCTGCCCATCCCACAGGTATCCCTGCCCACCCCACTGCTATCTAAATCCACAAGCATGCAAAGGCTTAAACCAATTCTAAAAGTTTCCACCAAGACTTTATTAAAAAATATAAATGAAGCAAATGTGTGAATCAAAGGTAAACTTTATTGAACAACAAGTTGTAACAGAAAAATGACCCAAGTCAAGTGTCCAAATGAAGTCCACACCCAGTCTCTGGCAGTCTTCACGGTCACTCGGAGGTGTGCCCAGTCTCAGGGGTGAAGGGTCCAGGTGCTGTGGAGTTGGGTGCTGCTGCAGTGCTGGTCAGAGGTGTCATTGGGGTGCCTGGCTCTGAGAGGACAACAGGTGACAGTGTGTTGAGAAAGGTCTCGGACAGCTGGCTCAGCCCTGTGATGCTGAGAGGTCCTTCCTCCATGCCATGGGGTGTCAGCCCTGGTACTGATGACAGATGTACTGAGGCCGGGTTTGGCTGTGGGGTGGAGGAAGGAGGAGTATAGTGTGGCTGTCTGGTCTGCAGCTGGGTGAGGACTGGCGTGGGTGGCATCATTGGCGTGGGTGGCATCATTGGAATGGGTGGCATCATTGTCGTGGGTGGCATCGGTGGCATCAGTGGAACCGGTGGCAACGGTGTTGCCTGATTTCTCTGTGCCTGGACTGGAAAGGGCTGCTGCCTGTGCTGCTGAACATCCTGGTAGCCATAGCCCTGGTAGGTGAGGGCCTTTGGGAAGCCTTGGAATGGGAGGGACATCACCTGGGGTGGAGGAGCAGACCTGGACTGGGTGGGAGCAGGTTCCTCTGGATCTGGAGGGTTGTGAAGCAGCTCGGTGATCTGGTCCTTCACCACCTGGTACTGGGGTTCCTCCATGTTTCTGAGGGTCTGGTTGACATAGGTGAGGAAGGGCTTGCGATTGGAGGATGAGGAGTCAGTGTGGACCAGCTGAGAGAGGAGATCTATGCTGGTGCGGATGGTGTCCCTGATCTCCAGGAGGACAGTGTGGCTCTGCCCCTCCTGCTGTCTGGCTCTCAGCCTTTCTGTGGAGGTGGAGCTGGGTGTGTGTGTGTGGATGCGGCTACGGCTGTGGTGGATGCGACGTCTCCTTTCTCCCACCGCACCAGGGAGTCCTCCACGCGCTCCACCACGGTTACAACACCTGTCCGCGGGTTCTCCGCTGTGGCACGCTCCACAGAAACCTGCCTGGAGACAGGGACTGACTCTCGGCCGGAAGAGGACTGGCTCTCAGCAGGCTGCCGGAGAGAGAGGGTAGTGAGAGGGGCTCCTGGTGCTCCTTGGTGGCGGATCTCACCCTACAGGAAGCTGCACCTGGCCATGACGTAGGTCTCTCTGTCCATCAGCTTAACCGTGGCCTGGCCAGATTTCTTCAGGTGCAGCTTCCCGTACCAGGTGTGCATGTGCTTCCAACAGCCGAGGAGCACCTCCGAAGTGTAACCCATACTCTCCGCCCTCTCTCTCCAAGCAGCCTGCTTCCTTTTGTTGTCCTTGTACAGCCGGTGTCCCTTCCTCCACAGATAGTCATTTTCTCTCAGCCACTCCAGCACCTCATCCTCGTGTTCCTCCTCAATAATGTATTGCCTCCTCTCCCGTCCCCGCATACGCCTCTTCCTCCCTTTGGCAGGACCAGATGGGCCCTCATCAGAGGGGGTCCCAGGTAGTAGGGGCTGCTCCTTCACACCACCAGCAGCAGCAGCAGCAGGATCATCGTCATCATCATCACCAGCAGTATCATAATCATCATCAGCAGCAGCAGCAGCAGCAGCACCAGCAGGATCATCACCACCAGCAGCAGCAGCAGCAGCACGAGCAGAACCAGGAGCTGCTTCAGCAGAGTAAGCACCAGCAGAAGCACCACCGCCAGGAGCAGCTTCAGCAGAGTAAGCACCAGCAGAAGCACCACCACCAGGAGCAGCTTCAGCAGAACCTCCAGCACAGAAGAGCGAGCCCGAGCAGCAGAAGCCCCAGCAGAAGCAGAGTCAGGGACAGGGGGCGGGAGGGTGGCCCTGTCCCTCTTGCCAGGGATGGCGGCAGGTTGCTGAGGCTTTTGCTTCTTCCCCATGGTTGTGGGGTTGGTGGCTGGCAGGGAGACTGGCAAGGAGGCTGGCAGGCACCAAGGCTGGCAGGAAGGCTGGCACCAAGGCTGGCAGGAAGGCTGGCACCAAGGCTGGCAGGAAGCCTGGCAGGAAGCCTGGCAGGAATGTAGGCAGGCAGGCAGGTACCAAGGCTGGTAGGCAGGTAGGCACCAAGGCTGGCAGGCAGACTGGCTGGCAGGGAGGCTGGAAGGCAGGCTGGCAGCAAGGCTGGCAGGCAGGCAGAGAGCAAGGCTGGCAGGGAGGCTGGCCAGGAGGCTTGGAGGCAGGCTGGCAGCAAGGCTTGTAGGCAGGCATGCAGGCAGGGCAGGCAAGGACTCAATGTATCCGGCAGCAAGTCTTTCCTCCGAATGCTGTCCACGTGCAAGCTGCTTCCCTTTATATCCGCGTGGCTTACACAATGTATCCCCCCCACATGTGCAATTAACGCAAGGCATCCGCTAGGCTTCCACTGTGCATCCACTAGGCTTCCGCTCTGCATCCGCTTCATCCGCTGTGCATCCACTCTGCATCCGCTCTTTCCATTCCGCGTCCGCTTTGCTGAGGTCCCCCGGAAGCCTAGCGGATGTGCCATCTGCTCCCATCCGCTTCCATCCGCTGGGCTTCCGTTCCACATCCGCTCTGCATCCGCCCTGCATCCTCCCTGCGTCCGTCCCTTTCCGTGTCATCCGCTCTGGTTATGCAAATTTTTGCCCCTTTTGAGAGCGGATAACAACGGATGGAACATTTGCTCGTCCGTTGTGTCCTTTTTACATATGTTTTGCATCCGTTGGGCAGTGTGACAGGGCCTGAAGAAGAAAACAAGGTTCCAAAAGATGGGTCATCTTATGGAGATTCTCAATCATTCTAGGAAGATCGATTAACAGAGTTGGAAGGGACCTTGTAGGTCATCTAGTCCAACCCTCCCACTCATGCAGGAAACCCTACACCATTTCTGACAGATGGCAGTCCCCAGTCTCTTCTTGAAAGCCTCCAGTGATGAAGCTCCTACAATTTCTGAAGGCAAGCTGTTCAGTGGTGGGATTCAAAGACTTTTAATACCGGTTCTGTGGGCATGGCTTGGTGGGCATGGCAGGGGAAGGATACTGTAAATTTCCCATTCCCTCCCCACTCCACTAACCTGCTTTCCAGCTCCTTTTTCCTGTTCAGGGGAACAAAAGGAAACCCACCCGATCAGCTGGGACTCAGGAGGCAGAGAAGAGATGGGGACCTGGGCCAGTCAGAGGTGGTTCTTCGAACTACTCAACATTTCTGCTACTGGTTCTCCAGAATTGGTCAGAACCTGCTGAAGCTGTTCCATTGATTATTTGTTCTCAATGTGGGAAAATTTCTTTTTATTTCTAGGTTGAATCTCTCCTTGATCAGTTTCCATCCATTGTTCCTTGTCTGGTCTACAAACAAGCTTTAGAAAATAGATTGAACCCCTTCCTCCTCTCTGTGGCTGCCCCTCAAATATTGGAACACTGCTATCATATCTCCCCTGGTTCTTCTCTTCCCTAGACTAGCCAGGCCCAATAGGTATTACTGTTAGAGAGATGGTATTCAGCAGGTTCTGACCAGTTCTGGAGAAACGGTCGTAGAAATTTTGAGTAGTTTGAAGAACCAGCTAATACCACCTCTGACTGGACATTTTACTTCCTTCCCCTGCCTCACATCCCAAGCCACACCCACAGAACTGGTAATAAAAATAATTGCATCCCACCACTGTACTGTTATATTAAGAATCTTTCTATTCTATAGAATGCTACTCAATGTTATTTGTAAAAACTATAAAAGCTAACTTTTAAAAATATTTATTGCAAGAGGCTGATGATCCATCTGGACCTAGTCCCTTTCCTAGTTTTGGTTTTAGTCTTTTCTGACAGCTTCACGCAGCTGGGTCTCTGGTACTCTGCAATCTTCAGGAAATTCTGTTATTCAACCCCTTTTCCCAAGAAAATTTGTATAAAATAGTATAACAGGTATAATGAAACAGTTTTAACATATTGTCATTGTTTGTTATCACAGTATTTCTTTCTTGTCACATTAATCACTTCCATTCCTTTCATTTTTGTATGCCAACCATCTCCCTGGTTTGTTTGCAGTTCAAAATGTCTTTGTTTTGCACAGTTCATCTTTATTTCTATCTCTCTCACTGTTAGCATCGATAATTGCTTCGGTAAAAGCTTAATTTGATGAGTAATAGTTGTCATCCTTGGAGGAAAAAAAAATTCCCCCTATCTTATATGAAATCCTGTTTCTTATCACTTAGGGAATTCCCTCTAGTCCAGAGTGACTTTGTGTCAACAGCATGCCAACTAATAAACGTTGGCAAACATCTTCCTCTATTGTATGAAAGTTGACAGATGGGTGATTCTTCTTCAGGAGAGACATTAAAAAGTGCGTCACAGGACAAATATGACTTGCCAAGGTCACTTTTTGACAAGCTAAGTCCCACATCCATTCCCTTTCAGGTTTGCCTTATTTGTCCTTCTGTCCAGCCTATTAAAATGCCAAGTGAACATATATCAATTCCTCTCTAATCCCATCAGTTTTGCTCATCCATCTTACCTTTAATTCTCCTAAGGTGGCCATCATCCCGTAAAGATTAGATACATAACAATTGCTTCTACTCCAAAAAGTCTCTAAGCTATCCAGCTGAGTCAAGAATTGCCTTAAAATTGCCTCATAACTTTCAAAAGACAGATGCCTAAATAGCACATTGCAAGTCTCAGCATTCCCCTTTCATACAAAACCCATTCATTATTATTATTTTTTTTACTGGCACTGTTCCTTTGCTATTAACAGCAATCTGACATTATACGACCATGTTGCAATGGGGAAAATCTTGGGCAAAATATTGGAGCATTTTCTATCATTCTTAGAAGCTGGAGAAAATTATCTCTTCCAGTTCTGCGGCCAGATAGGATGGAAAAATTTGCAGAGGTCTCCTTTAGGAACGTTGTATGTTGAAAATAATACTTGCCTGTCAAAAAGAAAAAAAACATTGATTTAAGAGTTTGAAAGCAATAGGTTCAACCTGTAAAAATTAACCTTTTGCTAAATTTTCTGCAGAATAAATAACTCATGCAATTTCCATTTTTTCCTCTGTGGAATGTGCACTCTTAATAAAAGTCATAATAATTTGTCTAAGTTCTCTGTTTCCAGCTTCCACTACAATGTTGACTAATAATTGAATAACAAAAGGCACTTTCTTTGCTAATATTATCCCCAGAAGATTTTAATTCTTTCTAAAAGCAGCTAAATTTTTATGCAAAGTGTGGCAGAATGATCTGTAATTTACAAGCTGCATAGCCCTAATTAATTTTTTCAACATAGTGCCTTCAATGCTCTCAGTGTTCATTTCTTCATACAATATTAGACAGGACAGATATTAATTCATTTTCCTATAGAAAGCTGAGGTTAATCAGAAACAAAGATCACCCCTTATCAACTGCAGGATATTATTTCATCCTTCTTCTCTGACTAAATTGCTCAGTGGCAAAATGGGAAAAATAATATTTGTAAGTTAGAGTAAACCAACAACTTAGCAGCCATCCAACTGTCAACTTTGAAGTGAACCTCGCTGAAGCTGCCTCATAGTTGCCACAAACTCTGAGAGGGGGAAGGGAGGGGGAAGTAGACAGACTGGCTAACAGTCAAAACAAAAAGTTTTCTTGTGAGAACCAAGGTCATCCCAACAGGGGGCAGTTGAAGGAGGAGAGGAGTGACCAAGAAGCTTGCCAGCTACTTTCGTTGGACAATGGGACTGGGGACATCTGGGAAGGGTATTATTTGCTCTTTTAATGTGGGGAAAAACCCTGGGAACTTTTAGAGTTGATTTTCAGTAGCTGTGCTGATATGATGTATCCAATAAAAATGTTCTTTGAGGAATCTATTTGCCTTGGAGTTCTGGTTTTGATGGATGCATTACTCAGAATGCTGACACCCAACCACCTTGTTAGACCTTGTGGATGACTGAATGTAGGGAAATTAAAGAACCAATCTACAACGTCTATAGAGATTCTCAATCATCCAGGTCATGATTATCCCAAAGGCAACTGGACTTTCTTGGTTTTTTTTTTTCCTTGAAAACATTCTGTGTTTCTGATCAATTTCAGCTTCTTGGATGAAAAGCAAAATGTTTTCAAGAAAAAAATGAAGAAGGTCCAGTTGCCTTTTGGAAAAGCATATTTGGAACAACCAAATAAGTTTTTATTCCGTAGATGTACAAGATCCTATTCAGAAAAGGAATTTGTTCAGTAGTACCAATGGCAGAATTCAACAAAAGCCATGCCCATCTGCAAAACAAACATTTGTCACTGAGATAAAATCTGAAAAAGAAACACCCTCCTGTTTTTTTTTTTCTCCTTCAGGGATTAGATGCTGCCAAATAGTAACATTATCTCCACAAATTTGGATTGGTCAAAGAGAAAGAGAATATTCTTTAATTGTAATGATGCAGCTAAAAGGCAATCACTTCCTACTACTGAGAAAAATATCTTGGGGGATGTAAAATAATCTATGGTTCTCCAAAAGAACTATAAAAAGCTGTCAGAAGAAATCATCATCTACATTGCAGAGTGTTTTAATAGTTGGATGCCCTTCCTGTCACCAATGCGGAGTTCTGTTCAGCAGATAGATTCTCATTGTGCCCAGAGAGAAAAATATCTGTCTTTACCTAGTATTGAACTCATACCCTCCTGATTGTAAGGCAAGAGCTCTACCTCTATGCCACTATACCACTCCAGAAGAAATATGAAGAAATATAAGCAAAAAAACCATAAAGCCAACTCCATACACCATGCCTTTATACTGTATAATAGCAGAGAACTCTCTGGATGGATAAGTGGCAAATGGTTTGTTTGATGGAGAGTGGGATACAAATGTAAAACACCTAATTGAGGGACTATTTTATCTAAGTTTTGAGAAGGAAATAGATTGGTTTTGTAGGCTGAATGTATTGCATTCAGTCAATCAACAATTGATAAGAGATGGTATAAAGAATCAAACCTGGATGTTTGATTGTATTTCAACCAGGACCAAATAGGCTGAATATTTGGAATGATTGGGGATTGAAACCATGGTAAATTATGTACGAGTTGATCACAATATCAGTTTGTTAACAGAAGGTTTTGGAATTTCAACCTTATTTTCAGTGAAGAGATTCAAAAAATTTTACTACCAGTTCTGTGGGCATGGCTTGGTAGGTATGGCGTGGCTTGGTGGGTGTGGCAAGGGAAGGATAACGTAAAATCTCCATTCCCTCCCCATCCCACTAACCTGCTTTCCAGCTCTGTTCTCCTGTGCAGGGCAACCAAAGAAGACCCAGCCAATCAGCTGGGACTCAATGGGAGGCAGAGAAGAGATGGGGTTGGCGGGACCAGTCAGAGGTGGGATTTGCCGGTTCTCTGAACTACTCAAAATTTCTGCTACCGGTTCTCCAGTACTAGTCAGAACCTGCTGAATCCCACCTCTGCTTGTCTTTCTGTTATTACTCTTATTCACAATTTGTATTACTTTTATACTTTTGCATAATATGTTCATTATTATTGTTTCTTTTACCTTGTTATTAATATAGTTTATAGATGACAGACTAACAATTCTGTAAGTATAATACTCTCTCTCTCTTTCTAGATGTACACACACAAACACACACACAATTCAACCAAATTACAAGAGTGCCTTTTGAAAGATTTTGTTCTGCATTGACATACAGCAATTGATTTTTTTTTATTTTTACTCAGAAGTGGCTTTTCTACCATTTATGTCCATGCAATCTCACCGGTGACTGTGGTTAAAAAGAATGTTTGTGTGGTAGAACCAAAAACACTCAAAATATCTCCCTGGAAACTTACTGGGCTTCTGCTGACTTTTGTTTGTTTGTTTGGGGAACATACTGCTCCCACCCCCCATTATCTTACACTGGACTGATGTGCTAAAAGAACAATATCTAGGGTTTTTCTACAATTGCATTAAGATTGTTCATCATCATGATGTCACTAAGCCCCCAAATGACTAAGTAGCAATTGGTACGACCTCCAAGTTTTGTTAAGAAAATTGGAACATAAATAAAATAGAAGAATATCTTTATGGTTTCTTCTAAACTCCCTTTTCAGTAAGTCCAGACAGTTGGTAGGTAGAGGAATATTGGAAGAATTTCATCTTATTTCAGAGAAAATCTCAGAAGAACCAAGGTTACAATTGCCCGTCCTGCTTGTGAGTTTTTAACCAAGAGTAAAGAGTCACTACCACCATGCTAAAATTAAAAACAGAACTCTACTTACTCCAGCAGAATAATTACTGCTTGTATTTCTCATTTGCTAAGATCCAAAAGACCTCCACACCCACAGACCCTTTTGTGCCAGTAAAATGCATGCTTCTAGTTTGTAATTTTGCCGCTGCTTGCAGTAAAGATCCCCATCCGAAAACAATATAAATGAAAGTCATTGGGACTAAAGTATATTCAAACATCTCTGTAGGATATTTCTTTTTTCAAATTTAATATCGAACCATCTTATTTCCTTTTCGTTCCTCAATATAATTTTACTTCGGCTTGATTCTTAACAATGTTTTTCCTCTACCAGTTCTTCATATGCCATAATTATTTCTTTTGTGTAATGCTACCTTGCTGTTGTGTTTTTCTCAAAAATATGCAAAATACTGTGTGTGTTGATTTTTATATTTTTGCATTTATGAATTTTGCTTACATGCAGTATCTTTGCATATTTTTTAAAAAATGCTACTTCCCAAATATTTTCAAACTGTGGTTTTTCTGGTTTACTCAAATTTGTTGTGCCCATATTTAAACTCAGAACTCTCTAATACATTCAGTTACCAAGTTTAAGCTTTTGGTCACTGCATAGTACACATGTAATTTTTGTGGCAGCTGAATAGAATGATTTTTTTTATTCTTGACTTTTTCCAGGGTTTGGTTGCTTTGTTATTTTTTTAAAACTCCTCATTTAAATCTGCAGTTCTCCTAGTTGTCATTCATCTAAGTGCAAATCAGATCTGATCATAGTTAAGCCCATGTCACACTGAACCAACGGATGCAAAGAGGATGTAAAATGGACAAAAAACCTTGCCATCCGTTGGTTAACGCGATGTATCCATTCTGTACACACTGCCTCCGTTTTGCTTCCTCTCTATCCGTCCAGCATCCGTTTATGGACGTTTCATCCGCTCCAAAAGTTTTGGGCTGCCTAAAACTTTTGCACGGAAAATGTATCCAATGCATCCATTCTGCATCCGCTATGCATCCGCTAGGCATCCGTTACGCATCCGTTATGCATCCGCTATATCTGCTAGGCATCCGCTACGCATCCGTGCAACTCCATCCGCCCGGATGTGGGGAGGAAGCGGAACTGATGCAGAACGGATGCAGAACGGAAACAAAGCGTTGAAAACGGAAAAAACGTTCGCAGAGGGGACCTATCTCGGATATTAAGGATGTCTACAGGATGCCTAGAGGATGCCTAGAGGATGCCTAGCGGAAAACCTATACTGCCTATAAAAAGGGGGAGCAACTCGTCTGCATCGCACTTTCAGAACAGCAGCCCAGCGGTGCAGACCTCTGCAGCCTTCATCTGCCTCTTCCTCTTCCACAGCATGCAGTCATGTCCACCATGGATTGTAACAAAGTCCTTTCGGCAGCCACCATCGTTCTGCAACAGTGCGAAGCCATCTGCAGGCTCTGTGAACTCTACTACGGGAAGAAAAGGAGCCACCCAAAAAGAGTCTGGGTCTGAAGATGGTTCACCAGAAGAGCAGAGGACGGACTGTACAAAAAGCTGATGGTGGAGCTCAGAAACGAAGACACTCGGGCATTTCAGAACTTCATGAGGATGCCTCCAGCCATGTTTGATGAAGTTGTGCAGCGCCTGACACCCAGGTTGACCAAGGCAAACACCAGCTTCCGGCCCAGCCTGGAACCTGGGCTCAAGGTGGCACTCACTCTGCGCCACCTGGCCTCAGGGACCTCCTAGAGAAGCATGCAGTACGGCTGGAGGGTGCCATCCAACACCATCAGCATTGTGGTCAGAGAAGTGGTGCAGGCCATCATCGAAGAATACAAGGAGCAGCTCCTCCAGTACCCCTCCACTGAAGAAGGATGGAAGAAAGTTGCAGAGCAGTGGTATCAAAAGTGGAACAGAGCCTCACGTGAGGCAAAGAAGCAGCGCAACCTTCTGAAAGACTGGTGCAACTCCCCAGCTGGAGCAGTGGAGTGGCAAGACAGGATGATAGATGTTTAATGGATGCTTCCTTCAGCCTGTCTCATCACACTGATGAGATTGGGCCATGTATGTTGGGTGGGCCTACAATGAACAGGGCATTTCATAAAGAGTTTTGTTTATGTTCAAATGTGTGGATCAATGATTACATTGTTATTGATAATAAAGGGCCAAAGGTGTGGCACCTGGGAGGGTGGACCCTACAGTCCCACTATGCTTGCACTGGAGGTTTATCTATCCCACAGCTATTACCCATCCCAAAGGTATCCCTGCCCATGCCACAGCTATTACCCATCCTAAAGGTATCCCTGCCCATCCCACAGCTATTACCCACCCCAAAGGTATCCCTGCCCATCCCACGGCTGTCTTAACCCATCCCACAAGCATGCAAAGTCTTAAACCATTTCTAAAAGTTTCCACCAAGACTTTATTTACAAAAATAAATGAAGCAAGTATGTGAAGCAAAGATAATCCTTATTAATAACAAGCTGTAAAAGCAAAATGACCCAAGTCAAGTGTCCAAAGCAAAAATAAAGTCAACAGTTAGCCACCCAGTCTCTGGCACTCTTCTTGGTCACTCTGAGTCATGCCCAGTCTCAGGGGTGAAGGGTCCAGGTGCTGTGGAGGTGGCTGCTGCTGGAGTGCTGGTCTGAAGCCCCACTGGGGTGCCTGGCCCCGAGAGGACAACAGGGGACGGTGTGTTGAGGAAGCTCTCAGACAGCTGGCTCAGCCCCGTGATGTTGAGAGCCCCTTCCTCCATGACATGGGGTGTCAGCCTCAATACCGATGACAGATGTACTGAGGCCGGGCTTGGCTGTGAGGTGGAGGAAGGTGCAGTGTAGTGGGGATGTCTGGTCTGCAGCGAGGTGAGGCATCGGTGGCATCTGTGGCATGAGTGGCATCTGTGGCATGGCTGGAATTGTTGGCGTGGTTGGCATTGGTGGCGTGGGTGGTATCGGTGGCATTAGTGGCACCGGTGGCGTCCGATGTACCTGTGCCTGGACTGGGAAGGGCTGCCTGTGCTGCTGGAAGTCCTGGTAGCCATAGCCTTGGTAGGGGAGGGCCTGTGGAAAGCCTTGGAAGGGCAGTGACATCACCTGGGGTGGAGGAGCAGGCCTGGACTGGGTGGGAGCAGGTTCAGCTTGGTCTGGAGGGTTGTGAAGAAGATCAGTGATCCTGTCCTTCACCACCTGGTACTGGGGTTCCGACATGTTCATGAGGGTCTGGTTGACGTAGGTGAGGAAGGGCTTGCGTTTGGAGGATGGGACGTTAGTGTGTACCAGCTGAGAGGGGAGATCTACGCTGCTCCTGATGGTGTCTCTTATCTCCAGCAGGACAGTGTGGCTCTGCCCCTCCGGTCTGCCTCTCTTCCTTTCTGTGGAGGTGGAGCTGGGGGTGGATGCGGGTTGGGCTGTGGTGGAAGTGCCCTCTCCTTGCTCCCACTGTGTCAGGGGGTCCTCCACGCGCTCCTCCACGTGTAGTACAGCTGTCGGGGGGGGGTCTCCATTGTGCCACTCTCCACAGATACCTGCCTGGACACAGGAGCTGACTCTTTGCCAGAAGAGGACTGACTCACAGCTGGCTACCTGAGAGAGAGGGTTGTGAGAGGGACTGCTCCTCGGTGGTGGATCTCACCCTCCAAGAAGCTGCACTTGGCCATCACGTAGGTCTCTCTGTCCGTCAGCTTGACCGCGGCCTGGCCAGATTTCTTGAGGTGCAGCTTCCCGTACCAGGTGTGCATGTGCTTCCACCATCCGAGGAGCACCTCCGAAGTATAGCCCAGGCTCTCCACCTTCTCTCTCCAAGCAGCCTGCTTCCTCTTGGTGTCTCGATAGAGCCTGTGTCCCTTCCGCCAAAGATATTCATTCTCCCTCAGCCACTACAGCACCTCCTCCTCATGTTCCTCTTCTATGGTGTATTGCCTCCTCTCCCGTTCATGCATCTGCCTCTTCCTCCCTCTGGCAGGGCCATATGTGCCCTCATCAGAGGGGCTTCGAGGTTGTAGGGGCTGCTCCTCCACACCAGCAGCAGCAGCAGCAGCAGCAACAACAACAGTAGCAGGAAAAGCAGGACCAGCAGCACCACCACCACCACCACCACCATCAGCAGCAGCAGCAGCAGCAGCAGCAGCAGCAGCAGGACCAGGAGCACCAGCAGCACCAGGAGCACCAGCAGCACCAGCAGGACCAGGAGCACCAGCAGGACCAGCAGGACCAGGAGCAGCACCAGCAGAGTAAGCACCAGCAGAAGCACCAGCACCAGGAGCAGTGCCAGCAGAGTAAGCACCAGCAGAAGCACCAGCACCAGGAGCAGTGCCAGCAGAAGCTCCAGCACCAGAAGAGCAAGCCCGAGCAGCAGAAGCCCCAGCAGAAGCTTTCTCTTCTTCCCCATGGTTGGTGGGTTGTTGGATTGCTGGGTGGCTGGCTGGCTGGAGAGCTGTGTCTGGCAGCAGGTCTTTCCTCTGAATGGTGACCTGCTTTGCGAGCTGCTTCCCTTTATATCTGCGGGGCTGATGCAATGCATCCTCCCTGCATGCGCAGTGAACACTAGGCATCCGCTCGGCTTCTGCTCGGCTTGCGCTCGGCTTGGGCTCTGCATCTGCTTCATCTGCTAGGCATCTGCTCTGCATCCGCTCTTTCCGCTTCACGTCCACTTCGCTGTGCTCCCCCAGAAGCCCTGTGAATGTGCCATCCGCTCCCATCCACTTCCATCCGCTAGGCTTCCATGGAGCATCCGCTTTCCATCCCCTCTACATCCTCCCCCCGTCCGTTCCTTTCCATTGTTATCCGCTCTGGTTATGCAAATTTGGGGCAGTTTTGAGAGTGGATAACAACGGATGGAACATTTTCTCGTCCGCTGTGTTCTTTTTACAAACAGTTTGCATCCATCGGCCAATGTGACGGGGCCTTAAATAACTTTCCTTTACCATCAGTTAGTATGTATGTTTCTTCCCTACTCCTTTCTAAAAATGATTTAAAATAATTCTGTCTTAAACCCTTGGGAATATAATTTTAATATCTTTGATGCTGCAATCCATGTCTAGATGAATGCAAAGTAAAATATAGCCCGGATTTTTCCTTTTTAGAAAATCCCAAGAGAATTGCACTTACTTAGTGCAATTACTTGCATTAATCCCTGCTGATCTCTGTGCTATTCTCACTCCTTCCCCAAACATTTTTTTTTAATTTCCCACTTGATTACCGAGAGTAAAATCTTCATACCACATCTGTGAGGGCAGCCTGATTGAGTAATTTTGAACAAGGCCAAGCATTCTGCTTGAACCTTCCAGTACCTGGATTATGGTGTTTCATGTGGGATTGAAATTTGTCCAAAAACATCCTCACTTAGGGTCATTAATTTGAAATCAATCAACCCTGGCCTCATATGCAAGAAGTGGCTGAAGAGGGAGCTAATACAAAGCACATGCAAAGATCTTACACTGTTTATGCCCATCCATGTTCTCTTGAGCAGGCTAGGAACCTAATAGACTTTTCCTAGACATCTTATAATTCTTCAGCATCTTAAAAACCTCAGTTTAGGAGATTTCTATGTGGACAACACAATTGAGGAGTTGGATGTTATTTATTTATTTGTTTGTTAAATTTATTTGCCATCCATCTCACCATGGAACTACTTTGGGAGGCTTGCAACCATAAATAGCAATAGCACTAAGACTTTTATACCACTTCACGGTGCTTTACAGCCCTCTTCTAACCAGAAGGAAAAAATAATAAAAAATGTCAGCAACAATCACAAAGGAATAAAACAGCAACAATAAACAGTGCAAGTAGAATAATGTGAAATTATGTAACAGTTGTTGAGGTAATTCCCCATTAGGAGAATGAGCGCATACAGGGGGACATATAGAGAGTAGTGTTTGAATAATACACACATAGCACACAGATACACTGTACAGTAAATGTAAGGTTTTACTTTCAATAAAGGTTTAAGCAAAGTTCAAAATAGGCAATCCAAAGTCATTTACAGGTAAATCAGTCAGTTTTTCAATCCAGTGATAATCCAAGTGTCAAATTCCAGTGTCAAAAACAGTTCAGTATCAGACTGACATTAAATCTAGGAATATCAGTCAATTAGGAAAAATGGAGGAACGGCAATACTTTCCAACAGAAGGAAACAGAGATACACTCATACTCTCTTCTGAGACTCAGACTAAACCCCCCAGGTTTCTGGTTTCATCTTATGGCCCTTTGAGAAACCACGCCCAATTGCATTTTTTAGCATGCTCTTACAGAGACAGTTTTAAAATGTCTATCCTGGTTTATTTATTTCTAATCCAAATATCTGTTAGGTCACTTATATTCCCAACAACGGTCAATTGTACCTTGCAGTTTTTATGCTGCACAAAGTATTATCTGAGATTGCAGAGATAAAAGGCTGAGCATACAGTATATGTTTTGATCAAACCTGGATTCTCTAGCAAACTATTTGTGGCTGGTTCTTGCTATAACCTATTTTATAACCAGTGGAACAGAAGACAATATTTTCCCTGCTTCTATTGTATACATGCCCATATTTTCATGCATGAGCCAATTGTAATTGTAACTAAGCTCCACTCTCTGGGGCTACTGGAAATCCTGCCAGCCAACTCGAGGAAGAATCTGATGCAAGCACTTGTATAAGTGAAAATAATCTGTATCATTTGCAAAGATGGCTGTAGATACATGGGAAAGAATGATATATCACATCAGAAAAGAAAGAAAAAGAGCAAACAATGAGGATCCCCAAGGAACAATGCAAATCAATCTTGTTCGCTTCGGGAAATAAGCAGGATCCAAATCAACCTCAGAAATGCTGGTATATAATAGCTAAGCAGCATAAATATAACATGGGATGTCTTATGTCAAATTAATAAACAGCGGTATTTAACTGAATGAAATGACAAAGTAAAAATGAATGAAATGACAAAGTAAAAGTCTTATGCTCAGAATATGGGTTTAGGTTAAATACTACGGTGAGCCGTGTGTTGATGTACATATTTGTGCAAAAGATGAATCCAAAGAAAACCACTGACTTTGTCTCTGAACGACAGTAGGTACAACGAAACATAAATTAATTTGTATAATTAGAAAAATGTCCCACCATTATGCATTTTATTATTGTTAATCTTAAAACGTTACTAGCTCTTTCGAGATGTAACTTTCAGTTGTATATCTCTGATTTATCAATCCGAATGGATTTTTGACCAAAAAACTATGGATGATTGATTTAGGCCTACTGTTCTGTCCGGGAAAACGCGAGGTAGACCGGGTTCCAACAACAAGTCTTTATTTACAGTACAGTTGCAAAACGGAACATTGGCTCAAGCCGCGACAGCCCTTTTATACTTTTCTGTCTGCCGGCTTGTAGCCAATGACATTCATTTGATTTTGCCGCCTTTGTGCGGCTTTGGGGATTGGTTCCTTTTGAACCTATCCCCATTAGTTTTTAGTGACCAATCAGAATGGGTTATTTGGATTCTACTATTTATATACAGAACACCCCTCTCCTCTTAGTTCAGTCCTACGTGGTGACGTAGTCGCGCAGGTAGGTAGGGCTTCTCTTGACTCGACTGGACTTGCACAGTTCATTATTGTTGGAGACTTCAGCCAGTTCGGATGGGGTTGCTGTGTCTTCTGTCCTTTTCCATGGAACTTGTCTGGAAGGGTGAGTCAGCCATTTTTCTGCCACCTGAGTTTCTTAGGCCGGCGGTTTTGTCACTCCCTCCCGTTTCCTCCGGGCAGGTCGAGCTGGCCTGGCTGGCCCCTTCGGATGGACTCTTCTTGCAACTTTCTTCAAACAGTGAGTCTTTTATTTGCTCTTTTTGATTGTTATTGTTTTCGGAGTTTAATTTAAACGGTTCTTTATTGATTTCTCGCATTTCCCCCCCCCTCTTTGGTTTGAATTTTGTTGTGTTTTTCTATGTGTGGTTGTGTGTTTGCATTTCGTTCTATGTTTCGGGAGCGAAGCTGGTCTATGTGCCGCTTCCATTCCCTGCCGTCGTCTACCGTTAGTCGGTAGGATTTGGGGCCTGTTATTTGTGTAATTTGTCCGGGTAGCCATAATGGGTCCCCAGTAAAATTTTTAGCATAAACTAAGTCGCCTATTGTAAAGGTCCTGCATCGGGTGGAGGAGTCGGGGGGGGGTTTCTGGTGTGAAATTTGGGTGCAATCTATCTAGATGCGACCTTAGTTTCCTTCCCTTCAGTAATTCTGCTGGGGTTTTGTTGGTTGTAGTACTGGGTGTGATATGTTGGAGGGTGAGTAATCGATTTATTTTATTTTGGACATCCCCAGTGTCTATTTTTTCTAAACCCTCCTTGGTAAACCTGACCATTCTCTCTGCCCTACCGTTTGCAGCCGGGTGGGCCGGCACGGTTAGGGCATGTCTTATACCTAGGGAGGCTAGGTATTGCTCGAATTGTAGACTGGTTAATTGTGGCCCGTTGTCGGACACTAAGACGTCCGGTAGGCCATGGGTTGCAAAGAGTTTGTCAAGTTGTTTTATAACGGTTTCTGTTGTCGTAGATGACATAATTTTTACCTCCAGCCAATTAGAGTATGCATCCATGACAATCAGAAACATATGCCCCTTGGTAAGACCCGCAAAATCAATGTGGATTCGTGATCAGGGGCCTCTTGGGGTTTCCCAGTCTCTTCTGGGTGCTTTTGGCGGGGACATCCTGATTCTTCGGCATTTATTGCACGAGTTTACCCAGTATTCGATGTCTCTATCTATACCCAGCCACCAAACGTAGCTTCTAGCAAGGCTTTTCATTTTAACTATCCCTGGGTGGCCTTCGTGAAGCATACCCAGTATCTTGGTTTGTAATTTGTTAGGAATAATTACCCGATCACCCCACAATAAACAACCTTTTTGGATTGAGAGTTCAGTTTGTCTGGTCCGGAAAGGTTTAAAGTTCTCAGTTTTTTGGTTTTCCGGCCAGCCTTTACCTACCCAGTTAAGTATGCGGGCAGTCAATGGGTCTTTTGCGGTGGCTCTGGCGACATCATTCGCAGATATGGGTAGATCGGGGCAAGTCTCTATTTGCAATGCTGTCATCGTTGGTGCCGGGTCTTCCTCTGTTGATGGCAATGGTGCTCTGCTCAAAGCGTCTGCATGGGAAATTTGTTTCCCTGGGCAATGTGTCAGGGTATAGAAATAGGCTGCCAGGAACTCTGACCATCTAGTCATTCGTGGGGACAGAATATTCGGTGTAGGTTTGTTTCCCGCCAAAATTCCTAGTAGCGGTTTGTGATCTGTTATGATTTGAAAAGTTCTTCCATATAGGTACTCGTGGAAGCATTTCACTCCAGCGACAATTGCTAGAGCTTCTCTGTCCAACTGGCTGTAATTATGCTCGGCTTTGGGCAGGGTCTTAGAATAGTATGCGACGGGTGCCTCTCTCCCATCAGGCAATTGGTGGCTCAGGATGGCACCGACTCCGAATGGCGAGACGTCGCAGGTCACCGTCAATGGCAGTGTGTTGCTAAACTGGATAAGAACGGTGTTTGATGTTAATAAGTCTTTTATTCCTTGGAAAGCTTTTTTTTCTCTAAGCCCCCATGTCCAAATTGTTTTCTTGTCCAGTAATCGATGCAATGGTTCCACTATTGTGGCTTTTTGGGGTAGAAACACATTATAAAAGTTTATCAGTCCCAAAAATGCCTGCAGCTCAGTTTTATTCTTTGGTTCTGGTGCATCTTTTATAGCTCTTACTTTTTTTTCAGTGGGGTGTATGCCCTCTCCATCAATTAAATATCCTAAGAACTCGACGCAATCAGTCATTAGGCAGCACTTTTCTTTCTTTACTTGAAGGCCAGATTCTCTGAATTTATTTAGCACCTCTTTAAGTCTTTTCTTTAGTTGTGTTGCATCTTTGGCTGAAATTAGGACGTCGTCAAAGTATGGCACGACCCCTCATATGCCATTTAACAGGCGTTCCATGAGGCTCTGGAAAACGCCTGGGGCTACGCTTACTCCAAATTGGAGCCTGTTACATTTGAATGCCCCTTTGTGAGTCACTATTGTTTGTGCTTCCACCGTTAAGGGGTCTACTGGGAGTTGTTGGTACACCTATGCCAGGTCTAGTTTGGTGAAAACCTTTCCTCCCCCAAGAGAGTGCAGTAGGTGTTGCACAACTGGCACTGGGTACGCGCTCTGTTGCAATGCGTGGTTCAGGGTAGCCTTGTAGCCGCCACAGATTCGAACCGACTTGTCTGGCTTAATTGGTGTCACAATTGGTGTTTCCCATTTAGCGTGGTCGACTGGTTCTAAAACCCCTTGATCTATCAATTTATTTAGTTGTTCCTCTATTTTTTCTTTTAAAGCAAAAGGGACCCGTCTGGCCTTTAGTCTTTTAGGGGTTATCTGTGGGTCTAGACTAAATGAAATGGGGGTTCCCCGATACCTGCCTAGGGAGCCGTCGAAGACGTCCTGGAATTCTCGGATCAGGTCTTCTTCCCAATCAGTTGCGGCCACCCGGTCTACTCCGGTCATCCTGATGCCCAATGGTGCGAACCATTCGATACCCAGGAGGCTTGGTCGATCTTGGTCGACTATTGTTAGTGGTAGTACTGCGACATGTTGCCTGTAAGCGATTCGAAAATGTCCCAGGCCGATTACAGGAATTCAGTTTCCCTGATAATCTTTGAGGGTTAGTTTTTGTTTCTGGAGTTCCTTAATTTTGATGTCAGGAATTAGTTTTTTGAGGGTGTCCCATGACACCATGGATAGGAACGATCCAGAATCAACTTCAATCTCGCAGGGGGTGTCTTCGATTTTTACAACTATTTTTACTTTCTTCCCACTTTCCGTCTGAGCGCTTCCGATAGTGAAAGTTTGGTATGCTTTCTCCCGGTTAGTGGCTTGCCTGTTTCACTGCCACTTTCTCTCGGAGAGTCTTGGCTCAGGCTTTGCTGGGGAGTCGTTTCGTCTCTTTGGGCTGTAATTCTTTTTGTTTCTGCAGACTTTCTCGATATGCCCCCTTTTCTTGCATGCTCTGCAAATGGCATCGAGGAATCTGCAATTGGCTCGGGGATGGTTTCCCCCACAGCCAGCACATTCCCGCCGATTTCTATTTTCGCGCCCTTTCTTGTTAGCGTATAGGCGGTGGATTTCGTCGTCTTCCTCCCCGGATTCTGATGTCTCTTCGAGTTCTTCGTAATGAGTGGTTGTGGGAGGTTGTTTTTTTCCTCTAGCCGGGCTTTTTTCATCATTACTTGCATTCATTTGTTTCATCTTATCTGCTGATTTTTTGGCGGCTTCAGCAGCCGAAGCTTCTGCAATAGCTTCGGCTACTGATATGTTGGGTTTGTTCAGTAGCTTGCTCTGTATGGTTGAGTCTCTTAACCCCAATATCACTCGATCCCGCATCGCTTCATCTAAGTTAAGAAACTCGCACGCTCTCCCTATTTGGCGTAGTGCGGCTACAAAATCAGCGATGGTTTCGCCTTCTTTCTGGTCTCTCCGATAAAACTCATGCCGCTTTATCAAGTTTGACACTACTGGTGCATAGTGGGCCTTTAATGTTCTTTGGAGCTCGGTCCATGTCAGTTGTTTGACATCTCGGGGCTTTGCCAAAGCCTTGGCCATTTTAAAAATCACGGGCCCACAGTGTGTCAAGAAGACGGCTCTTTTTCATTGGTCTGAGATTTCCTCCATCTCATTGCTCTCTAGGTACATCTGGAAATGGTCTACATAAGATTCCCAATCTTCTTTATTGGGGTTGAAGGGTGCGGGCGGCGCATTGTTTCTGGCCATTTCTCTTTGTCTGGCTTGTCTGTCACTGCGTGCTCCGTCTCGCGTTTAGCACGATCCCATCCTCGTCGCCAGTGTTCCGTCTGGAAAAGCACGAGGTAGACCGGGTTCCAACAACAAGTCTTTATTTACAGTACAGTTGCAAAACGGAACATTGGCTCAAGCCGCGACAGCCCTTTTATACTTTTCTGTCTGCCGGCTTGTAGCCAATGACATTCATTTGATTTTGCCGCCTTTGTGCGGCTTTGGGGATTGGTTCCTTTTGAACCTATCCCCATTAGTTTTTAGTGACCAATCAGAATGGGTTATTTGGATTCTACTATTTATATACAGAACACCTACCATCGGTGTTGTGGCTTGACAGAGTTTGCAAATCTGCTCTGCTAGAAGTCCTGTGATATATTTCTGCTGAAATGCATGATTGAAGACCTGGTGGAAAAAAGCTTTTTCAGGGATCTAAAAACACTTTTTGCTAACTTGCTGAGATGTTCCTTTAATCCTGCCAAACCATTTCCACATTTACCGAGAGCCTCTAGGCCTTTTCAACATTTTGGTGTTGTTTAAATTTTAAGGGATATTTAAATGTGGTTCTGAAACAGGGGTGGGATTCAGCTGGTTCGGGCTGGTTTGGACAAACTGGATGTTAAATTTTACAACTGGTTTGCAGAACCAGTAGCTGAACAGACCAGCTGGCCCCAATTACCCCTCCCCTCCCAGGAGTCTCCACGTGGCCTGTTTTGGATGCAGGTAAGTGCAGGATCTGCACAGAAGAAGCAGTCCTGTTTCCAGCTTCCAGAGGGCCTCCAGAGCCCGGGGAGGCCATTTTCACCCTCCCAGAGGCCCAAGGGAGGCCTCCAGACTCTGAGGAAGGCAAAAAAGCCCCACCATTCCTGCAAGTTCCAGTAGGCCACACTCACCATGTCCACGACCACCTAGCAACCAGGCAGAGAACCGGTTGTTGGGATTTTTGACTCCCACCCCTGTTCTAAAGTTATCAATATTTTGTACTGGAAAGTTTTTTTTTTTTTTTTTTTTAAGGCTACTGGAGTAGCTGCAGCTGATGCTTTTAAGAGGAGTTTTGAACAAGAGAGCTAAAAGGTTCCTGAGCTTTGAAAAAAGCTTTTCAAATTTAAGCAAGATTGATACAATGCATGAAATTAACACTGTAGCCTTAATTCTAGGTGGATTCAGCTTCGAAGTATTTGCTTTTTCTTTTTCTTGAGCCTGACTGCAAATGAGATGAACTCAGAGGCCCTTGTTGGTTGTGTGATCCTTCCCTGAGAATTGCTTAATTCCTCAGTTGAACAAGAAACTTTAAGAACCTCACAGATAAGAGAATATATATATATATATATATATATATATATATATATATATATATATATATATATATATATGGAGAAGGAAAGCTTCAGCAGACTTTTTGATGTTAGTGGAATCATTTGGAATGCAACCTGAGTAAAGAGGCTTTGGAAAACTTTCAAAAATTGCTTATATTATTGTCATTCCCTCAAGTGTTTCTAGGATTTCACTTCAAGAAAGTCTTATTTCTCTCTCTCTCTCTTTTTTTCTCTGTAAAGCAATGTTTCTCAATCCTTTTTATTTTACTATGCAGGTTGGGGAATTTTGGGAGTTGAAGACTACACATCTTAAAGCTGCTAAAGTTGAGAAACACCGCTGGGAAGCATTGCTGCCCTAATTTTAATGATTTATTTGCTGAGGCAAGTGCCTTAGTGGAACGCTAAATACTACAGACTGATAGCATTGGTATTCACGCAGATAGATAAAATGTATTGATCCATCTTTTAGCACTGAGGTTCAAGAGACACAACAACAACTATTCCCCTGCTTAGACAAGGTGATTTAATTGAATCCTTTTAAAATTAAATCTCCCTGTATGGTCTTAAGAGTCAAGAGAATTGCCACAAAATATGAAAGTGGTCATTTGAGATATAAATAAAATCCAACTATAAATAAAAGTAAAAGAGATCCCAATTGGATAAATACTGAATAAAGATTAGGAATCAATTACATTAATATAATATAATATATAATATAAGGGGCGGCATAAGTGCACAATCATGCCTACCGTCCCTGTCCTATTGTCCCCAATTATTAGTTCCTATTTCTTATATTTAAACTTATGTTTATTCTTATTTCTATTGTATTGTAAGCTTTTAACAAAATAAAGAAATAAATAAAATAATGTAAAATATTAATACATTGCACGTGTTCATCAACAACACCTTATGAAAGCAGATTTGGCAATCAATCAATTTAAAATGGAAGCCATGCATTGATTGAGTTTCACTCAATGGTGACTCTGACCTTGTCATGGTCTTAGTCCCATACACAGCCAAAATCTTCCAAGATAAGGCTTTGTCTTTTTATAGGCAGTAGATAAGCAAGATGTTGTGTGCTGGGGCAGAGAGAAGGAGAAAGCTGAGGTTAGATTGTTTAGATTAAAGTTTTGAACTTTCCAAATAACAAAAAAAGAAATCCACCCCCCCCCCCAAATGAATCTGAAGGAACTTCAGGGTATGTCCAGGGTATGTCCCCTGAACAGAAATAACTCGAAGAATAATTTATTAAATTTATGAACTGCCCAACTCCCAGCTAAATTTAATCTCTATTCTATGAATGCTACAGTTATATTTAAACATTATCATAATCTAAGGATATTCCATTACACCTGAGCCAAATCTTCAGGGAATTTCTATTACAAGTGCCAAGGTAACCTTTGGAAACTTCTCAAGAGACACTGTGATTTTTCCTTCCACAAGGAAGGAAGGAAATTTATTGGTAGGAGAACTTTTACAATTTCTAAGCCAGCCATATTTTCTTTGGTCTGTAATTTTAATCTCTATGTGATGGTCATAAATGAGCTTAAGATTCTGGGCAGTTCATAACATTGCTATTCACTATGGACCTCACCCCATTCCTAAGAGGTCTGTAAGGGGTGTGCATAAGTGCACCATCATGCATCCCGTCCCTGTCCTATTGTCCCCAATTATTCATACCTATTTCCTGAATTCTTACTCATGTTTATACTTATACCTATTATCTTGTAAGTGATTGACAAATGAATTAATAAATGAATTAATGAATGAATGAATAAATAAATAAATAAATAAATAAATAAATAAATAAATAAATAAATTGCAGCGTGGTCTACATGGGACTGCTCTTGAAAAGCATCCGGAAGCTCCAGTTGGTGCAAAATGCAGTGCCCCACGTGGTTTTGTGCAGATATCGGTGCACATATGTGTACATACCGGTGTGCACATATCACCTCTCCTGTGGAAGATACTTTGGCTGTCACTTTGCTCCCGGGTACAATTCAAGGTGCTGGTTGTCACCTTTAAAGCCCATCATAGCATGGGACCAGGTTATTTGAGGGAACATCTCTTGCCGGTCACATCTACCTGACCCATTAGAGCAGGGAGGCAGGGAATGTTGTAGGTCCCATCCCCGAGGGAGATACACCTGCTGGGACCCAGAAGAAGGGCCTTCTCTGTGGTGGCTCCCTCTCTCTGGAACATCATTCCCCCAGAGATTAGAACGGCCCCCACTGTAGCATTCTTCTGGAAGGTGCTGAAGACCTGGTTCTGCCAGTGGGCCTGGGGAGCCCAGAGCGGGATGGAGTCCATCAAATGGCCAGTGTGATCTGCTGTCACCAGGGTGAGAGGTGGGGTGTGTGTGATATTATTATATTAATTTATTATGTTATTTGACTCTTATTTTATTAATTTTATTGTTTTTATATGAGGTTTTATATTCTGTAAGCTGCCTTGAGTTACCATGTGAGAATAAGCGGCAATATAAATTAAATAAATAAATAAACAAACAAACAAACAAACAATTAAATAAATAAATAAATAAATAAATAACTCATAATAATGAAATAAATAAATTGGAGACTCAGCTTAGTGCTGTGGGGAAGCTGCTGGGTAAGAGGAGGAGATGATGAGTTCTAGGCCTGACTTAGGCAAGAAAGCCATCTATGTAAGTTGGGGCCAGGACCTCCATTCCACCTCTGCTGTGAGGTGGGATTAAGCAGGTTCTGACCCGTTCTGGAGAACCGGTAGCAGAAATTTTGAGTAGTTTGGTGAACGGACATATTCCACTCTGACTGGAGATTTTATAGTATCCTTCCCCTGCCATGCGCACCAAGCCTCACCCACAGAACCGGTAGTAAAAATATTTGAGTCCCACCACTGCCTCACAGGATGGTTGTGGTGCAGTGTGGAAAAATAGGAGGCAGAGGACTAAACATATTTGCTGCCTTCAGTTGACCACATTAAACAAAAAAGAGGGCAGGATAAAATCTAATAATAATAATGATGATGATACTTGGAAAAGATGAAGCTCTGATTAAGAGCAGATTCATAATGGGATGTCTGAAGATGAGATTAAAAACTTGAATTATGAGAGTTCCAATATTCCCAAACCAACAGAGTTCTGAATATTTATCAATCACCACGGAGATAAAATGAAAATTTAGTTGCTTCACCATGGATGCATTTTGTTAATAAGACTCATCTTCCCTCATGGGTTTCTATTAAAATACAGCAATGAAGCTTAGTGAAGAAATAAATAAGGGACTTCTAAATCTAATCAGTTATACTGCTTATAAAACCAGACAGGAGAAGCTATCTTGCAAGAATGAACAGATCTATTTCCTCCCAGATTTGTATTGTTTGTGTCTGCAACATAAGGCCTAATTACTGTATCGAAAAGGACAATGGGAATCCAGACTGGTAGACATTACAAATGTCTGCTCGATGACCCGAATAGAATTGGAAGTGGGACCAGATCAAAGTAAATCCAATTCTGTGTTGTGGACAGCAACCTTAATGTATATGTGGGTCAGGAAAAAGGTCACACAGTTAAATCAGGGCTGTTCCTGAAGGTTTGCATGGAAGCCCCACAATGGCAAGATAGTTCCACCATTAGCATTCAAGAGCTTCTGATACTTTCAATCAAATGCTCATATCATGTTTACAAGTTATAGCAAGGAAAACATAATAATTGTTGACTGCTGGTTTTATCAATTGTTTATCAATTATTTCAGTATATTGCCTAACCCTTGATGCTCAGGATGGAGAGAAAAAGAGGTGGACAAGGAGAAAGAGAAAAAAAGAGAGAAAGAGGAAAAGAGGAAAAAGAGAAAGAGAGAGAGAAAGAATCATAATTTATAGAATGGAAAGATGGCAGAGGGCTAGATGTTGATCAGGTATGGAAGAGTAGGGAACTTGGTGGTATTCAGTGTCACACTTCAAGCTAAACTTGTGTACTAGATCTGTTTGCTTCGTAGCATGCAAGAGATTGACTTTCAGAAATCATAAGATTTCTAGAGAACAGAAGATTCTGGGAGAGTGGCCAGCATCTCCTGGCACAGATTATTATCCTTCCCTTTTTCACTCAGAGATGTTTCACTAGTTGGAGATGAAACCAAGATCCAGGGTAAAGCCTGGCTGAGCCCCCCCCCCCCCCCCCGGCTGTCATTTCAAATGCAATCAAACACCTAGAAGCAAATGCAAGTTTTGGGTGTTTTCCAGAACCAAGGCCTTGCTTGTCTATCCATAAACCTAGCCACGATTGAGCGATGCCAATTTATCTAATGCCTAGGGCAAATGGAGAGCTGTCATTGTTACTGCTACAAACAGTACCATGTTTCTGTGGGTTCAGATCAACCAACTTTTCTCAATTACTTCAAATGCATTCTTCCCAAGCTCCAAGATAGGGCTGCGTAATCTAAACTAAAATGTAAAACATAACTTAATCTAAATTAAAATCTAAGGTGAATGGGCAGGATCCAGAGAAGGTAGGTTATTGGGGGACCACATTCTGGTGGTCCACCATCTTGCATAAAAATATAGTCAATAAAAAAATCTCCTTCTTCATGGACTTTCTAAATTTTAAACGTGCCTTTGACTCAATTTCCAGGGATGCCCTTTGGGAAACATTTTTTAAAAATTGACAGAGACATGCTTTCTGAAAAAGAATTTTAGTCCAACATCACCAGGCACAATAAGGGTTCAGAAAGGAGTTAGAATGCAGTGTATTCCTGTTCCCCTCATTTTTCAACTTGTACTTCAATTCAATGATGGCCCTTTTTCATGCTCAAGACTTTTATAACCTAAACTAGAAGGATGCAATTGCTATGTTGCTCTATGCTTATGATGTCATTGCGTTGCCTCCAGAAATTGAAGGTCCTCCAACATTGGAAATTTTCAAGATTTGGCTGAACCTAGGGTCTCCTGCTTGATTGTCATGGCCCCATCAGAACCCAGTTGGGAGAAGGAGGAGGTATTGGAACTAGGACCTTCTGACAAGGAAGGCACATCAGGGGCTGAGGATGAGGCTCCTCAGGCATTGGAGGAGGTGGTCAACTAGATGGAAAGCTGCCTGCCTGCACAGACACAGGGGAGGATGGACTGCTGACCAGCTGTGTGCTGATAGACAGCTGATCTCTGATGGGGAACAGCTCCCTACTTCACTCGGTCCAAGGGCGAGGAGAGTGGAGCATAGGCAAGCCCAGAGAAGGGCTACAAGGGTTGTCCGGGAGGAGGTAACTACAATCCTCCCTCCCAAGAAACACCTGGAGGGGAGTAACTTAAGGAGAAGCTTTGGGGAGTTAGTCTTTGCCACAAACAACTGTTTGCTTTGGCTTACACTTCCCTGGCTTTGACTAGTGCCTGTTTCCATTTGCCTTGCCTGGCTTGGAAGATCTCTCTTCACCTTTTGTTTGGGTCCTTGTCTTGTGGCCTATGTTTGGCCTTTGCTTTGCTGTGCGTTTGGAACTGCTTCTTGTCTGGGTACTTGTTGCTTGTCCTGAGGACTCCTCTTGTCTTATGCCTGGACCCTGCCTGTTGGATTGGACTTGGAACATGTGAACATGCTCCTACTCTGTGGATTTTATTTGTACTCTCGGGGCTGTGTTTAGGAGACTGAGGGTGGCTGCCTTCAGGGTAGTGTGGGGGAGGAGCCTTATTGGTTGTTGGAGGTCCGTCAGTTGGAATATGTGTTAAGAGAAATAAAGAAATCTCTAGAGGCCTACTTTGCCTTGACTACTAAGGTCATAACATTGAGCGGGGGGATGCACCAGAACAGGGATCCCCACCTTCTGGTCCTTGGATTGGCACCGGTTTGTGGCATACTGGAAAACGGGCTGTACAAACAAGTGAAGTCCCACTCATGGGATGCCACACCCTCTCCAGTCCCTGGAAAAACCTCTCTCCATGGAACCCATCCCTGGTGCCCCAAAAGATTGGTGGCCACTGTACTAGAAGACTTTCCAAGGTCCCTTCCAACTCCATTATTCTATTATTCATTTCACAAACCTATAGGTCAATAGTAGCAATATTTTGGTATAGCAGACAAAATCTCTTGGATCTTAATTTTGGTAAATCTAAAAGCCTGTCCTTGCTAAGAGCCACCCAACACAAGGTTTGTTTATTTTTTTTTAAAAAAAGTATTTTAATTACACAAAATAAATAAATACAAACAGAGAGAGAGAAAGAGAAGGGCAGAAGTTAATCACTACATTTAAATACGATGAAGTGGTTTTCCACTCCATAAAGGTGCCAGGAAAGTGCAGCAGAATCAGGTAGTGCAGCTACATGATAGGTCTACAAGTGCTATTAAGCGCTTTTCTACAAGCAGAGCACAATTATCCTTATAGCATTAAAACCTTTTGAGGTCAATCCACTTTCCCGCATCATTAATGGGGCACAATTAGGAATTTATGTGAAGAAGGATGCATGGGCACAGTGAGAACACCATTTTTGAGAGCAGTCCTTGCTGGACCCAATGCCAAATGCCTAGTTAAAGCTTTAGATAGGAATGCCTGTAATCCAGCTAAGGGTTTAGAAGATGAGAATAAACTACTGGTTCAAAATTGAATTCTTACCAGTTGGATTAACCTCTTTAGCTTTAATAGGCAGTTTTCCTTCTCCTCGGAAACAGGCCATAGAGCAAAAGTCGACTGATAGAAGTTTTCTGGCATATGAGTTTTTTCTACCAATCCTAATTTTATTAGGATAAGACCAGTGGTGGTATTCAATTTTTTTTACTACCATTTCTGTGGGTGTGGCTCGTTGGGCAGGGCATGGCTTGGTGGACGTGGCATGGCAGGAGTGGCATGGCATGATGGGCATGGTTTGGTGGGCATGGCAGGGGAAGGATCCATTTCCTCCCCACTCCAGGTAGAAGGCTATTGCAAAATCCCCATTCCTTCCCCACCCCACTTACCTGCTTTCCAGCTCCATTCTCCTGTGCAGGGCAACCAAAGAATATCCAGTTGATCAGCTGGGACTCAATGGGAGGTGGAGAATTGATGGGGGTGGGGCCAGTCAGAGGTGATATTTGCCCGTTGTCCGGACTACTCAAAATTTCCACTACTGGTTTTCCAGAACTGGTCAGAACCTGCTGAATACCACCTCTGGAACCAAGCCAAACAACTGCTCACTCAAAGAATAAGGGGCAAGGAATTCCAGACTGAAGTTAATAGGGAATCCCATCATGGCAAAGATAGGATAAATAAGGGCTCTTGAAAGCTAGCAAGATACCTACAAAAATCTAACTTTCTCCAAGCTGAGAATAGATAGCATTTTTCAAAGACAGGCATAACATTCTACCATCCATGTTGCTGCAGGGCAAATAGTCCAAAATTCTATTAAGTGAACATACCTGAACAAACAATTTTGCATGTATATTTACTACATTGCAAGCTCTACAGAAACATCAGCTCTGCCTATATTCTGAAATGTAATTTTTCAGGAAGACGAGAGAATTTCTACGTGAACCATCTTCTGGAAGATTTGAGACCCTTAGTCATTTGTGCAGTAGCCAAACTCTGGATTATCACAATGAAAATAAGACATAACCGGTTAGAGAAAGCATCATTTCTATTTTATTTATTGCTTTAAATCAGGCCGGGGTGGGTGGGTGTCAAACTCGATTTCATTAAGGGCCCCATCAGGGTTATATTAGACCTCGTAGGCCAGGGTGGGCATGCCCAGCTTGACATTACTCATGTTGGGGATGCCTGTGGCCCAAGAGCTCTGCCAGAAAAAACAGGCTCCCCTGCTCCATTTTCAGTTGGGACGGCCTCCTGCAGCCCTCTATCAGCAAAAACAGAATTTGAGAGGGCCACGTTTTTGCTGGCAGAAGCACTGCGGGCCAGTCCTTCACTATTTCCATAGTGGCTCCATGAGCCAGATCAAAGCACCCCACATGCTGGATCTGGCCCCTGGGACTTGAGTTTGACACCCCTGCTTTAGATTTAACCCATACTAGCAATGTTGCTTTTGTATGCATGTGTGTGTCAGTGGTGGGATTCAAATTTTTTTCTACCGATTCTGTGGGCGTAGCTTGGCGGGCATGGTGTGGTGTGGTGGGCATGGCTTGGTGGGCATGGCAGGGGAAGGATGCTGCAAAATCCCCATTCCCTCCCATCCCACTAACCTGCTTTCCAGCTCTCTTCTCCTATGCAGAGCAACAAAAGAAGACCCAGCCAATCAACTGGGACTCAGGAGGAAGAATAAAAGATGGGGTTGGCAGGGCCAGTCAGAGGTGGGATTTGCTGGCTCTCCAAAACTGGTCAGAACCTGTTGAATGCCACCTCTGGTATGTGTGTAAATTATATATATATAATCTTCATAGTCTGTAATATTTTAGATTTATATTTGCACAGGTAATGAACCTAGCATTATAGCATTGTGTGCTGCATTTGAAAGTGTTCTTTTATCTTTGTTTGTGCAGTCTTTCGTCTCATCTATTTTATTTTTCTTTGGTGTTGCATTTTTTTTTAATTAGCTTGGTCGTAGACTGAATAAACCATTGCAATATCCTCCTGTCCTCCGAGCTGTCTCAACCATTTTATCCATTCAGGCTTAATTGATTCTGTATCCTATTAACTCTGTTTCTCTCCAATGCTCAGTGTAGCCATTTGAATTCTAATCCTGATGCTTTGGATGCCAAATGTGGTCTTTCAAGCCAGCTGCTCTCAGCAATCCAACTGGCTTTGCTGCACTGTTCCAAATGCTGTAGCTGGACCTTTGGGACAATAGGATCTGCACTTGGCAAAGTCCAAACGAGCTTTTGATTGAAACAAATTAGTGCTCTCAGCAGAACAGCCAAGGACAGAATGGACAACGAAGTCACCGTAAAATAGTGGTTGAAGGAAGGGAGACTGCTGGCCAATTGTTCGAGCAAGCTGGTGAGGATATTCTGTCATTCAGATGAAAGTCAGGGTTTGACTACAAGAGGAAGAGAGAGCAAGAGAAATCAAAATACCAGCACTGGATTAGAACAAGGGTTTTATTGACATCCCTTTGGTCCAGCCAAATGCCACCAAATTTACTCAGATATTCCTCACAAGCAAAAGAAGAAGAAACCTCAACATCTGAAAGCACCTGGATGATCTTGTAGGCTTCACTGGATGATCCAAGCAGTGGTGGGATTCAAGTTTTTTTTTACTATCGGTTCCTTTGGGTGTGGTTTGGTGGGCGTGGCAGGGGAAGGATATGCAAAATCCCCATTCCCTCCTCACCCCGCTAACCTACTTTCCAGCTCTATTCTCCTGTGCAGGGCAATAAAAGAAGACCCAGCCGATCAGCTGGGACTCAAAAGGCAGAGAATAGATGGGGGTGGAGCCAGTCGGAGGTGGAATTTGCCAGTTCTCTGAACTACTCAAAATTTCTGCTACCAGTTCTCCAGAACTAGTCAGAACCTGCTGAATACCACCTCTGGATCCTCGGTTGTTTGCAAGTGAAAAAGTAAATGCCCAAACTTCTCTTTTTTTCCTAAACTTTGCATACTCTCATCCACTTCTCTCATATTTCATCTCATTTTCCTTTGCACTAAACTTTAGGATATTCATTAAAAAAAAATCTGATTTATTGTTCAGTCACTAAACTTATAACCAACTTTTTACAACCCCATGGACCACCACATGCCAGGACACCCCATCTCCCATTATCTCCTTTGCTCAAATTCACATTCGTTGTGTCAATGACACTATCTAATCATCTCATTCTCTGCCACCCCCTTCTCCTTTGGCCTTCAACATAGCCAACTATTTTCTACCAATGAAATGAAGTCCGAGAGTGGCTGAAGACAGTTCTATAGCAATCAGATAGGGCTACTTAAGGCTGTCTTCACTGCTGTTGGATCCATATCTCATTGGCTCTCATGTCTCATAGACAGTGTCATTTTTTTTTAACTCTTCATGATATTGACATTGGCTAAATTGACCCAGTTGGATGCTTTGGGACTGCAGGCCTGTGAAATATTCATTGAGATATTAATGAATTCTTCCCAGGTTTTTATTAGAAATGTCTGTGGAAAGGTATGTTATCCCTGGTTGTCTGGCATAGGTGATTGCATGTAAGTATGCAAGGAGAAAGTGTTACTGCAGGATACAATTCCTGCAATGGTATCAACATTTTAATAAAAGTTATTTTAGTGTTTAGAGAAAGATGTGTGTGCTTTTTTTAAGAAAAGACTTAATTTTCTGTACCTGTTGAACTAAACTATCTTGCACATATGTAATTAATTACTGAGCAGCTGAATGATGAGTTGCTGTTGATTTCTTACTGTGTAATGAGATGGCATTAGAAATGACTTGTACATTAAAAAAAACAAATTTCACTTTTGCAAAATTAATTACCTTCATTAACAGTATTTACTGAGTAACGATCTTTACGAGGCATTTGTTAAATGCCATGTTTATTTTTTCCCCACTATTAATCATTGAGGCAGCTGTATAACTGGATGCTACCTTGTTTGAAGATTAAAAGAGAAAAGAGAGCTTTTATGTCTGTTCTGCTAAATTCTTCTCCATTGAATGTTTATGTCATGTCTGTCTGTTTACATTCATTTCTGTTCCAAATAATGTACATTTAATATCCTTCCAGATATATTCTGTGGTCTCCCATCTAACTGTCTAGGCAGCTTGTATACTCCCAACCACATCACGCTCCAGAAACACTCAATATTTAATTTCCTACGACATGCCTTTCCTCAAACACAAAAAAGCCACGATTAGAAAAGCAACGAACTATATATAAACTCTATTAAGCCAAGGCCTGCCCAACTAGTGATCCATTAGGTCGAACAAAGCTAATCACACTTAAGAGCTGCGTCTTCAAAAATGCTTTGGAAAAACTGCTTTCTACCCTGTGTAAGAACAGCTTCCCTCTGCAAGAGCCATATGTATAAAAAAGTATTTTTGCTGTCATCTTGTGAAGGTTGAGACTGACTTTCTGAAGCTCAGATGCATTACTCATGGTTCAGTAAAAACATTTTTTTTCATGGGAGTGATAAGAAACAAAAATGCCTGCTGATGTTGTGGTTCGCTGGCAGCAGGTGCAGATGACTGGAGTCTCAGAGAGCGAGGACTCAGATGAGGGGCCTGCATGTGAGGCAGGGATGGGGCCAGGACCCTCAGGGAGTGAAGTGCTGCCTTTGGAAATGGTGGAGGCTGGCAGCAGTGAGGAAGAGGCCCCCGAGGAGCCTGTGCCAAGTGCACATGTGCACAGGGCTGCTTGAAGGAAAGAGCAGATGCAGCAGCACGGGCAACTCAGGAATAAGGCTGCAAGGTAACAGACCCTCCCTTAAGAGATAAAAGCCAGCTGAGAAACCGGAGTTCTTTGCAGAGTGCAAAAAAATAAGTTTTTGCACCCAAGCCCTGTGGACATTCGGACTATCTTAGTTTGTGTTTGGAGACTCTGTGTTTGAAATAGTTCTTGGCAACTTTATCTAGTGTTCTTGGCAGCCTTGCACCACCTTTGCAAGGTTCTTCTTATCAGAGATAATTAATTCGAAACAGCCTTTTAACTGTGAAGGGATGGAATTAGTAAAAAATCATTAAAAGGTTTTGCTATTACCTCTGTTTGGTGTTTGTTTCCTTGGAACAAGGTTTGGGTCAGAACAGCTGTTAATTCCAGATAGGATTCTATAATTACTCAGTTCATGAAAGTAGAGAAAACATTTTCCTAAAATCCTTTAAAAAAAAAACAGATGTACTTTAATGAGAGGTGAGAAGAGCTGAGTACATACGAACACCAACTCGCTTCTTCCAAGACAATTTTGAAGTCTCCACATCCCTATAAGGCACACGCTGTCTTTGACAATCCACTTTCTGGTTCTCTAACCTCAAATTGTACTCTGTTGAGATGGATTTTGTTTAAAAATGCCTGAATTATATTGAGCCAGTGGAGGGAGGAAAGAGGTTACAGCCTCTAATTGGCCTTTCGATAGGAAGGGCAAAGAGAAGGGATTAATTTGGAAAGAGGAAATGTAGCCAAACAGCAGTCAGGAAAATATAGGTTCTAATCTGAAATGGTCTGCAGGAGGGGAAAGCTTTCTCAAATACCATTGCTTGACCTCTCCTATGTTACATTATTGCCACTTCAAGAAATCAAACTTCAGTGTTTAAGGGTGAAATTATTCAATGGTTAAGCTCCGAATAAAATGGGGAAAGTTTCCAACTCCAGAACTGGTGAACCAAATCTGAACTTTTTCATCCCATCTCTGACACCAGTTTCCTCTCAAATGAGAAGATCTGCTACAAGATAAGTGACATTTTGAGAGCAGTTGGATGGTCCCTTGCTGGACCATTCAGAAACAGTACCCAGGATATTGAGGTCATTAGGACATAAAGCAAAATTTATCCCAAATGCAGAATGTTTGCTTAGCAGCTGGTCATTGCAGTAGGAGACTTTTATTAACCTAAGCTTTTTCTGTATGTAAGTTTTTTGTAAATGGTAACATTACTTACAACAGCAACATGCTCTTTCATTATCTAAAATATCTAATTGTGCTAAGAAGGAGATATTAGATAGATAGATAGATAGATAGATAGATAGATAGATAGATAGATAGATAGATAGATA
>BLBF01000016.1:2055010-2083914 GCA_015471245.1 Laticauda colubrina
AGATAGATAGATAGATAGATAGATAGATAGATAGATAGATAGATAGATGATAGATGATAGATGATAGATGATAGATGATAGATGATAGATAGATAGATAGATAGATAGATAGATAGATAGGCCAGATTCAAGTATCATCAGTTCTTTGACAAATGTTCAGTTGACACTTTTGAATTTTCTACAGTCCATAAAATCTATAAATAACCTGTTCCATTGCACTTATGGGGAAAAAAAAGAAATCCGTCAAAATAAATGATATGATTAATTTATTTTCTTCTTTTCAGATTTTAGCTGAAGGGCAGCTTCACGCAGAGCCACCAGCTGTAGAGCTCAACTATGTGCCTCTTCTTGTTGGGATCACAGTGAAACATCATTAATCTATATAGCAAATAAACGACCACCATTTACATAATCACATTTACTCTCAACTTATAACATATTCATAAGCACACAAGGGAAGGAGTCGGATGCTACCTTTGCATATGTAAATAATAAAAAAAAACCTTATTCAACAGTTGAGGCAAATCACTCTTATTCAGAGATAATAACCTCATCTAGCACAGAACCCAAGATGTGGGTTTCATTAGATACTGAAAAGGGTTTTCTTTTTTGTCAAAATGAAGTGAATTGATATGAAATACCAAAACTTTGGAAGCTACTACAGAAGAAGGAAACTCTTGTTTACAGAATCCTTCTAATCTCTAGAAGAGAGAAATGTATAATTTCTATATATAAGCTGCCCAGAGTTGTTGGATATGAGATGGTCAATAGACAGATAGACAGACAGATAGATAGATAGAGATAGATAGATGATAGATAGATAGATAGATAGATAGATAGATAGATAGATAGATAGATAGATAGATAGATAGATAGATAGATGAATGGGTGGGTGGGTGGGTAAATGGGTGTGGGTAAGTGGGTGGGTCAGTGGGTGGTTGGACAGACAGACAGACAGATGGACAGACACCTAATCCAACAAGAGACTGTTGCTTGCTAATCAATATAAATTACTTTAATCAGATTTTATCTTTGGTATTTTTGATGTGGCTACAAAACCCTTTTATTTTGTGGGAAATATAGGAAAATACAGAGTATTGGATTCAGGTTTATTACCTGATGAAATCTGAAATGGATTGTTCATGTAATCTTCAATTCTTACATTGCTTTTGGTTGGATGTACAATTGGTTAGAGAATTGTAAGGATGCCTATTTGCTGTCACAAATGAAACAGTATTGTCTGTTAGGTAAATGTGTATTTTACTTCCTTTTCTTAAATACTTTAAATACTTGTTGTTGCTGTTGTTCTGGGACTAAAGCTTATTCTCAATTGATCCAGAACCAGATTTCTACTAACCAAGATAATAGATAAAAGATTGAGTTGAGTTTGGTTCTTGGTGGTTTCAAATACATGTTGGTGACACCATCTTGACACCATGATGGAAATGATTGGCCATGTCTTAGTTTTTTATTTGTTTTTTTCTTCTGCCCGGTTTAGCCTTGGGATTTTCTGTTTCTCTCTCATCCAAGACAATTTGAGTCTGCTTAGTGTTTTGAAATCACCCAAGTAGTTATTTATTCAATCCATTACTACAAAATAAAATTAATTGCCTGTAAATTAGGCCACTTATGAAATTAATTGGTTCCCCATCTGCACATGTCAACCTTCTCTCTTACATCCAAAGAAACCCATAAATCCCAAATACATATTTCTCCCCCCATCTTTCCAGGAGAGACAGCGTATGAAAATTATAAGATAAAGGTAACATTAGTTTATTTTCAATAGCATCCTCTTTTTCATTCAAGTAATGTTTCTCTCACTTCCACATCCATCTCAAATTCACAGGTAATTATTGCCAGGAAGATATAAAAATATCTAATAAAAATGTATCTGTTATAAAAGTGGTCTTCTTCAATATCCATTGGGAAATGGATCCAGGTATGTAGACAAAAATGTAAGTGTTTTCTTTTAAAAGTTCCTTTAGGCATGGCATGGCTAAGCAGTCTTATAGATCTGATACAGAATTGGTGGAAAAATTATTGATTTTTCCAGTTTTTGCCCCATATATTTTAGCTGCTGCTGCTGCTGCTGCTGCTTCGAGTCATAACTTTTGTTCAGTTAGTGCAAGAAAGGAAATTATTATTTCCCAATCTGAGGACAGCATATGTGGTTTCTCCAAGTTCCAGGCAAACCAGAGAAGTAAAGAATTATTTGGGTGCTTCCATTGTGAAATCTACTGAGGTTAGAAAGAATATGGAACAATATATACTCTGGCATTGTCCACCCACAGATGTTACCAAGTGGCTGCTACAGTCCTTAAACCATATGTTGTGGATGTCTCCATTTTAGGTCTGGGGCTGGTGGGTCTTCTGATTTATTTAGGATGTTTTGCCACTATGCAGAACAAACAGGCAAAGACTAACAGATCATATCCATGAACACTAACTAGTCAATGGTGGTATTCAATTTTTTTTACTAGTGGTTCTGTGGGCATGCCTTGGTGGGTGTGGTGTGGCTTGGTGGGCATGGAAGGGGAAGGATACTGCAAAATCCCCATTTCCAGCCCACTGCAAGGAAGGATATACTACAAAATCTCCATTCCTTCCCTACCCCACTAACTTGCTTTCCAGCTCCATTCTCCTGTGCAGGGCAACCGAAAAAGACTCAGCCGATCAGCTGACATTCAATGGAAGGCAGAGAATAGATGGGGGTGGGGCCAGTCAGAGGTGATATTTACTGGTTCTCCTAACTACTCAAAATTTCTGCTACTGGTTCTCCAGAACCTGTCACAACTGGCTGAATACCACCTCTGTAAGTAGTAGCCAAAAGACATGATGAAAACTCTTAATTTCACAACAGGCTTAATCCACAGTTTCAGTTGAGAAACTGAGCATCCTAAAATAATCCAAGTCCCAAAATGATAGAGAATCCCTGGAAGGCAGGTACTTTGACAATTAACAGGCACATAGACTTAAACAACATCTACAGGGGCAATTGTGAATTTAGGTAAGACTGAATTTGGCTCTCAAATAAAATAACTTGAGATGGCCAAGTTGAAGATTAAAAAAAACCCTACAGCTTTCTGTCATAGTATATGCTCATAATACATGCTCAGGAATAACAAGTATAGAAAAAAGATGGGAGAAGACATTAAAAAATAATGCTTTTTTAACAAAAAAAAAATGAAAAGGAAACAGGAAAGTAAGAAGAGAAATTCTATTTCCACCCTATGTTAATGATTGATAAATATACACCCATAGGAAATAAGAAAGAATCAGGATCCAATCTGGGTTAGGGTTTTAAGGGCCTGTCACATAGGCCGACGGATGCAAAACGTATGTAAAAAGGACACAGCGGACGAGAAAATGTTCCATCTGTTGTTATCCGCTCTCTAAAGTGCCCCAAATTTGTGGAAACAGAGCGGACAACAACGGAAAGGAATGGACGGGGGGGATGACATAGCGAGGATGTTAAGTGAATGCTCCACGGAAGCCAAGCGGATGGAAGTGGATGGAAGCAGATGGCATGTCCACAGGGCTTCCGGGGGAGCACAGCGAAGCAGACGCGCAGCGGAAGGAGCGTATGCAGAGCGGATGCCAAGCGGATACAGCGGATGCAACATGGATGCCTAGTGGATGCCTAGCGGATGTCTAGCGGATGTCTAGCGGATGCAAAGCGTTCACTGCGCATGTGGGGAGGATGCATTGTGTCAGCCCTGCGAAAATTAAAGGATGCAGCTTGCAAGCAGGTCACCATTCAGAGGAAAGACATGCTGCCAGACACATCTCCAGCCAACAACCATGGGGAAGAAGAGGAAGCCTGTGCCACCTGCTGCCAGCCCTGGCAAGAAGGACAGGGCCACCATCCCACCCCCTGGCACTGACTCTGCTTCTGCTGGGGCTTCTGCTGCTCGGGCTGACTCTTCTGGTGCTGGAGCTTCTGCTGGCGCTGCTCCTGGTGCTGGTGCTTCTGCTGGGGCTTACTCTGCTGGCGCTGCTCCTGGTGCTGGTGCTTCTGCTGGTGCTTACTCTGCTGGCGCTTCTCCTTGTGCTGGTGCTTCTGCTGGTGCTTACTCTGCTGGTGCTGCTCCTGGTACTGGTCCTGCTGGTGCTTACTCTGCTGGTGCTGCTGCTGGTGCTGCTGGTGCTGCTGGTGCTGCTGGTGCTGCTGGTGCTCCTGGTCCTGCTGGTGCTTATTCTGCTGCTGCTGATCCTGTCCTGCTGGTGCTGCTGTTGTTGCTGCTGCTGCTGGTGGTGGTGTGGTGGACCAGCCCCTAGAACCTCAAAACCCTTCTGATGAGGGCCCAGAAGGCCCTGCCAGAGGGAGGAAGAGGCATACGTGAGATAGGGAGAGGAGGCAGTACTCCATCGAAGAGTAACATGAGGATGAGGTGCTCGAATGGCTGAGGGAGAACGAGTACCTATAGTGGAAGGGACACAGGCTCTATCGAGATACCAAGAGGAATCAGACGGCTTGAAGAGAGAAGGCGGAGAGCCTGGGCCACACTTCGGAGGTCCTCCTCGGGTGGTGGAAGCACATGTACACCTGTTACGGGAAGCTGCACCTCAAGAAGTCTGGCCAGGCTGCGGTCAAGCTCACTGACCGGGAGACCTACATGATGGCCAAGTGCAGCTTCTTGGAGGGTGAGATCTGCCACTGAGGATCAGCCCCTCTGTGTACCCTCTCTCTCAGGCAGCCCACAGAGAGCCAGTCCTCTTCTGGCCAAGAGTCAGCTCCTGTGTCCAGGCAGGTATCTGTGGAGCGCCCCCCGACGGAGACCCCCCTGACAGCTGAACTCTCTGTGGCAGAGCGCGTGGAGGACCCCCTGATGCAGTGGGAGCAAGGAGAGGGCACTGCCACCAGAGACCAACCCACATCCACCCCCATCTCCACCTCCACAGAAAGCAGGCAGAGAACCAGACCGGAGGGGCAAAGCCAGACTGTCCTGCTGGAGATCAGGGACACCATCAAAAGCAGCGTAGATCTCCTCTCTCAGCTGGTACACACTGACATACCATCCTCAAACCGCAAGCCCTTCCTAACCTATGTCAACCAGAACCTCATGGACATGTCCGAATCACAGTACCAGGTGATAAAGGAGAGGATCACAGGTCTTCTGCACAACCCTCCAGGCCCAGCTGAAACTGCTCCGACCCAGTCCAGGTCTGCTCCTCCACCCCAGGTGATGTCACAGCCCTTCCAAAGCTTTCCTCAAGACCTCACCTACCAAGGCTACGGCTACCAGGAGTTCCAGCAGCACAGGCAGCCCTTCCCAGTCCAGGCACAGGTACATCGAATGCCACCGATGGCACCGATGCCACCGATGCCACCGATGTCACTGATGCCACGCACACTTCACCTCGCTCAGCTGCAGAGCAGACAGCCCCACTACACTCCTCCTTCCTCCACCCCATAGCCAAGCCCGGCCTCAGAACATCTGTCATCGGTCTTGGGACTGACACCCCATATCCTGGAGGAAGGGGCTCTCAACATCACAGGACTGAGCCAGCTCTCTGAGAGCTTACTCCACACACCATCCCCTGTTGTCCTCTCAGAGCCAGGCACCCCAATGGCACCTCAGACCAGCACTCCAACAGCAGCCACCTCCACAGCAGCTGGACCCTTCACCCCTGAGACTATGGGCATGCCTCAGAGTGACTGAGAAGAGTGCCAGAGACTGGGTTGCTACCTGTTGACTTTATCTTTGCTTGGGACACTTTACTTGGGTCATTTTGCTTTTACAGTTTGTTATTAATAAAGTTTATCTTTGCTTCACATACTTCGTTCAGTTCTTTTAGTCAATAAAATCTTGGTGGAAACTTTTAGAAATGGTTTAAGCCTTTGCATGCTTGTGGGATGGGTAAGGATAGCAGTGGGATGGGCAGGGATACCTGTGGGATGGGTAATAGCTGTGGAATGGGTTAGGATAGCAGTGGGGTGGCCAGGGATACCTGTGGAATGTGTAATAGCTGTGGGATGGGTAAGGATATCAGTGGGATGGGCAGGGATACCTTTGGAATGGGTAATAGCTGTGAGATGGGTAATAGCTGTGGGATGGGTTAGGATACCTGTGGAATGGGTAATAGTTGTGGGAAAGATAAACCTCCAGTGCAGGTATAGTGGGACTGTATGGTCCACCCTCCCAGGTGCCACACCTATGCCCCTTTATTATCAATAACAATTTAATCATTGATCCACACATTTCAACATAAACACAACTCTTTATTAAATGCCCTGTTCATTGTTGGGCCACTCAACATATATGGCACAATCTCATCAGTGTGATGAGACAGGCTGAAGGAAGCATCCATTAAGCATCTACCATCCTGTCTTGCCACTCCACTGCTCCAGCTGGGGAGTTGCACCAGTGTTTCAGGAGGTTGCGCTGCTTCTTCCCTTCATGTGAAGCTCTGTTGAGGCCTTGCACATCCACAGTATCTATCAGGTTTCGCCCTTGCCTCCATTCACCAGGCTCCATGTCCCCATTGCCTTGTTGGCGGTCCACGAGCCTGTTCTGCAACACTGGGTAGTGGGTGTGCATGAGATTGTGCAGGATGCAGCAAGCTTCCACGATGTTCCTCACGGTCTCTGGGTGATGCTGCATGGTTGTGAGAAGTACCTGGAACCTGTTGGCCAGGATGCCAAAGGCATTCTCCACCACCCGCCTTGCCCTGGACAGCCTGTAGTTGAAGATCCTCTCTTCACGGGTGAGGCATCTGGAAGTGTAGGGCTTCATGAGGTAGGTTCTGAGGGAGAAGGCGTCATCCCCCAAGATGAAGTAGGGCACATCTTGTGTGTCGTTGGGCAGGGGGTCTGGATCTGGGAAACCCATGATGAGGTTGTATTCCAGCCCATCCTTGAAGTGACTGGCATTGTATACCTGGGCATCTGAAGATGACCCATTGCCTGAAGCATCGATGTACATGAACTTGTAGTCAGCTTCGACCATGGCGAAGAGGATGATGCTGAAGAAGCCCTTGTAGTTGAAATAAGTGGACCCTGACTTGGCTGGAGCTTTGCAGGCCACGTGCTTCCCATCTATGGCTCCAACGGTGTGGGGGAAGTTCCACTTCTGATACCATTGCTCTGCAACTTTCTTCCAGCCTTCTTCAGTGGAGTGGCACTGGAGGAGCTCCTCCAGGTATTCTTCGATGATGGCCTGCACCACTTCTCTGACCACAATGCTGATGGTGTTGTGTGGCACTCTCCAGGCGTACTGTATGCTCCTGTACGTGGTCCTGGAGGCCAGGTGGCACAGAGTCAGTGCCACCTTGAGTCCAGGGTCCAGGCTGGGCTGGAAGTTGGTGTTTGCCTTGGTCAACCTGGGTCTCAGACGCTCCATAACTTCATCAATCATGGCTGGAGGCATCCTCATGAAGTTCTGGAATGCATGAGAGTCTTCGTTCCTCAGCTCCACCATCAGCTTGTTATACAGTCCGTACTCGGCTCTTCTCGCGATCCATCTTCAGACTCAGACACTTCTTGGATGCCTCCTTTTCTTCGCGTAGAATAGGTGAAAGAGCCTGTGGATGGCTTCACACTGTTGTAGAACGATGGCGGCTACCAAAAAAAGTGTGCGATGATCCCTGGTGGAGATGACTGGATGCTGTGGAAGAGCAAGAGCAAGATGAAGGCTGCAGAGGTCTGCACAGCAGGGCTGCTGGACTGAAAGTGAGATCCAGGTGATTTCTCCCCCTTTTTATTGGAAATAAAAGGTTTCTGCTAGGTGTCCTTTTGCATCCTCTGGACATCCTGCAGACATCCTAAATATCCAAGATACGTCCCCTCTGTGAATGTTTTTTCCATTTTAATGCTTTGTATGCAAGCTGCATCTGCTTTCATCCTTTCTACGTCCATGGTACTAACGCTGTGTGTCCATTCTGCGTCCGTTTCACTTCCTCCCTGTGTCTGTTTTCCACTGGAGCGGATTTGAGTCGCACAGATGTGCAGCGGATGCCTAGCGGATATAGCGGATGCGTAACGGATGACTACAGACGTTTAACGGATGTTCCCCGTATGCGTAGATGATGTAGAACGGATGCGTTGGATACTTTATCTGCTCAAAAAGTTTTGTGCAGCTCAAAACTTTTTGAGCGGATGAAATGTCAGTCGACGGATGCTGGACGGATAGAGAGTATGAAAAATGGACGCAGTGAGTACAGAACTGATGCATCGCGTTAACCAATGGATGGCAAGTGTTTCTCTCTGTTTTACATCCTCTTTCCATCTGTTGGTGCTATGTGACATGGGCTTTAGTCTTCTGAATTTTTTGAGTCCTGCTTGAGCCCATCTTCAGGGAACTTCTGCTAGAAGCAGGCATACACTCTGCTAGAGATACGTTTCCGGAAGATGGGGTCTAGCTCCTGCAACAGAATCCTCCCTCCTTCCCTCCCTCTCTCTCTCTCTCCCTCTCTCTCTTTCTCTTTGTCCCCAACTTAACATTCATTCAAATTCAAACCTCTGAAAATCTCCCTTCTTTGATTGATTGCTCTCTGCAAATTTGTTTCTTAAAAATAGCCAATGAGCAAATTATTTTTCTAACCAAACTTTGATGGAGTTTCTCCTTTCCTTTCCCATTTCCCTGAACTGAACACAGCAAAGACTAAGGAGAAATCTTCTCCTCATGCAAGATTCAGCAGCATCTCACTTCTGCTGTCCTAAAGACATTAAACATGACATTTACTCTCTGTGCTCATGAAATTCTCAAGGAGGAACAGGGACGTCGAGGCAGGGTTCCCATTCTGAAGTTAAATGACTGCTAGACATGGAAATGTCCACTGGTAAAAGGGCTTGTGGTTAAATATTTCTCCACCCTAAAATCATAAGAATCTTTCACAGGGAAGGGACAAAAGTATGCACTAGGCTAGAATTTCTGGAATCTCAAGCAGGTATATTGAAAGGAAGTTTACACAATTCAGAAGATCTGGGAGGAATTTCTGGACATTCCCAGATCTATCTAGCTTAATGGAGTCCAGGCATCCAATTCTTTGGCCGAAGAACTGCTTGGTTGTCAATCAGTAGTGCAAGGAATGCAGGTTGCTGGATGGGTGTGGCCATGGTGGGCGTGGCCTAGTTGGCCTCCTGCACCACAGTGGAGAGGGCATTTTTGCTCTCCCCGGGCTCCAGAGGCTTTCCTCGAGTCTCTGGGAGGGTGGAAGCAGCATCCCCGGGCTCCCGAGGCTCTCTGGAAGCTGGAAACAGGCCCATTTCCAGCCTTCCTAACTTCCAAGAAGCTTGGAAGAGTTCACCCTCCTCAAGCCTCTGTGTGTGCCCTGTACTTGCCTGCATCCAAAACAGGCCATGTGGGGACTCCGGGGAGGGGAGGGGAGGATGGGGTCAGCCAGGCGTGGGATTTGGAGGTTCTCTGAACTGCACAGAATCTTAGATAGGGGATCTCCCGAATTCCTGAACCCTCAGCAGCCCACCCCTGGTTGTTTGGAGAAATGAATAGGAAGGAACTCAAAAGTCAAATGCTCAAGATCTATGGAAGCTTCTAATGCGATTTATTTGGGATGGAATTTCAATGTACAGCAACAAATCCAAAGGTTTGCAGAAATAAAACAAATTCATTTCCAGCTACATTTTTATTTTATTTAAAGACTTCTGGAAAGATTTCCCATCTGCCAATATCTGAAATTCAAATATGCAAGGAGAATTACAGCTTTTTTTTTAAAAAAAAAAAAATAAAGCACAGTCAAACAGAGGTAATCCTTTTATAACCCTCACTGAACTACTATGGGGAGTAGGAAGATAGGCATCTTTTAAACCTGTATGCAACCCAGGCAGTGGCTTTGAAAGTTTTCTCCCTCTGAGTTTGCTCCTAAAGCACTTTGCTATTCTAGTTCTTTTCCTCTCTGAACAAGAGCTTCTCAACCCAGATTGCCACCCCTGAGTCTGTTCCTATTCAGACATTTTCAGCTTATGGTAGGATTGGCAGGTAAGCACTGGGACACTTGCCTTTGAAGTAGAATCTCTGAAATGTTCTCACCAATCATCATTAAATTTGGGTAATACCTTTCTGCTCAGAACAAACAAACTGTTGAGTTGTGGGAAAAAGAGACTCGAGACCAGCATACCTTCAGCTCTTTATTAAAGGTATAGATCTGTGCTGGACCTGCGAGCCACGGCAGCCTTCTTATAGGGCTTGCTGGCGGCTCACATCCAATGACGGCTTTCTGAATCTCCCGCGATCGGCGTGGCCAATCGCGGTTGATTCTTTACTATCCAATCACTGTCGTTCTCTCGTCCAATCACAGTGAGGTCCGTGTTAACCAATCAGGTGAGGGTATTCCAAGAATGCTAATATGGAACACAAACTAGCTCCAGTTTTGTTGTTATTCTACAACACAGGTCTCCAAACTTGGCAACTTTAAGACTTGTGGACTAGTCGAAGTCCACAAGTCTTTTTTTTTTTTTTTTAAAGTTTTTATTAATTTTCTACAAACAGACAAACATACAAAACATTAAAAACATCTACTCTCATATATACTTCCGGTGTATCGGTTGGTTCATCAGTTTTGTGCATTCATTTTATAGTGTCAATTACAATTATATTGCATAACCACTCATATTGTCAATCCATATTCTAATATTACTAAAAAAAAATAAAAATAAAAAAAATCTTTTTCTGACTATACCTTTAATCATTCATGCTTTGCGAGATAACAATACTTCAAACAGTTTATTCTATAATTTATCATATAATCATAACAAATCAGTCCTAAAAACTCTTCATATATATAATATTAATGCTCTATTATTGTATTTTATCATCTAACCATTGATAAAAAAAACCCCAAATTGCATAAAATTGTTTATCTTCTTGTTCTCTAATTTCAAATATCAATCTACTCATCTCAGCACATTCCAATATTTTCTCAATAATTTCTTCCTGCAATGGCATTTTCTCATTCTTCCAGTTTTTAGCAAATACAATCCTAGCCGCTGTTAATACATTTACAATCAAATATTTCAAGTCTTTATTATATATATCAGGTAAAATTCCCAATAAAAAGATCTCTGGTTTCAAGTCTATGTGTTTCTTTGTCATTTTTTCCAACCACATGTGAATTTTAGTCCAATATTTTCTAGCATCCTCACAAGTCCACCACATATGATAGTATGAGCCAGGTATCTGATGACATTTCCAACATTTTTCAGATTTGTTCTTGAACATTCTTGCTATTCTTGTCGGGGGAAGGTGCCACCTGTAAAACATCTTATACAAGTTTTCTTTATATGCTATTGACATTGTCATTTTATAATTTTGAGACCACAATTTTTGCCATTGCTCTAAATCAATTCCATATCCAAAATTCTTCCCCCATGCAATCATAGTTTCTTTAACTTGTTCTTCCTCTAGCTTAATTCCCAATAAATAACCATATAACTTTTTAATCACTTTCTCATCAGTACCCATCAATATCTTATCTAAATCAATCTGTTTATCATAGAATCATTCCGTTTTAAAATCTTCAAGATATCTTGAGTGTATTTGCGCATATGAAAACCAATTCATCCTTATACCTTGTTCCTCTAAGAAGTCCACAAGTCTTAAAGTTGCCAAGTTTGGGAAGACCCCTCCCGCTTCTGCAACACTGTCAAGCAGGTATTGCCCATAATTTACACTAGCTGGACCTTCAAATGGGAATGCACTGCATTCATTGTTCCCACTTTGGAAAACAAATAATCCCGTCACTGCTTAGGGGCTTCTGAATTGTAGAACTTTTAGCTTTAATTGTTTTAATATGCTGATTAACCAGCCTAGGTTTTAGCTGATTAATTACAGAAGCATCTTTTTAAACTGCAAATACAAATCTTAATCAGCCAGGCTGGGAAGATACAAAGACTTTCAATTGGATGGTTTATTTTCAAAGCAAAGGAGCTATGAAGACTTCCTTCACTTGGATTAACCTGCATAAGGGACCCTACCTTAACCCAGGTCATGCAACTCAATAGGACAGATAAACCAATATAAATATGTCAAGGCAGACCTTGCTGACTGTGCATGGATGCTTGTTATTATCAGACAGAAAAAGAAGAATGGAGAAAGAGAAGAGAAAGTGCAAAGAAAAACAAAAAGGAAAGAGGAAGAAATAAAAAGGGGGAGTTATTATTATTTAAGTTTGTAGTGGTGGATTGCATGCAAGACAACCTAAAATTTTCCATTTGTGTGCAATTACCACTGTCATCACACCCAGCCCCCAAAGAGAGTAGTCATAGATAATAGAAGTTATACAACGGAAAGACAGGTGGGACAATCCATGTTGAACTACATCCTCCTATTTTTAGGGAAATGTAATAATGTTTCCAACTCTTTGCACTGGCAGATGCACCATGTTGTATCTATCTTGGGCTGCATTTCAGAAAATGAGATGCAAAAAAGAGAGCGCAGCTGTTGATTATTAGACATTAAATTATTTGCTTTTATCTGAGTTCTTTCTTGCTTGAGACCAGCTTACAATCACAAAACTGCCAATCTATCTGTGGCACTGTCAAATGTGAGCATACTGTTCTTGACACACTCTAATTGGCTTTGACGATCAATCTGTTTGTACCAAAGATTGCGAGATCAGGGTGTTAATCAAGGATGATGCTGTGGTTGGCATAAACTAATCACACGTCAGAGACAACTGCCAAATTTTCCTTACAGGAGTTAAGCAGCTACTAAATGAGCAAATGAATATTAAATTTAATATCACACTTACTTTCACTTCTCATTATCTAATACACAACTTTGTTCTGCTTTGTCCATCATTGCTACATTTCCAGCTTCCAATTGTTTCTGAGCCCAAATTTGAAATTACATATCATTGTAATTAATGTGTACATTAAAAAAAAAGTGAGCTGATAAGGAGGCTGGTAATTATCAAGAATGCAGTGGATTCGCAAGAGATCTTAATCCTTGTTGTGTGTTAGCTGGACAAAGATTTCTCCTTCTCAAGGTGCTATTAGTACTGAGAGATGAGGACAGCTTTGCTGAATAAGGCCAAACATTTTCGTATGCCATCAGTGGTAAATCACATTTTACACATATCTGAGCAGATTATCCTTCCCGTGTTCTTGAGAAAATAGCTCGGTTTACCATACATCTTAAGCCCATGTCACACTGAACCAACGGATGCAAAGAGGATGTAAAACGGACAAAAAAGCTTGCCATCCGTTGGTTAATGCGATGTATCCGTTCTGTACTCACTGCCTCGGTTTTGCTTCCTTTCTATCTGTCCAGCATCCGTTTATGGACGTTTCATCTGCTCCAAAAGTTTTGGGCTGCCTAAAACTTTTGCGTGGAAAATGTATCCAGTTCGTCCGTTATGCATCCACTACGCATCTGCTACGCATCCGTTACGCATCCACTATATCCGCTAGGCGTACGTTCCGCATCCGCGCAACTCACATCCGCCCGGATGCAGGGAGGAAGCGGAACGGACGCAGAATGGATTCAGAACGGATGCCCAGAACGGATGCAGCACAGAAACAAAGCATTTAAAATGGAAAAAATGTTCGCAAAGGGGACCTATCTCGGATATTAAGGATGTCTACAGGATGCCTAGAGGAAAACCTATACTGCCTATAAAAAGGGGGAGCAACTTGTCTGCATCGCACTTTCAGAACAGCAGCCCAGCGGTGCAGACCTCTGCAGCCTTCATCTGCCTCTTCCTCTTCCACAGTATCCAGTCATGTCCACCGTGGATTGTAACAAAGTCCTTTCGGCAGCCACCATCGTTCTGCAACAGTGCAAAGCCATCTGCAGGCTCTGTGAACACTACTGAGAGAAGAAAAGGAGCTACCCCAAAAAGAGTCTGGGTCCGAAGATGGTTCACCAGTAGAGCAGAGGACGGACTGTATAACAAGCTGATGGTGGAGCTCAGGAGCGAAGACACTCGGGCGTTCCAGAACTTCATGAGGATGCCGCCAGCCATGTTTGATGAAGTTGTGCAGTGCCTGACACCCAGGTTGACCAAGGCAAACACCAGCTTCCGGCCCAGCCTGGAACCTGGGCTCAAGGTGGCACTCACTCTGCGCCACCTGGCCTCAGGGACCTCCTACAGGAGCATGCAGAACGGCTGGAGGGTGCCATCCAACACCATCAGCATTGTGGTCAGAGAAGTGGTGCAGGCCATTATCGAAGAATACAAGGAGGAGCTCCTCCAGTACCCCTCCACTGAAGAAGGATGGAAGAAAGTTGCAGAGCAGTGGTATCAGAAGTGGAATTTCCCACACACCGTTGGAGCCATAGATGGCAAGCACGTGGCCTGCAAAGCTCCAGCCAAGTCGGGCTCCACTTATTTCAACTCCAAGGGCTTCTTCAGCATCATCCTCTTCACCATGGTCGATGCTGATTACAAGTTCATGTACATCGATGCTTCAGGCAACAGCTCATCTTCGGATGCCCAGGTATACAACGCCAGTCACCTGAAGGAGGGGCTGGAACGCAACCTCATCGTGGGCTTCCCAGATCCAGAACCCCTGCCCAATGACACACAAGATGTGCCCTACTTCATCTTGGGGGATGACACCTTCTCCCTCAGAACCTACCTCATGAAGCCCTATACTTCCAGACTCCTCACCCGTGAAGAGAGGATCTTCAACTACAGGCTGTCCAGGGCAAGGCGGGTGGTGGAGAATGCCTTTGGCATCCTGGCCAACAGGTTCCAGGTACTTCTCACCACCATGCAGCATTGCCCAGAGACCGTGAGGAGGATCATGAAAGCTTGCTACATCCTGCACAATCTCATGCGCACCTGCTACCCAGTCTTGCAGAACAGGCTTGTGGACCTCCAATAAGCCAATGGGGTCATGGACCCTGGGGAATGGAGGCAAGGGCGAAACCTGATCGACACTGAGGATGTGCAAGGCCCCAACAGAGCCTCAAATGAAGCGAAGAAGCAGCGCAACCTCCTGGGACAATGGTGCAACTCCCCAGCTGGAACAGTGGAGTGGCAAGACAGGATGGTAGATGCTTAATGGATGCTTCCTTCAGCCTGTCTCATCACACAGATGAGATTGGGCCATGCATGTTTGGTTGGCCTACAATGAACAGGGCGTTTAATAAAGAGTTGTGTTTATGTTGACATGTGTGGATAATTATTACATTATTATTGATAAAAAAGGGCCGTAGGTGTGGCACCTGGGAGGGTGGACCATACAGTCCCACTATGCTTGCACTGGAGGTTTATCTATCCCACAGCTATCCTAACCCATCCCACAGCTATTACCCAGACCACAGGTATCCTAACCCATCCCAAAGCTATTACCCATCTCACAGCTATTACCCATCCCAAAGGTATCCCTGCCCATCCCACTGATATCCTTACCCATCCCACAGCTATTACACATCCCACAGGTATCCCTGGCCATCCCACTGCTATCCTTACCCATCCCACAAGCATGCAAAGGCTTCAGCCATTTCTAACAGTTTCCAGCAAGACTTTATTAAAAAAAAAGGAACGAAGCAAGTGTATGAATCAAAAATAGACTTTAATAACAAGAAGCTATAAAACAAAAATGAGTCTCTGGCACTCCTCTTGGTCGCTCAGTCTCAGGGGTGAAGGGTCCAGGTTCTGTGGAGGTGGCTGGTGCTGGAGTGCTTGTCATCAGCTCCTCCAGAAGCAGAAGCAGCAGAAACGCCAGCCCCAGAAGAGCGAGCCCGTGCTGCAGAAGCCCCAGCAGAACCAGACTGAGGGCCAGGGGGTGGTATGGTAGCCCTGTCCCTCTTGCCAGGGCTTCCAGCAGATGGCTGAGGCTTGCTGTGCTTCTGCATGGTTGTGGGGTTGCTGGCTGGCAGGGAGGGTGGCAGGAACCAAGGCTGGCAGAAAGGCTGGCAGGGAGGCTGGCAGGGAGACTGGCAGGGAGGCTGGCACCAAGGCTGGCAGGCAGGCTGGCAGACAGGCAGGCACCAAGGCTGGCAGGCAGACATGAACCAAGGCAGGCAGGAAGGCTGGCAGGGAGGCTGGCACCAAGGTTGGCAGGAAGGCTGGCAGACAGACATGAACCAAGGCTGGCAGGAAGGCAGGCAGCAAGGCTGGCAGGTAGACTGGCTGGCAGCAAGGCTTGCAGGCAGGCTGGCAGCAAGGCTGGCAGGGAGGCTGGCAGCAAGGCTGGCAGGCAGACATGCAGGCAGGGCAGGCAAGGCAGTCGATGTGTCCGGCAGCAGGTCTTTCCTCTGAATGGCGTCCTGCTTCCGAGCTGCTTCCGTTATATCCGCGGGGCTGACACAATGCATCCTCCCCGCATGCGCAATTAACGCCAGGCATCCATTAGGCTTCTGCTGTGCATCCGCTAGGCTTCTGCTCTGCATCCACTTCATCCGTTCGGCGTCCGCTCTGCTTCCGCTCTTTCCACTCCGCGTCCACTTCGCTGAGGCCCCCCGGAAGCCCTGCGGATGTGCCACCCACTCCCATCCGCTCCCATCCGCTTCCATCCGCTGGGCTTCCGTTCCGCCTCCGCTTTGCTGAGGTCCCCCAGATGCCTAGCGGATGCGCCATCCGCTCTCATCCACTTCCATCCGCTGGGCTTCCGTTCCGCATCCGCTTTGCATCCGCCCTGCGTCCTCCCCGCGTCTGTGTTATCCGCTCCGGTTATGCAAATTTTTGTCCCTTTTGAGAGCGGATAACAACGGATGGAACATTTTGCTCGTCCGCTGTGTCCTTTTTCCATCCGTTGGCCAGTGTGACATGGGCTTTACATTTTGCAATTAATACCTTACCATTACAACTAGAAATCTTGATAAGCTTTTTCTTCCTTGTGTTTGTCCAGTTTCCAATGAAAATAATCACAGTTTGATAATACATTTTGCCCTGTAGAATTCCATAGAAAGCTTTGGGATTTGTACACGATATTCTATATCTCCCCTACCCAATCTGTATAAACATGTATTTAGTTGAGAAAATGCCAAAGGAAAATATCTATTTTGTTTACAAAAATACGCATGAAAGACAGTGAAAATACTGTAATTATTTAATTGCATAATTATTATATAATAATTATATTATACTGTATAATATAATTATAATTACTTAATATACTTATAATTATAAGTAATTACTTAATTACTTATAATTACTGCAAGCTACTTCTGCTGACTGCCGGCTGCTGGCAGTTTGGCAGTTCAATTCTCACCAGCCTTCCAGCCTTCTGAGGTTGGTAAAATGAAGACCCAAACTGTTGGGAGCCATATGCTGACTCTGTAAACCACTTAGAGAGAGCTGTAGAACACTGTGAGGCAGTATATAAGTCTAAGTACTGTTGCTGTTGCTACGGCTTACAATAATAGGAAGTTGAACATACTTGTACCCATGAAAGCTTATTCACTTCTAATTTCCTTGTCTTGTGCTCCTTTTCCCTTTAGATATTGCATGAGGCAACACTTCCATGTTGCTTGTGATGTTCCAATAAATTTCACGTGGAATGAATTTAATTCATTGCTTCTGCACATGCAGAGAATCAACCAAGCATGTGAGTTTTGTGAATTTAGCATCATCTTTGGAAATCTGGATATCATTGGTGTTGCCTTAGCCTTGGTTTTTATCCCTCACAAGCAATTTGTCTTTGAAAATGGACAGCAATAAATAGATGAATCAATTGGAGTAGGTGGGTTCCTCTGAATAGGGTAATTCTTCAGGACCCTGTTAAGCTGTCCATCAAAATCTTGCTGTTACTTTTGAAATGATTACTTAGGATACAATCCTTGCCAACAATTCTTCCCTTCCTCTTCATTTCTCCCCATTTTATGTCTAAATGCTTGCTTCCATTTACCCTCCGTTATATTTCTCCAATGTACTTAAATCACTTTTCTCCAAATGCACCAAAGTGTTAAAAAAAAAACAAGAAATGGTGACATAAAATGAAATTATGCATTAACAATGACAAATCTCTGACTCAGTCATTCTCACAGGATTACACTGAAGATATAGAGTATTTATGCCATTTGATTTGACAATTAATTTCCCAGTGGGAAAATTTATGACATGAAGGTATAGTAGAAGTGCCTTTCCAGGACGGCTGAAAGATCCTTGGCTTTGGGATGATGGAGAAAAATACAAAGAGGTAAGGTAGCAGCTTTGCCTGTCATTCTTTTTCTTTACCCAAGACACTCAAGAGTCTTGATTCCCACTGAAAGTATAAGAAATTCCCTTTGCTACTGTATACAGGAATCTATTGGTTTAAACAGAAAATTGATTATTTATAATAGTTCTTATAACCCTGTCCGCATGTCTCAATAAATCTTGCTAAAGAAGACTGTGAGATCATGCTTGGAAAAGAATCACATCCAGTTTAGATAGCTGTCAAAGAATCTGACATGATGTTCCTAAGAGCTGTTTCCCATTATTTGAATTGTCACTGGGTTTTATCTAAAATTTAGGACTGTGAAAGATGGACAGGTCCTGATAAAGAGCTGTGTACTGCAGTGATGATGGGGTTCTTTCAGTCAAGGTGAAAAGCTGAAAAGATTTTCTTGGAAGTCATGACTCCTGCCTCAATCAACACTTACAACTCTTAAAAATCCATCTCATCCTGGGCAGCCTTTTTTTGAACTATTATCATCTGGCAGACAATACAGGATAATAAAAACAAGGACAAAGAGGCTGAAAAACATCTTCTATTCTAGGGCAGTAACTCTATTGAATTCTACTGTATAGTGCAACATTAATGCAATATTGGGTTTTCAATTCAATTGTATAGAATGTGAAGGATGTGTGTTTGTGTTTTATTTTTATAGTTATAATGTACACTGAAGATAGCATTTAATTTCATTGTACGAGGGGCAATGACAATAAAGTAAAGTAAACTAAGTAGCCATAAGTCAAGAGGTCACTTGAAGAAGTGCTCCATTCATTTTGGTGAGAGAAAACCCCCTTCAAAATCTCCCAACCCTACTCAAACTAGATAGATCTTGAATGGCCTTTCACAGATGTATTTCATGCGAGGTCAAAGAGAAGCTGAATAATCCTGCAGTTGCTGACTAAGCTTCTCCTAGAAGTTGGGAGAAACTCATTTCTCCCCTTAAGCAAAGGGACAGGTCAAGGAAGGTTTTACTTCTACATGTTTCTTTTTAGGAGACTAAAATAAATAGTTAAGTTTAGTAAGGAGGACAAGATTTTGAAATGTTTCATTATATATACTATTCTTGAAAAGCCAACTCTGAAACAAAGTTTAATGCACACATATCAGTATTCTTTTAAAAAAACTAAATATGATATGATATTCACAACAGTTTGTGAATGAAAATGGAGTATACGAACATTATTATTTCACAAATCTCACTGGCAATTGGGACAAGGAGACATAGAATATTCAGGAATGGGAAGCTATGTATATTCGAAGGCCTTGAAGCTTCAAAAAAGTGTGACAGAAGACATAGTAACCAGAAAATATAACTGATAAACAGATGTAGGATAAGAACTTGCAGAGCCAGGGGGAGGAGTTAAAAGAGGTATCAGCCTAGAATCCTTTAGTAGCCACAAGTGAACTAAATCCAATGCCTCTTGAGTGCCATTGACCCTTATCCAACTCTAACAAAGTGTTGGCCATTAGTTGAGCAGATTCCCCTATATAAGCAAACAAACAGTCTGTTATTCACATATAGACCTGGAGAAATGGGTCACAAAGAATTGAAAGAACTAATTGATCAAACATCTATATTTGTTTAAAGGTTAGTACAATGGCAGTCTGTTTCTCCATGTATACATGCAGCCATCTTTAAATGGTTTAAAAACTACTTGATGAAGAAGCCCTTCAGTCCTGAATAATTGTTCTACAAATTAGGAACCACCAGAGAAAATGGGCTGTGATGTGTCCATATAAGAATATAAACAAGGGATATGGAACAAGCTTCAGTGAGCTTAAAACAAGTGACAGATATTTTAGTTAGAGACAGGTTGTAAGGTCTTGCTTCAGCAGTCCCCTCCAGAAAGCAGAACTCTTGAAATAGGCAGCATTTCAAAAGGAATTTTTTATTAGGAGACAGTGATAGCAAAGAGAATGGGGAGGATCTGAAGTTCTGGCACTAAAACATTAAGTTCAAAGTTACTCAGCCAACCCTTTCTCCACTGCTCAGTCCAATGTGAGCCAATCACCAGGTCTGGAGTTGCTGTGAGATTTTTAGGCTGAGAAGGTGATGAGAAGTTGTTCCCAAGTGCTGCACTCTCATCTTCTTCAGAGCCGTCCCTCCTTCCTCCCTATCCCAGGAATATTCATCAAAGTAAAGAAAGACCAAAGCAGGTGACAGGTCATAAAATACCAAGGCTCCCTCCTTCCACCAGAATGGCAGCATCCCAATTGGGGACCTGACACATGTATCATCTTCATTGTGAATAAGGATTCTTTGGTCTTCTAACTCAACTGCTCCAAGATGAGCAAAGATGTTGCTGGGTGAGAAGAAAAACAGAAGTGCCAACACAGGAAGCTCAAACTGCCCAAGGAGCTGCTTATACAGTTCTACAAAGGAATTACTGTGTCTGTCATCTGCACCTCTATAACTGTCTGGTTTGGCTCTGCAACCCAACAAGACAAACACTGACTTCAGAGAATAATTAGGACTGCAGAAAGAACAATTACTAATAACCTGCCTTCAATCAAGAACCTGTATCCTGCACGAGTCAAAAAGGGGGCTGTGAAAACATCTACAGACCCCTCACATCCTGGACATAATTTTTTTCAACTCCTACCCTCAAAATGATGCTATAGAGCCCTGCACACCAGAACAATTAGACACAAGGACAGTTTTTTCCCCAAATGCCATCACTCTGCTAAACAAATAATTTCCTCAACACTATTTACTAAGTCTGCATTACTATTACTATTAATCTTCCCATCCTTCCTTTCACCCATCTCCTCCCAATTATGAATGTATTACTGTAACTTTGTTGCTTGTATCCTTACATTTTTTATTGACTGTTTCCTAGTATGATTTAATTGCTTATTGTACCCTATGACTATTATTAAGTGCTGTACCTTATGACTCTTGACAAAAGTTTCTTTTTTTTTTATGTATACTGAGAGCATTTGCATCAAGACAAATTCCTTGTGTGTCCAATGACTCTTGGCCAATAAAGAATTCTATCCTATTCTATTCCATCTTAGTTACAACATAGATGGACAGCATTTGAGAAGTTGGACCTGAAGGTGTGAAAGGAAGATGGTTGTGGTCCCATTTGCTGGCTATAATAATGCAACTGACAATGAGATGGTTCTGAAAAGCAGATGCTTCTATCCTCCCCACTAATGAACACTTTTCAGCATTCCAAACTCTGTGCTATTGATATTCATTCAGAAAGGTCTGGATTTTGGTCATATGATTTTAGCTCCCCTGCCCACATATTTTGGGGTGTTAAGTGTGGAAATAACAGTACTTTGTTTCTAGAAGACTCCCACCTCTATATCGGCAATAAAGTTGTAGGAAGTTGAAAGTGGCTGACAGACTAGAAAGAGAAATTCTCCTTCTGTGCATAGAAGCATCAACTGAGCTGTATGGAGGGTACTTCTTATTTGTTTTTATTTCTAAAACTGTCTCTTTTCTGGACAGCCTTTGATGCATATTCATTATAAACAAAAACTCAAGCAGCTTGTCCTACGGTGCCTGTTGATAATTAGTGCTTCTCTGTGGCTTGCTCTGTTTGCTTCCTGTCACCTACCTGGCTAAAGGCAGCATATTGTGAAAAATAAAAGGGGGAAGGTAAGAAAATTTCTAACCATGTGTTTGTTTATGCTACGAAATATTACATCTGTCATATGCAAGGAGGCTATTTAGCACTCTTTATCTGCAGTTAGCATGCATAGCCTAATGATTAAACATCAAATAAATATTTGCTTAGCACAGATTTCATTGGATCAAGATTTGAACCTTCCAGGTTTTATATAGTGTAAGGCTTAAAAATACTGCAGAATGAAAATGCACAATTGAATATAATAAAATAAGACAATATTTGTATAATAAAACAACTTCACATTTAAGGGAAGCAGACATGCATTTTTTCACCTGCGGTATAATTTTGCAAAGAAAATTTATCTTTTCCTTCTAATGGTCCAATAATGATGCAAAGATCTGAATGATTCATTCCTTTTAGTTGGATCAGCTACAGTGTAAGAGTTGCTTAACTTTTTAAAAAAATAATGGATGGATTATGTGTCAGTGAAATCAGTGCTGACTCTTTGTGAACACAGAGGTTTTCACCAGGACAAGAGGTCCCTCACTTTGTCTTTAAGTTCTTCCAACAATGCACTCATCACATCATCAGTCCTTCCACCTTGTTGCTGGACAAAATGTTGGTTTGACTTTCTGGAGAGGGTGGATAATGGTGGGGAAAAGCTAATGCTCCCCTCCACAGTGTTGCTCCTCAGAAGTAAGTGTCCCACCCGATGAATTGATTCCCACATTGTGCATGTGTGTTTGTTTTTGTCAGATCTGTGTTTTGAAATAAGGAATCACCCTGAGGTTGCGAACATAGAATTTATATTCTTTGAATTATGACTGAAAGAAATCCAACAACTATATCATCATCACTGTATCACCACCAAGGAAGTCTCGAAGGTGCTTCTGCAAAAGGCAATTGGACTTTCTTGGTTTTTTTCCTTGAAAATGTTTTGCTTCTCATCCAAGAAGCTTCTGCAGTTCTGAAAAAGCTTCTTGGATGAGAAGTGAAATGTTTTCAAAGAGAAAACCCCAAGAAAGTCCAGTTGCCTTTTGGAAAAGCACCTTTGGGATTATCATGATTTAGACGATTGAAAGTCTCCAGAGACACTACCAAAGAACATTCTCACCAATTAATCCATTTGGAGAATATCTCTCCACCCAGCTACCCCCATAGCTAGAGCTCTGTTTTCCAACATACATTATTTGGCAGAGCCCTATATAAGGCTTATCTATAGCTGTAAAACTAATCTTGTGGAAAAAGAACAAGGTTCTGTGTGGTTCTCTAATTTGACTACTTGTCATGCATTGCTTCTGGGAATTTAAGTGAGACAGAATTTTACAGAAGGTGACATTACAGGTCAGTCTCGGCTGCTATGGAGTGTTTTTTTGTTCTGCATTGCTGTGCCTCCTGATTTCAGCAGGATTTCCAAGGACGACTTGAAGGAATAGGAGAAGAGATAAAAATAATGATTTAATAAAATCATTTATTAAATATGATTTAATAAAAATAATGATTATTTTAATAAAGAAAAGCCTTCACTCATTTGGGATTTTGTGTGTTGGAAACAGCATTCATGGAATATAGTTCAAGGATTGCTTAACCTAAAGAGATCCATGGTACTCAGTCAGATTTTCACCATGTTTGGATTATCACCATTTCTGCTACTGCCTCTCAAAAAGAATGTGAGAATGATTTTTCAATCATTACTTCTGCTGGCTCAGCAATGTTGGGAACAAGGAAATAACAAGCCAGTTTTAAAACAGAGATTAAAAATGTCATGCACTAGATTGGACAATTGAATCGAAGCAAATGAGAAACTGTTTTCTTAGCAGCTCTCTTAGCAAGAGACAATCTGGAGTTCTGAACGAAGAAAGATATTTTTCCACTTGGCATGGATGCAATCATGTGAAAGGCAAGATGATTTTTAATCTCCAATTAATGTGTTGAAGGACCTGAAAGAGATACTTTAACCCAATCAAAGAAAAATAAGTGTGTGAATCTCTTCTTCACTGAAAGGTTAATGGGTGCAATTAGTGCCTTCATGCCTAGGAGTTTGAAACATGAGAAGGTTGAATGAAATCAATCCTTATACATTTTGATAACTTAACCTACATCTTTGCTGCTTTTGACTGTTCAGAACAAGGAAACTAAGAAATTTCCTTTAAGAATGCATTCTTTAAGAGGTTATAGAAAACATAAGAATATAGACAATGGTACTGGCAAAGAAGTGTACTTTTAGATATATATTATTATTAAATATTGAAAAATGTACAAATGACACAGAAAGGAAGCATGAATGAATGTATGAAAAGTGGCATAGCCTGGAGGTTGGTCCATTATTATTTCTGTTTGTTCACTGTATAAATAAGCAGGGTCAACAAGCAGGAAGTCAGGAGGAGAACTGAATACTGGGATTTAGGAAATCACAACGAAGTTTTCACCCTCAATCTATGGTTGACAAAGTGACTGCATAAAAAGTCAATTTGTGATGCCTAAGGAAGAAAAGTGAAGATTAACTGGCAGGATTCTGCAGTTGTGCTTAAAGACAACCTGATGTTTAGTTGGAGCAGATGCAATGTTCATAGCAGTCTTTGAAGGAAATGTCAAAAACCGGGAATAATGGATGGCCACATTTCAGCTGATGAGAACAGATGAAGGTTTCAGAATACAGTAGGGCTGGAAGGGAATTTGGAGGTCTAGTCTAGTCCCATGCTCAAGCAGAAGCCCTGGCCTGGCCTATACGATTTCAGACAAACATCTGTCCAGTCTCTTCTTAAAAACCTCCAGTGATGAAGCATCCACAACTTCTGAAAGCACCTTCTGTTCCACTGGTTAATTGTCCTCACTGTTAGGAACTTTCCCCTTAATTCCAGGTTGCTTCTCTCCTTGATTACTTTCCATCCATTGTTTCTTGTCCTACCTTTTGTGCTCTGAAAAATAAATTTACTCCCTCTTCTTTTTGGCAGCCTCTCAAATACTGGAATACGACTATCATGTCCCCCAAGTCCTTCATTTCTCTAGACAAGCCAAACCCAGATCCTGCAGCTGTTCTTTGTATGTTTTAGCTTCCAGGCTTTTAATCATCTTAGTTGCTCTTCTTTTCATTTTTTCCAAAGTCTCAACATCTTTCTTGTAATGTAGTGACCAAAACTGGATGCAATATTCCAGGTGTGGCCTTTTCGAGGCTTTGTAAAGCAGTAGTAATACTTCACGTGGTTTCAATTTTATGCCTCTGTTTATACAACCAAGAATTATATTAACTTTTTTGGATGCCACCGCACACAGCTGACTCAATGGTGGGATTCAAATATTGTTGCCACCAGTTCGGTGAGCGTGGTTTGATGGGCGCGCTTTGCACATGTGCACACACTCTGTGTGCACGTGCTCACCAACTGCACACTTTGCACAGGTGCAGAGGCATTTGTGCAGGTGCAGAGGCATTCTACCTCACCTCCTGCAAGTCTACACAATCTTCCAGTCGCTTCAGCAGCTGCCGCACAGTACTATTCTGTGTCGCACAAAGCAGCTGCACTTCAAATTCAGCAGATAAAGGTGAGTATGGGACCAAGGCAGGCAGGTGGGCCCAACAGCAGAGCCATTAGCACAGCGGACAGAATCGGTTTGGTCTCCGCTGCTCATCGCTCCTACCGGCTTTCCAGAACTGGGTAGAACCAGTCAAATACCACCACTGAGCTGAGTTATGTTTAAGTATCAACCATTAGGACTCCAAGATCCCTCTCACATTTACTGTTTTTGAGTCAGGTTTCACCTAATCTATACTTGTACCTTTGGTTTTTCCTGCCCTGGTGTAAAACCTCGCTTTTCTCCACATTAAATTTCATCTTGTTGGATGGAGCCCATTGTTCAAGTCTGTGAAGATCTTTTTGGAACCTAAGCTTGTTTTCTGGGGTGTTAGCTAGTCTTGCCAGCTTAGTATTACCTGCAAATTTGATGAGTTCCCCTTCTATTCCCTCATCTAAGTCATTTATGAAGATACTGAAGAGTACTGGACCTAAGATAACCTTGTGGTACCTCCCACACTAAGTGATACTTACATTCCTCCATTAAAGTCTACTCAATGAGGACAGTTTGTCAGCCAGTTACAAATTCATCTGGTGGTGATGTTGTCTATTCCACGTTTGTCTAGGTCTTCAAGAGACCCTGATGAGGGAATGGAGGTTTTTTGGGGTAAAGAACACAGTCAAAGAACCAGCCTAGAGGATGATCCTTTTAAAGAAAAGGGAGAGATCACAAAAAAAAATATTGCAAATCAGAGACATTTTCAAAGCCTGGTAGATGAAAGAGTTTCTGAGCTTTCAGGGGAATGAAAAAGCATAGAGGATTTCTTTGTGTGTCCCAGAAGAGGACAAGGAGAGCCCTGTGGTTGGAGATTCACCATCAGGAAGTGAAACAAAATATGTTAACCAGATTCATCAGCACATAAAGTATAATGAAGGAATTAGTGAACCAATCCAATGACTTCAAAGACTCATCAAGTCTACTGATTATTCCGTCCAGCTAAACATTTCTTTAAAAAACCAATTATAACCACATGTCAACAGACTTTGAAAAGCTTTAGAGGAAGCCCGAGACCCTCAAAGTGCATTGAGGTCCATACTTCGAGACTCTGAAAAGGAACCAGAAAGGGAAAATATAAAAAAAAAACCTGTGGATAATCAGAGTCAGCACCACCATAAATAAATTTGGCTATAAGAGCTATGTTTCTGCTCACTTGTTATCACTTCTAAAAGGTAAATATTCCCCTCATACATGCATGCTAGTCATTTCTGGCTCTAGGAGGTTGTGCCCATCTCCGTTACTAACAGTGGTGGGATTCAAAAAATTTTTTGCTACCGGTTCTGTAGGCATGGCTTGGTGGGCATGGCAGGGTAAGGTTACTGCAAAATCCCATTCCCTCCCCACTAACCTGCCTCCCATTCTCTCCCTACTAACCTGCTTTCCAGATCCATTCTCCTATGCAGGGCAACCAAAGAAGACCCAGCCAATCATCTGGGACTCAGGAGGCAGAGAATAGATGGGGTTGGCAGGGCCAATCAAAGATGGCATTTGCCGGTTCTCTGAACTACTCAAAATTTCTGCTACCAGTTTTCTAGAACTGGTCTAAACCTGCTGAATAGCACCTCTGGTTACAAAACTGAAGAGCCAGAGCTGTCCAAAGACATCTCCGTAGTCATGTGGCCAGCATGACTAAATGCCGAAGGTGCACAGAACACTGTTACCTTCCCACCAAAGTGGTCCCTACTTGCATTTTTACATACTTTCAGACTGCTAGATTGGCAGAAGCTGGGACAAATAACAGGAGCTCACTCCGTTATGCGGTACTAGGGATTCAAACCGCCGAACTGCCGACCTTTCTGATCGACAAGCTCAGTGTCTTAGCCACTGAGCCACTGTGTCCCTGCATCGCTTCTAGAGGGTGAAAATTAAACTCACCAAGACTGAGCTTCCAATTTAGGTTAAATCTGAACCCACTTTGAGTTAGTTGATTGGGCCAAAGGTTGTCCTTTAACCACAAGACACTTAGCTTTTCCTTGACCCAGGAAAACATGCACACAGGTTATGACCATTCAAAGTTACAACAAGCCTGAAAGAAGTGACTTACCACTGGTCCTCACACTTAGAACCATCACAGCATCCCCACAATTATCAAAATTCAGGCCCTTCAAGCAACCGGCATGACATTTGCAGTATCTTGGGGATCATATGATCATTTGCAATCTTCCCAGAAGAATTTTTGACCAGCAAAATCAATGGGAAAAGCTGGATTTTGTGTCATGACCAAGGGATTCACATAACAATGGTGACAAAAAGATCATAACATCTGACATGACTCACACAACCAACCATTTTACTTAGCAACAGAAATTCTGGCTCCAGTTGTGGTTGCAAGATGGGGGCTGCCTGAACTGAAATCCTTTGCAGTTATGAACAGTTTAAGTGTTTTGCATCCACATTAATAACCAATTGTCCCTTCTTCCTTCCTTACAACTCTTTAATTTCACCCAAAGCCTCTTTCTTTCTAACCTACAGGAATATGAATTGCCATTTCATTAGACTCGTTGGAAAGGAATTTACATTAGCAATTTCTAATTATACTTTAACATGAATCAGAGATTGAAGCAAGAAGAGAAAACACTGAAAATTTGCTCTCCTCCGAATTAGCATTAATGGCAACTTAGAGGTGGGGAAACCCAATCTATCACCAATACCTTTTCCCACATGGGTCCCGAATAAACTTTGCCATTTGATGAAATTAATTTAAACCTTTCTTGATTGCACAATATGTGCAGGTGTAATGTTTCCCTTTTGTATTGCCTTTTTCATAGCAAATGTTCTCACCAAGAAAAGAAATACATGATTAGTATATGCCATTTTATAGTGTTTACTAATGGTCAGGTCCAAGTTTCAAAATATCTATAAATCTGCAAGTGTAATAATGGAATTTGAGCTTATATTTTAGATCAGCCTCAACTAACATGGTGAATGTTTTCTAAATTTCCGAAGCTGGATGCATCCCTTCATTGTAACCATCACCAGTGATGAGCATTAAGGCAGAAAAGATGAAAGGGAAAGTTGATCTGGCATTCTCATTGTGAGTGAGATTGTTTAAGAGAAGAGAGACAAGAATAAAATAAATGCTGGAGCTCCTGAAGGATGTGAAGATAGGCAATTCCTGTTTAAGATTTTCTTCCATCTCTAACTGATTTTCATTCAGCCCAATGCAACAGTGACTTTCATTCTTCTGCTGGCTGGGAAATTCTGGGAGTTAAAGTGGACATATCTTAAAGTTGCAAAGTTTGAGAAATGCTGCATTGGAGTCTATTCATGCTTGCAGCCCATATTGCCTGTTGGCTGATGTGGATCAAGTGTTATATTTATGACATCACCTTCATACTGAGTATTGAGAGCCCAGTGTAGTGTTTCTCAGTGATAAATCTCTGTCCTACAAAGATACATAAAGAAACACCCATCTTTGGATGAGATTGTCTTGTCCAGCAAGAGAATATGAAAAATTGTCTCCACTGAATGAAATCAAATTTATGTAGTAATAAAACAGGACAGTCCAGACTCATATACACTGAAGAGAGATAACTCTTTATATTTAAGCCATTCAAATTATTCTATTCTATTCTGCATTTTATTCTGTTCTGCATTTTATTCTATTCTTCATTCCATTTCATTCCATTCCATTCCATTCTATTCTGTTCTATATGTAAAGTGGGTGACTCCAAATCTACAAACCTGAT
>BLBF01000016.1:2096735-2107796 GCA_015471245.1 Laticauda colubrina
GAAGGAAGGAAGGAAGGAAGGAAGGAAGGAAGGAAGGAAGGAAGGAATTTTAACCTAACCCAATCAAAGAACAAAGATCATTAATCTCAAATGACATTTCCTTATCCAAATAAAGAACTTGTTGGGATTTTTGCTGCTGATTTTTCAAGCAAAACCAAAAAGATAACAGAAAAAATAAGCTTCGAGGGTGTCATTGATCTTCGCCATTACGCTTTTACAAGAAGTATTCAGAATTCCATCTCAGTTTCCTTGGAAACCCTTGAGACACATTATTGTTTCCTCAAGTTTTAAAAATAATTTTATTGAGTTTTTAAAATTCCTTTAAAACAACTTCAGTGACAGTCCCCATTAATATATAACACCACATGTCAACTGTGGAACTATATCATTATTGCAATAAACCAGTCCATGCTGTCATATGATTTGTACACCTCTGAGAATCTGGCAAGGACATTAAATGGGTTTTTCTGGCCTCTAGTGAATCACAAAGGGCTGGGATACATTTATAAAGAAGCTATGAGGCAAAAAAAAAAATGACATTTCCAGTATTTTATGTTAAGATACAGGAATGCATATCATGTTTTGATTAATAAATAAAATGATTAACACAAAAACACATGCATCAGACTTTAATATTGATGGCCAAAATGACGAGGATTGTCTCTTATGCTGCATACATTATTTTGATTTTCAATCAAGTCAGTCCTTTTGAAGAAACCAACTCAGCTCTCTCTCTCTCTCTCTCTCTCTGTCTCTCTCTCTCTCTCTCTCTCTCTCTCTCTCTCTCTCTCTCTCTCTCCCTCCCTCCCTCCCTCCCTCTCTCCCTCTCTCTCTCTCTCTCTCTCTCTCTCTCTCTCACTCACTCACTCTTTCTCTCTTTCTCTCTCTCACTCTCTCTCTCAGTCTCTCTCTCTCTCTGTATATATATATGTAGATTTTCACAGGTAAAGGTATGCAGGTCTTGGTGTGTTCGTGTTTTTTCCCATGTAAGATTGAGAGCATCTTGGCAACGTTTTGACGAGGTCCCACTCACCATCTTCAGGCTGGTGCTTTCAGCTTCGTGCTTGTGCAAACAAAGAGTAATCAGAGCTGCCATCTCCCTATAAAAACTGGTGAGGAGGTTGGCTGTCATTTCTTGATTGGTTGATAGTGTTGATGTTTGCAGATTGGCTGGCTTTTTTGTAAGAACATGTGTGGCTGAGGTATTGGCTATGTGTCTATCAGCCTCCTGTGTTGTAATGATCTGGGTAACGGGCTGTGTGATGACCTTCTGAGTTCTATTGTTTTGACATCCTGAGTCAATCTTACATGGGAAAAGACCCAAACATGCCAAGACATATCTATATCTATATCTATATCTATATCTATATCTATATCTATATCTATATCTATATCTATATCTATATCTATATCTATATCTATATCTATATCTATATCTATATCTATATCTATATCTATATGGCAGGCAGATGAGATTCTGCTGAAACGTTGCTACAATTTTAAAAGCACTACAATGACGTGGGATAATACCCGAAGGAAGCTAAACAGCACACATGTAAGTACCCGCGAAAGCTTAAAAAAACACACACACACACACACACACACACACACACACACACACACACACATATATATATATATATAAAAGCAGAATGCCACTCATGCATCATCACAAAATCTCCAGAACCATAAAGCCTACAAACTTGAAATTTGGCATGTACGTTCCTCTTGGCTTCTAGCTGCTCACTAAGAAAGGATTTTTCAAAATGTCCATCAGAACATTAGTATTTCCTATATTATTATTAACACATTCTGATGCTAAGGAGTTCTAATCCCCCTTCCCATCTGAAAATAAATCTGTTCCAAATGCAAAACATAATCAGAGGAGAGCAGTTTTAGTTTTAGTTTCACAGCAGCAAGCAGCTTTAGTACAGAACAATTGAGCTAAGCCATGCCCAGGCTCCCTGCTGTCTCCTTCTTGGTCACACAGCAAATACTGTTTCACTTTCCAAACAGCCATCAACTCTAACACACACTGACAGGATGCTAGCCAGATGAATATTGATGGATTCTGGTCGGCAGAGGCAGATTTTTTTCCCCTTATTTTCCTCCCAAAAACTAAGCCTGGCCATATAGTTTCATAGTGAAGCACAGGTATCGAGCTAGTAACATATACCCAGCAAGTAGCTTGAGCTTAACAATAAGGAAGTATGGAGAACTGTGATTGGATGTTAATTTTCTGTACTCGTGTGCAAAATTTTAGAATTCCTAATGTATTGCTGGGAGCAAGCTTAGGAACTCACAAAGCTCAGTATGCATCCAGCCACAGAACTGACATGTTTACTAGCACCATTAGTTTTAGAAGTCACTGTCTTACTATAAAACAATACCCAGATTAAGTCATTAGGATTAATAATAAAATGAAAATAAAAGCCAAAGATGCAACATAACTCAAAACAATGTCATAATATCTGACCAACATCATCAAAGAGTAGATATAAAACCCAAGTGTGGCACCCACTGTCACTCTGCTGGAACCAAAAATACAGTATATTGAAATAAAAGAGATTTAAACTCTTTCTAGAATGGGCACCAGAGATTCCTTCCACACTGGTCTCCTATCTGAAAAAATACACAAGAATATAAAAGGGCCCTGGAGTAAGAAGAATACCTGACTGACAGCTCCAAGCTCTGAAAAGGCTCAAACCTTTGTGGAACCCATCAATCCCTGGTTATCCCTGAAGAAACAGAAAGGATGATCCTCAAGCACACTAAAGCTTCTTCCTTTTCTTCTATCACTCACAGCCATAATTTACTGCCTGAAAAGGATTCCCAGTGGTGTGATAGTATTTTCATTTCTTCCTAATGTTTATTGTGTCTATGTCATGAGCAGAAGACAAAGTCAACTCTGAGTCACATCCTAATGATCTGATCTGCAGGGGTGGAAAGCTTTTTTCCCCCTCAGTCAAGTATCTCTGAACCCTGGGCAAAGTCATCCTTTGAGGAATGAAGTACTCAGCAAAGGTCTTCTGCCCAACCTAATTTTTTAAACTTTAGAACAGGGGTGTCAAATCCAGGGGGGGGGGGGGGGAGTAGATCTGGCCCACGAGATGTTGAGATCTGACCCACAGGGCTGACCTGCAAACAGCAAAGGACTGTCCCACGGTACCTTTGCCAGCAAAAATGGAGCTCAGGAGGGCTGCAGGTGGCCCTTCCAAGTTCTGAGCTTAGCAGGAAGCCATCACAGCCGAAAACGGAGCTTGAGAGCCTGAAGCCACCACCTCATGAATAGACCCCATGGTCATAGGGGGCCAAACCCATTATGAGGTGCAGCGAATCCTCAATTTGAGGTGGCACAGGAGACAATTCCAATATTTAATGAAGTGGAAGGACTACCCCTTATCAGAGGCATCTTGGGTAAAGAGTAGGAACATCCAAGCTGATCATCTTGTGCCCAGGTTCAATACAGAAAACTCAACCAAACCTGGGGGGTAACAGATAACAGATAATCAGAGTTGGAAGAGACCTTGTAGGTCATCTAGTCCAACCCCCTGCCTAAGCAGGAGACCCTACACCATTTCTGACAGTTGGCAGACCAATCTCTTCTTGAAAGTCTCAAGTGAAGATGCACCCACAACTTTTGAAGGCAACTTCTGTTCCACTGGTTGATTGTTCTCACTGTCAAGAAAATTTCTCCTTATTTCCAGGTTGAATCTCTCCTTGTTCAGTTTCCATCCATTATTCCTTGTCTGGCCTACAGGCGAAAATAGCTTGACCCCTTCCTCTCTATGGCAGCCCCTCAAATATTGGAAGACTGCTATCATGTCTCCTCTGGTCCTTCTCTTTATTAGACTAGCCATGCCTAATTTCTATAACCTTTCTTAGGGTTTTTCACAACCCTAAGTTCTATACCTGTAATAAATTTGTTTTCTTTTTGTGTTGTACAAGTCACCTTCAAGAAGTGAGGGGAGCTGAATGTCAACTAAAAAGATACTCCTTTGGTCTTTCTAGCTGCCAGAAAAAGAGAGTGGGGAAAAACAGTGCATTCCTTAAGTTTTCGCTGGCAGGGTGCTCGGGCCTCCACAGGTGCCCCCGACACAAGTAATGTTGAGCTGGTCAGGCCCATCCTGGCCATGGCCACCCTGGAATCCCGAGGTCAAACACAACCTTGAAGTGGCCCTCAATGAAATTGAGTTTGACACCTTTGCTTTAGAACTATTTCAATATTTTCATCAGGATGGAAAGATTAGGAAACTAAGTCTGGGCATTTTCATTTCATACAAAGCTACTACATCACTACAGGAAGCTCTGTACTTTGGATATATTGAACTTAAAAGAAGGAAGGGTACCCTTTTGAGGTAAAAGGAGACAGAATATTTTTTTCAGATAAAAATGACACCATATTTACTATCCATATATTTATCCCCATGATTTCCGTCCTACCTTCTGCATTAAACATAACCATCCTCTTAAAGTGGCTCACCTTAACTATAATAATTGAAATGGAAATAAGCAAGTATCACTTGAAAACAAATTGCCAGTATCTTTCCCTCAGTTGGTAGTAATAGCATAGAAGGAGGCAAAAGTTCATTTTTCATGTAGGGTGAAGGAAAGAAGAAGTCCAGTTTCCCCATCACATATGGCTCTTTAGTAATCCATAGTAAGGTAAAGGCTCCCTTCACACATATGTGCTTGTTGCTTCCAGCTCTAGGGGACAGTGCTCATCTCTGTTACAAAGCCGAAGAGCCAGTCCTGTCCGAAGACATCTCCATGATCATGTGGCCGGCATGACTAAATGCTGAAGGCACATGGAACACTGTTACCTTCCCACCAAAGGGGTACCTATTTTTATACTTGCATTTTTTCATACTTTTGAACTGCTAAGTTGGCAGAAGCTGGGACAAGAAACAGGAGCTCACTTTGTTATGTGGCGCTAGGGATTCAAACTGCCAATGTTTCTGATCAACAAGCTCAGTGTCTTAGCCACTGAGCCAGCTACTATTAATCCATAGTAGGAAAGCCCCCCAAAATTTAGTTGTCTTCAGCTAAATGTCACCCATAATAAAGATATGCACAAAATAGAAAGCATGTTTTGCTTCAACCATAGAACCACACAATTTCATTTGAAAATGACAAGAAGATCCTGAACCCAAGTCTTGGAAAGTACATATTTTCTTGTATTGAATTTATGTTTCACCAACAAAGAACTAAAGGGAGACTAGCATAGATCAGGTTATTTATCTCTCATCAGCTAGCCATACCCTTCTAGGATTTGAACCTGGACTACCTGCATATTAGGTAGATGTTTAACCTCTAAGCCGAAAGGCAAAAGTGGAGTAGTTGTAGACATTGGAAGACCAGGTTGTCCTGATAAAACAAAAAACAAAAAAACACTTAATTTTTCCTGTGGTATAGCGAACAAAGTGAGAAGAGCCCATGGCTTAGAGGTTAATACATCTACCTAATATGCAAGTAACCTGGATTTGAATCCCAGAAGGGATTGGTAGGTTTATTTCTTTGTTGGTAAAACATAAATTCAATACAAAAATAGTGCAAAAATGATGGCCTGTGAAGGCTCCTGGATTGGGGCTGAGTGGAGCAGTATGCTCCATTCCCATAATTGAGTAGACCAGGTTGACCTGATTTTTTTTTTTTAAAAACATACTTTCTTTTAAGTTTGCATTGTTCAAGGAACTTTTTACTTATGGATTTTTCAGAGGGGCTCCAGAAGCTTCTTCTGGTGCTTCATCTCCTGGAGACCTTTTGAGCCTAGGGTCTTTCCAGCATGTGTATAAAGGGCTGCAGAGGTACAATCCTATTTAACACCACAGCCAGGGTGTTGGACTGGTTCTGGCATACCCCTTGCTCTGAAGATCAGCTGACAGTGAAGCAGTTTGCTGTGATGAGCATTTGGCCCCACCTGCCTGCCCCTGCTCTTTCCTGTGCTTCATTTCCTTTGTTTAGAGCACAGCTGATTTGCACAGCAGAGCAGTTTGCTGCACCTCAGCTGTTTTATTCACAGGGTCTGCTGTAGAAGGTAAGTATTTGTTCCGACCCAAACCTTGTTCCAAGGAAACAAACACCAAACAGAGGTAACAGCAAATTTTTTTAATGATTCTTCATGAATTCCATTCCTTCACGGTTAAAAGTCTATTAAAACAAATTGTCTCTGATAAGAACGAGCCTTGCCAAGGTTGTGCAAGGCTGATAAGAACACTAGATAAAGTTGCCAAGAAACAGTTCAAACACAAAGAGTTTCCAAGCACCAACCAAGATAATCCAAACTTCCACAAGGCTTGAGTGCAAAAATTTCTTTGCTTCCTGCAAAGAACTCCAGTTTCTCAGCTGGCTTTTATCTCTTAAGGGAAGGGGCATTACCTTGCAGCCTTGCTCCTGAGTCTCCTGTGCTGCTGCAGCTGCTCTTTACTTCAAGCAGCCCTGCGTGCACACACACTGGGCACAGGCTGCTCAGGGACCTTTTCATCACTGCTACCAGCATCCACAATCTCTGAAGGCAGTATTCCACTCTCTGATAGTCCTGGCACCATCCCTGCAATCACACGCAGGGCCCTCATCTGAGTCCTCACTCTCTGAGACCTCAGCCATCTACACCTGCTGCCAGCAAACCACAACACCATTCGAGCTTTTCTAAATGTGTGTGCACACTAAGCGCACGATCATTGAACCGGTTGTTATACCACTCCTGATCACAGCCACTTCCATTCCAAGGAGCAATTAAGTTTTTGAATATACATCAATAGAAGCTTCATCAGAACCCCAGGAAGAGCTCAAAATTCCTTCTAAAATCTATCAGGCACCTAGGGTGGATCAACAGATCAGTTCTAGTGTCCTGCGGCCACCATACTAAGACAAAGGAAGATCTAACATGTGACATTTGTCCATGACAGCCATGGTGTCCATGAATTCTTGAATTGCCTCTGATTCCATGCCCAGAGAAGGAAAGTGGAACATTTCCAAGATTGCAATATACTTTACTGCTGACTTGGCCACAGCTTCATGGAAACTCAGGTGGGAAGCCACTTTTTTTTACAAAGGAGGGTGGGGTAGTAGCAGCAGAATAACAGAGTTGAAAGGGATTGTTCTGACCAAAACTTCCTGAGACAGTAACAATCACACGCTGTTCCCAAAAAACTTGTTTTTATTTCAATGGCTGTGAATTCTATGCATTCACAGCCCACAATGAGTCCCAAACAGTTTATGAATAGTCCAACAGAAGTCTGCCACAGTCTTTCGGGATAAGGCTGATAAGCACCCACCTTTATCTCCCTTGAAATGCTGTCAACGACTAAATTGCCAATTAGCTGTACAAGCCAAACAGAGCACAAAGTCAACATGGAGCTTCAGAGTTTAAACTGACCAAAACAAACAAAGTTGCTTCCTGCAAAGGCTCGTGTCCATTTGCTCCTTCTTTATGTCTTATGGGAGAGGCCAATCATCTCCAAGCCTTACTCTCAAGTCGCCCCTTTGTCTTAACTGTTCCTGCCTTCTAGCAGCTCTGCACATGCATGCACCGGAACAGGCTCCCCTGTTCCTCTGCCTCACTGAAGTCAGATTCAGGAGGCTCCAGAGTCAGTATATAACTCTCAGATGGTCCTGGTCCCATCTCTGTGTCAAATGCAGATCCCTCATCCGAGTTCTCCCCAGACTCTAGGACTAACCCATGTTCCTCCCCACTGTCAGACTCTGCTGCCAGCTCCACAGGTCACCGGCAGACCATAATAGGGGCCCTAGAGATTTTCTAGTCCAACTTCCTACTCAAGCAGGAAACCCTACACCACTTCAGACAAATGTTTGTCCAATCTCTTCTTTAAAAAAACTCCAGTGTTGGAGCATTTACAACTTCTGGAGGTGAGTCATTCCAATGATTAATTGTTCTCACTGTCAGGAAATTTCTCCTTAAGGCCGTGTCACACTGCCCAACGGATGCAAAGAGGACACAACGGAAGGGAAAAATGTTCCTTCCGTTGTATCCGCGCTCAAAAGGGGCAAAAATTTGCATAATTGGAGCGGATGAAACGGACGCGGGGAGGACGTAGGGAGGATGCAAAGCGGATGCGGAACGGAAGCCCAGCAGATGCAGAACAGATGGCGCGTTCGCAGGGTTTCGGGGGGGTCTCAGGAGAGCGGACACAGAACGGAAAAAACAGATACAGAACGGATGCACAGCGGATGAAGCGGATGCACAGCGGAAGCCTAGCGGATGCACAGTGGAAGCGGAACGGATGTCGCGCGTTAATTGCGCATGTGTGTGGGATGCATTGTGCAAATCCCCTGGATATAAAGGGAGCAGCTCGCACATGGCCAGCATTCCGAGGGAAGACCTGCTGCTGGACACTTCGAGTTCCTTGCCTGCCCTGCCTGCATGCCTGCCTCCAAGCCTGCCTTCAAGCCTGCCTCCCAGCCTGCCTCCCAGCCTCCTGGGCAGCCTCCTTGCCAGCCTGCCTTCCAGCCTGCGTTCCAGCCTCCCTGCCAGCCTTGCTGCCAGCCTGCCTTCCAGCCTCCTGGGCAGCCTCCTTGCCAGCCTGCCTTCCAGCCTCCCTGCCAGCATTGCTGCCAGCCTGCCTTCCAGCCTCCCTGCCAGCCAGTCTGACTGCCAGCCTTGGTGCCTGCTTTCCTGCCAGCCTTGGTGCCAAGCTTCCTGCCAGCCTTGGTGCCTGCAAGCCTTCCTGCCAGCCTTCCTGCCAGCCAGCAACCCCACAACCATGGGGAAGAAGCGAAAGGCTCAGCAACCTGCCGCCATCCCTGGCAAGAGGGACAGGGCCACCCTCCCGCCCCATGTCCGTGACTCTGCTTCTGCTGGGGCTTCTGCTGCTTGGGCTCGCTCTTCTCTTGCTGGAGCTTCTGCTGTGGCTGCTCCTGGCAATGGTGCTTCTGCTGCGTACTCTGCTGAAGCTGCTCCTGGCGGTGGTGCTTCTGCTGCTGTGCACTCTGCTGAAGCTGCTCCTGGTCCTGCTGGTCCTGCTCGTTCTGCTCATGCTCCTGGTCTTGCTGGTCCTGCTCGTTCTGCACATGCTCCTGGTCTTGCTGGTCCTGCTCATTCTGCTCGTGCTCCTGCACATGCTCCTGGTCTTGCTGGTCCTGCTGCTGGTGCTTACTCTGCTGCTGCTCATCCTGGTCTTGCTGCTGCTGCTGCTGCTGCTGCTGCTGCTGCTGCTGCTGCTGATTCTGATTCTGATCCTGCTGGTGATTCTGCTGCTGCTGATGATGATGCTGATGATGCTGATTATGATCCTGCTGGTGATGTTTCTGATGATGATGATTCTGCTGCTGCTGCTGTTGGTGTGGAGGAGCAGCCCCTACAACCTCGAAGTCCCTCTGATGAGGGCCCATATGGCCCTGACAGAGGGAGGAAGAGTCGTTCGCGTCAACAGGAGAGGAGGCAGTATTTTATTGAGGAGGCGCACGAGGATGAGTTGCTGGAGTGGCTGAGAGAGAACGACTATCTGTGGCGGAAGGGACACCGGCTGTACAGGGACACCAAAAGGAAGCAGGCTGCTTGGAGAGATAGGGCGGAGAGTCTGGGCTACACTTCGGAGGTGCTACTCAGCTGGTGGAAACATATGCACACCTGGTACGGGAAGCTGCACCGCAAAAAATCTGGCCAGGCCTCCGTCAAGCTGACGGACAGAGAGAACTATGTCATGGCCAGGTGCAGCTTCCTGGAGGGTGAGATCTGCCACCGAGCAGCACCAGGAGCCCATCTGTCTACCCTCACTCTCAGGCAGCCTGCTGCGACCCAGTCCTCTTCCAGCCGAGAGTCAGTCCCTGTCTCCAGGCACATTTCGGTGGAGCATGCCACAGCGGAGAACCCCCAGGCAGGTGTTGAAAGCTTGGTGGAGAGCGAGGAGGACTCCCTGGTGCGGTGGGAGAAAGGTAACATCGAGTCCACCGCTGCCAAAGTCCCATCCACCCACATCGCCGCCTCCACAGGAAGGCAGAGAGCCAGACCGCAGGACGGTGAGAGCCACAAGGTCCTGGTGGAGATCAGGGACACCATCCGCACCAGCATAGGTCTCCTCTCTCAGCTGGTCCCCATCAACTCCTCCTGCTCCAACTGCAAGCCCTTCCTCAATTATTTAAACCAAACCCTGAAGGAGATGCTGGATCCCCAGTACCAGGTCATGAAGGAGAGGATCTGCATGCTGCTTAACAACCCTTCAGACCCAGAGGCACCTGCTCCCACCCAGTCCAGGTCTGCTCCTCCACCCCAGGTGATGTCCTTCCCATAGCAAGGCTTCCAACAGCCCCTCACCTACCAGGGCTACAGCTACCCGGAGGTCCAGCAGCACAGGCAGCAGCCCTTCCCAGGCCAGGTGCAGAGTCATCGGGCGGCACCATTGCCAGCTGTTCCACTGATGCCACTGATGCCACCCATGCCAATGATGCCACCGACGACATTGATGCCAGCCACACCACTCCTCAGCTCACTGCACAGTAGGCAGTCCCACTACACTACTCCTTCCTCCATCCCACAGCCAAGCCCGGCCTCAGTACATCTGTCCTCGGTACTGGGGCTGACACCCCATGGCATGGAGGAAGGACCTCTCAGCATCACGGGGATGAGCCAGCTGTCCGACACCTTTCTGAACACACCATCCCCTGTTGTCCTCTCGGGGCCAGGCACTTCATCAGCATCTCAGACCAGTACAGCAGCAGCACCCACCTCCAGAGCACCTGCACCCTAAAAATTAGACTGGGCACACACCTCCGAGTGACCGAGCGGAGTAGCAGAGACTGGCTGCCTGGATATATTTGGACTTTATTTGGACACTTTACTTGGTTCATGTTTACTTTTCAGGTTGTTATTAATAAAGTTTATCTTTGTTTCACACACTTGCTTCATTATTTTTTTTCTAAAAAGTCTGGGTGGAAACTTTTAGAAATGGTTTAGCCTTTGCATGCTTGTGGGATGGGTTGAGATAGCTGTGGGATGGGCAGGGATACCTTTGGGTTAAGATAGCTGTGGGATGGGCAGGGATACCTTTGGGATGGGTTAAGGTAGCTGTGGGATGGGCAGGGATACCTTTGGGATGGGTTAAG
>BLBF01000016.1:2239925-2251208 GCA_015471245.1 Laticauda colubrina
ACTGACTGACTGACTGACTGACTGACTGACTGACTGACTGACTGACTCACTCACTCACTCACTCACTCATTCTCTCACTCACTCACTCACTCACTTTATAATAGAATAGAATAACAGAGTTGGAAGGGACCTTGGAGGTCTTCAAGTCCAACTCTCTGCTAGGCAGGCAACAATAGTTGTCCAATTTCTTCTTAAAAGCTTCCAGTGTTGGAGTATTCACAGCTTCTGAAGGCAAGCTGTTCCACTGATTAATTGTTCTCACGGTCAGGAAATTTCTACTTAGTTCTAGGTTGCTTCTCTCCTTGATTAAGGCCCTGTCACACTGCCCAACGGATGCAAAACGTATGTAAAAAGAACACAACGGACAAGCAAAATGTTCCATACGTTGTTATCCGCTCTCAAAAGGGGCAAAAATTTGCATAACCGGAGCAGATAAAACGGAAAGGAACGGATGCGGGGAGGACGCAGGGTGGATGGAAAGCGGATGAGGAACGGAAGCCCAGTGGATGGAAGCGGATGGCAGCGGATGGCACATCCGCTAGGCTTCCGGGGGACCTCAGCAAAGCGAACGTGGAATGGATACAGCGGATGCACAGTGGATGCACAGCGGATGAAGCGGATGCACAGTGGAAGCCTAGTGGATGCACAGCGGAAGCCGAACGGATGCCGAGCGTTAATTGCGCATGCGGGGGGGATGCATTGCGTAAGCCACGTGGATATAAAGGGAAGCAGCTCGCATGTGGCCAGCATTCGGAGGGAAGACCTGCTGCTGGATACATCGAGTCCTTGCCTGCCCTGCCTGCATGCCTTCCTGCAAGCCTTGCTGCCAGCCTTTCTGCCAGCCTGCCTCCAAGCCTCCTGGCCAGCCTCCCTGCCAGCCTTACTCTCTGCCTGCCTGCCAGCCTTGCTGCCAGCCCACCTTCCAGCCTCCCTGCCAGCCAGTCTGCCTGCCAGGCTTGGTGCCTGCCTGCCAGCCTTGGTGCCTGCCTGCCTGCCTGCCTTCCTGCCTGCCTTCCTGCCAGGCTTCCTGCCAGGTTTCCTGCCAGCCTGCCTGCCAGCCTGCCTGCCTGCCTGCCTTCAAGCCTTGGTGCCTGCCTGCCTGCCTGGCTTCCTGCCAGCCTTGGTGCCTGCCAGCCTCCCTGCCAGCCAGCAACCCCACAACCATGGGGAAGAAGCGAAAGCCTCAGCAACCTGCCGCCATCCCTGGCAAGAGGGACAGGGCCACCCTCCTGCCACCTGTCCCTGACTCTGCTTCTGCTGGGGCTTCTGCTGCTCGGGCTCGCTCTTCTGGTGCTGGAGGTTCTGCTGAAGCTGCTCCTGGTGGTGGTGCTTCTGCTGGTGCTTACTCTGCTGAAGCTGCTCCTGGCGGTGGTACTTCTGCTGGTGCTTTCTGTGCTGAAGCTGCTCCTGGTCCTGCTGGTCATGCTGGTCATGCTCGTGCTCCTGGACTTGCTCGTACTGCTCGTACTGCTCGTGGTCCTGGTCCTGCTGGTGCTGGTGCTGGTGCTGGTGCTGGTGCTGCTGGTGCTGCTGCTGCTACTGCTGCTGCTGCTGATGATGATGATGATGATGACGATGATCCTGCTGGTGCTGCTGCTGCTGCTGGTGTGGAGGAGCAGCTCCTACTACCTGGGAGCCCCTTTGATGAGGGCCCATCTGGTCCTGTCAAAGGGAGGAAGAGGCATATGCGGGGACGGGAGAGGAGGCAATACTATATTCAGGAGGAACACGAGGATGAGGTGCTGGAGAGGCTGAGAGAGAATGACTATCTGTGGTGGAAATGACACCGGCTGTACAGGGACACCAAAAGGAAGCAGGCTGCTTGGAGAGAGAGGGCGGAGAGTATGGGTTACACTTCGGAGCTGCTCCTCGGCTGGTGGAAGCACATGCACACCTGGTATGGGAAGCTGCACCTGAAGAAATCTGGCCAGGCCACGGTTAAGCTGATGAACAGAGAGACCAACGTCATGGCCAGGTGCAGCTTCCTGGAGGGTGAGATCTGCCACCAAGGAGCACCAGGAGGCCCTCTCACTACCCTCTCTCTCTGGCAGCCTGCTGAGAGCCAGTCCTCTTCCGGCTGAGAGTCAGTCCCTGTCTCCAGGCAGGTTTCTGTGGAGCGTGCCATGGCGGAGAACCCACAGACAGGTGTTGTAACTGTGGTGGAGCGCGTGGAGGACTCCCTGGTGTGGTGGGAGAAAGGAAACGTTGCATCCACCACAGCCGTAGCTGCATCCACACACCCCAGCTCCACCTCCACAGAAAGGCAGAGAGCCAGATAGCAGGAGGGGCAGAGCCACACTGTCCTGCTGGAGATCAGGGACAACATCTGCACCAGCATAGATCTCCTCTCTCAGCTGGTCCACACCGACTCCTCATCCTCCAACCGCAAGCCCTTCCTCACCTATGTCAACCAGACCCTCAGGAACATGGAGGAACCCCAGTACCAGGTGGTGAAGGACCGGATCACCGAGCTGCTTCACAACACTCCAGATACAGATGGAGCTGCTCCCACCCAGTCCAGGTCTGCTCCCCCACCCCAGGTGATATCCCTCCCATTCCAACGTTTCCCACAGCCCCTCACCTACCAGGGCTACTCCTACCAGGAGTTCCAGCAGCACAGGCAGCAGCCCTTCCCAGGCCAGGCACAGAGTCATTGGGCGACACCGTTGCCACCGGTTCCACTGATGCCACCGATGCCACCCACGCCAATGATGCCACCGATGACAGCGATGCCACCCATGCCAGTCCTCACCCAGCTGCAGACCAGACAGCCCCACTACATTAATCCTTCCTCCACCCCATAGCCAAGTCCGGCCTAAGTACATCTGTCATCAGTACTGGGGCTGACACCACATGGCACGGAGGAAGGACCTCTCAGCATCACTGGTCAGAGCCAGCTGTCCAAGAGCTTTCTCAACACACCGTCACCTGTTGTCCTCTCGGGGCCAGGCACCCCAGTGGTGCTTCAGACCAGCACTGCAGCAGCAACCACCTCCACAGCACCTTGACCCTTCACCCCTGAGACTGGCCCCACCTCCGAGTGACCATGAAAACTGCCAGAGACTGGGTGTGGACTTTATTTGGACACTTGACTTGGGTCATTTTTCTTTCACAGCTTGTTGTTCAATAAAATTTATCTTTGATTCACACACTTGCTTCATTTCTTTTTTTTAATAAAGTCTTGGTGGAAACTTTTAGAATTGGTTTAAGCCTTTGCATGCTTGTGGGATGGGTTAAGATAACAGTGGGATGGGCAGGGATACCTTTGGCATGGGTAATAGCTGTTGGATAGATAAACCTCCAGTGCAAGCATAGTGGGACTGGATGGTCCACCCTCCCAGGTGCCACACCTATGGCCCTTTATTATCAATAATAATGTAATAATCATCCACACATGTCAACATAAACACAACTCTTTATTAAATGCCCTGTTCATTGTAGGCCCACCCAACATGCATGGTCCAATCTCATCCGTGTGATGAGACAGGCTGAAGGAAGCACCCATTAATCATCTATCATCCTGTCTTGCCACTCCACTGCTCCAGCTGGGGAGTTGCACCAGTGTTTCTGGAGGTTGCGCTGCTTCTTCCCTTCATGTGAGGCTCTGTTGGGGGCTTGCACATCCTCAGTGTCTATAAGGTTTTGCCCTTGCCTCCATTCCCCAGGCTCCATGTCCCCATTGCCTTGTTGGAGGTCCACAAGCCTGTTCTGCAAGATTGGGTAGCGGGTACGCATGAGATTGTGCAGGATGCAGCAAGCTTCCATGATCCTCCTCATGGTCTCTGGGTGATGCTGCATGGTGGTGAGAAGTACCTGGAACCTGTTGGTCAGGATACCAAAGGCGTTCTCCACCACCCGCCTTGCCCTGGACAGCCTGTAGTTGAAGATCCTCTCTTCACGGGTGAGGAGTCTGGAAGTGTAGGGCTTCATGAGGTATGTTCTGAGGGAGAAGACGTCATCCCCCATGATGAAGTAGGGCACATCTTGCGTGTCGTTGGGCAGGGGGTCTGGATCTGGGAAGCCCACCATGAGGTTGCCTTCCAGCCCCTCCTTGAGGTCACTGGCGTTGTATACCTGGGCATCTGAAGATGAGCCGTTGCCTGAAGCATCGATGTACATGAACTTGTAGTCAGCATCGACGATGGCAAAGAGGATGATGCTGAAGAAGCCCTTCGAGTTGAAATAAGTGGACCCCGACTTGGGTGGTGCTTTGCAGGCCACGTGCTTGCCATCTATGGCTCCAACAGTGTGGGGGAAGTTCCACCTCTGATACCACTGCTCTGCAACTTTCTTCCAGCCTTCTTCAGTGGAGGGGCACTGGAGGAGCTCCTCCTTGTATTCTTCGATGATGGCCTGCACCACTTCTCTGACCACAGTGCTGATGGTGTTGTGTGGCACCCTCCAGCCATACTGCATGCTCCTGTAGGTGGTCCCTGAGGCCAGGTGGCGCAGAGTGAGTGCCACCTTGAGCCCAGGTTCCAGGCTGGGCCGGAAGTTGGTGTTTGCCTTGGTCAACCTGGGTGTCAGCTGCTGCACAACTTCGTCAAACATGGCTGGAGGCATCCTCATGAAGTTCTGGAATGCACGAGTGTCTTCGTTCCTGAGCTCCACCATCAGCTTGTTGTACAGTCCGTACTCTGCTCTTCTCCTGATCCATCTTCGGACCCAGACGCTTCTTGGCTGCCTCTTTTTCTTCCCGTAGTAGAGTTCACAGGGCCTTTAGATGGCTTTGCACTGTTGCAGAATGATGGTGGCTGCCGAAAGGACTTTGTTACGATCTACGGTGGACATGACTGGATGCTGTGGAAGAGGAAGAGTCAGATGAAGGTTGCAGAGGTTTGCACAGCTGGGCTGATGGGCTGAAAGTGAGATCCAGATGAGTTGCTCCCCCATTTTATAGGCAGTATAGGTTTTCCCCTAGGTGTCCCTTTACATCCTCTAGGCATCCTCTAGACATCCTTAATATCCGAGATAGGTCCCCTCTGCGAACATTTTTTCCATTTTAAATGCTTTGTTTCTGTGCTGCATCCACTAGGCATCCATTCTGCATCCGTTCTGCGTCTGTTCCGCTTCCTCCCTGCGTCCGAACGGATGCGAGTTGCGTGGATGCGGAACGGATGCCTAGCGGATATAGCGGATGAGTAATGGATGCAGAACGGATGCCTAGCGGATGCAGAACGGACGAATTGGATACATTTTCCGCGCAAAAGTTTTGAGCAGCTCAAATCTTTCTGAGCGGATGAAACGTCCATAAACGGATGCTGGACGGATAGAGAGGAAGCAAAACAGAGGTAGTGAGTACAGAACGGATACATCACGTTAACCTACGGATGGCAAGCTTTTTTTGTCTGTTTTACATCCTCTTTGCATCTGTTGGTGCAGTGTGACAGGGGCTTTAGTTTCCATCCATTCCTTCTTGTCCTGTCCTCAGGGGCTTTGGAGAATAGCTTGACTCCCTCCTCTCTGTGGCAGCCTGAGATATCGGAACACTGCTATTATGTCATCCCTAGTCCTTTTCATCAAACTAGACATACCCAATTCCAGCAACCATTCTTTATATGTTTTAACCTCCAGACCCCTAATCATCTTTGCTGTTCTTCTCTACACTCTTTCTAGAGTCTCAACATCTTTTTACATTTTGTCAACCAAAATTAAATGAGCATTCCAAGTGTATATACGTACGTTACGTACTTACTTACTTAATTAATTTATTTGCCACCCATCTTGTAGCAAATTACTCTGGGTGGCTTCCAGTAATAAGATATTAAAATAAATATCTTCCCAAGCATAAAATTAGAAATCCAATCAAGATAAGAGAGCCACGCTGGACAGAATGCAATACTGCTGGCTAACTCTGCTGGCTGCTGGCTGCCTGCAATTTGGCAGTTCGAATCTCACCAGGCTCAAGGTTGAACTCAGCCTTCCATCCTTCCGAGGGGAGTAAAATGAGGACCCAGATTGTTGGGAGCAATAGGCTGACTCTGTAAACCACTTAGAGAGGACTGTAAAGTGCTGGGAAGTGGTATATAAGTCTGATTACTATTGCTATTGCTATAACATGTCGTTAAAAGATGGGGAGGAAGGCAACAGGGATGCATGAATGTGGGCAGGTGAGGCCTTTTAATTCAACAACTACCTCAAAGGTGACATTCTCCCATTAGATCCCCAAGCCATCTGGCAGAGGCAGGTCTTCAGGCTCCAGCAGAAGGTCAAAAGGATTGCAGCCAATCATAGAGTGAGATGTTCCAGAGGGCCGGAGCCACAACAGAAAAAGACCTCCTCCCCGAACCCACAAGCCAGAACTCCTTGACCAATGGGGCCCACAGCATGCCTCCTCTGCTGGCATGGGTGGGGCAGGCCAGTAGTTTCTGAAATAGCTGGACTCATGCTATGCATATAAAATATGTAGTTGTTTGAGCTTTAAAGTATTGCTTTTGTGTCAACTGAGACCATGATGCAAGCTGCTTTCCAAACTACGTAGTTGTTAAAGTTAGGGCATTGGTCCAGAGCCTACTGGTCACCTTCAGCTGCTGCAGGCATTGTCCCCACTCTTCTGTTGCTAGGAGGCCCAGCTGTCCACCATCATTTTGGCTTGGAGTACAGGAAGAAAACAGATACTTCCCAGGGGCATTTGTAGTTCCAAAAACTAGACATTCCGTGGGTTCCTTATATGCTTTGGAAAGAGTGTTGGAACTGTGTTGAGGACTACAAGTCTCTTGTGCTACCCAGAAGGCGGAAAGCTTCAATTCCTGTAATTTTTCACTTAGTCTACTTGAAAGGAATCAAACACTCAACTACAGTTCTCCAATCCCTCCCATTTTTCTTATTTCTCTTCTTCTTGCCAACAGACCATGCTTGGTAGAGGGGAAAATGAAGCTGTAAAAATCCACAAATTGATTTCCCAAAGTTGTCGTGCTCTACAGGTGGAAGGACAGCTGCCAACCTCATTAGTGAGGCAGAGTAGGGTTTAGCTGTCAAGGCAGGACAATTTATGCTGACCTAACTTTTCTGCTGACTCAAGGACTAGAAGAGAGCACATTAATGAAGAGCCCCTGGATGCATGCGGTATATCATCACAGCATCAACAGAAAAATTATGGAGACATTCAGATTCCTGAAGACAAATTATCTCCTGTTAAGTGGTGCAGGAGTCCTCTGCCGATGGAAGGCACTGTAAAAACTGAATGCAGTTTGAGAATCTATGTGTCATAGGCTCAGGCAGGAAGCCAAAAAGGAGAAAACCAAGGAGAAAAGAAGTTGGAAGCAGAGAGGGCAGAGAAACAGAAAATCCTATGGGTGCTCTCGGGTTCGTAAGAAGAGATTGGACAACCATTTGTGTTGTGGTTAGCCGGCAGCAAGTGCAGATGGCTGAGGAGAGCGAGGACTCAGATGACGGGCCAGGATCATTAGGGAGTGTGGGAATTGTGATCAGAGATTGTGGGGGCTGGCAGCAGTGATGAGTAGATTCCTGAGGAGCCTGTGCCAAGTGTGCTTGTGTGCAGGGTTGCTCATAGGAAAGAGCAGCTGTAGTAGCATGGGTGACCCAGGAGTAAGGCTGCAAGGTAAGGCTGCCCCTCCTCCAAGAAGATAAAAGCCAGCTGTGAACCAGATGTTCTTTGTAGGAAGCAAAAACATTTTGAAACTCCAGCCTCGTGGACATTGCAGTATCTTAAGTTGGTATTTGAAGACTCTTGTGTTGTGAAATATTTCTTATCAGTGGTTCATGGCAGCCTCGTGAGAACTTGACAAGGCTCTTTCTTGTCGGAGCTAATTAGTTGGAAGCAGCCTTTTATCTGTGAAGAAACAGGACTCTTAGCTGAAACTTAAACAGATTATACTGCTGCCTTTGTCTTGTGTTTGCTCTCTAGGAACCAGGTTTGGGTCAGAACAATTTGTCTAAAATGGTACAAGGTCTCCTGCTTCAGTGGGAGCTTGAACTAGAAGACCTCCAAGGTCCCTTCCAACTCTGCTTATTCTGTAATTCTGTACTTGTTCCTATCTCCCTTTGCAAAATAGTAAGCTTGCCCATCCCAGTATTTTTTTTTTTAATGCTCTTCAGTAAATTGAATAATCACATCACCAGTGGTGGGATTCAAATAATTTAATGACTCGTTCTCTCCCTTATTGATTTTTTCCAACAACCAGCTCACCAAACTGCTCAGAAAGTTAACAACTGGTTCTCCCAAACTGGTGCGAACTGCTCAATCCCACTGCGGCTCATCATCCTTTGTGGATAGCAACTCAGCAAAAATCCAAGGAAAAGGAGTAGAATAAGACTCCTGCTTGAAGACAACACCACAGGAAACTATCAAGCTGGAACTGTTATGGTATTCTACCAGTTTGGCCTGGATTTGCCCAGACGGTAGCGTCGATGAGCAATGGAGACCGAACTGCTTCTCTCAGCCACTCTGCTGTTGGGCCCACCCACCCATCTGCCCAGGCTCTTGTACTCACTTTTATTTGCTGAATTTGAAGTGCAGCTGCTTTGCGTGGCACAAAAGAGTTCCATGCAGCAGCTGCTGAAGCGATCAGGATCATGCACGCTTGCAGGTGAGTTAGAACGCCTCTGCACCTGTGCAAAGTATTGGCATGTGAACACGCACAAAGTATGTGCACACACATAAAGGGTGCCCACCAAGCGATGCCCACCAAACCGGTGGTAAAAATATTTGAAGGATATGGTTATTATTATAGCACCCTCCTCCTAAGATTTATGACCAAGCACTACTATAAGTAGTTGGACATCTATTTCCTGCTAAATTAGTTCGCATTTCCTCAATAAATCACATTGCTAAATGCCACTAATCTTTAATTCTATGAAAGTCCTGGAGATCACTCTTCTGGTCAGGAAAAGGAGCAATTGATTCCAAGCCAGTTGGTCCCCTGACCTTGTAAGAGCCGTTAATGAGAATCTACAAGACAAGGAGAGATTTGATTCATTGCAAAGCCATGATTGAACTACAAAGGGCTAATTGGTTTTCTTCAGGGTAGATCTATAATTAATTTCGGGCTAAAATCAGACTTTGGATTCTTTGGAAGTTTTTCTGTGTCAATGGAAATGGCTTTTGTTTTTCCCTCTCGTTCTTTCTTTGGGTTGAAAGTGTGGTTGCAGGAAGGGAGTAAACCCTGCTCCCATTTCATACAGTTCTTGGTGTTTTCTGCAAGCTTTGGTACATGCAGAATGCATCAAATCAAGTCTGATGAAGAGCAGCCCATAAGAATGCCATCTTTCTGGAATTCCAATTGAAGTCATGTGCAATAAGTGGATATTGAAGTCCACTGAAGAGGACACTGAAGACAAGGAAGAGAGAAAAGGCAATTCAGAAAGTCCACTAAGTTTCCTTATATAGGGGAGAGATTTTGTTTCTCCTGATCAAGTTAAGATAGAATTAAAATGGCCAAGACAATACTATTTATTGCATAATTACTTCCCCAAATCCAAGAAACATCCTTCCTTCTTTCTTTCCTTCCTTCCCTTCCTTCCTTCCCTTCTTTCCTCTCGTTCCCTTCCTTTCTTCCTTTGTCTCTCCCTTCCTCCTTCCCTCCCTTCCTTCCTTCCCTCCAATGGTGGGATTATTTTTTTTTACTACTGGTTCTGTGAGCATGGCTTGGTGCGCAGGCCATGGCTTGGTGGGTGTGGCTTGGTGGGCATGGCAGGGGAGGATACTGTAAAATCCCCATTCCCTCCTCACCCCACTAACTTGCTTTATAGCTCCGTTCTCCTGTACAGGGCAACCAAAGAAGACCCAGCCAATCAGCTGGGACTCAGGAGACAGAGAATAGATGGGGGCGAGGCTTGTCAGAGGTGGTCTTTGCTGGTTCTCTGAACTACTCAAAACTTCTGCTACCGGTTCTCTAGATCTGGTCAGAACCTGCTGAATACCACCTCTGTTTCCCACCCTATCAACTTTATACAACTGTAGTCTATAGCAGGCAGATTTAAGCAGCAAAAAGATGTAAGGTTTCTCCATTTTACATCTCAATTGGAGTCATTTGTCTTTGTAGACGGGTTTTTATTTTTCTCTCCAAAATTCATTCAACTGCTGGAAATACAAGAATAGAACTATGCCAACAATAGATTAAAAACTACTGGAAATAAGAGAATGAAATGTTCACCTCAAAATATCCTTGCCAACTAATGTTAGAATGAGAGCCAAACTGAATTTGTATTCTGAGCTTTGAAAAAGATTAAGTTGCAGAAAAATTCTACAATTTAATCACAATGACATCCTAGGAACCTGAGGAAAACAATTAAATCTCCAACAAGGCAATCCTAAACACTGTATACTGAACAACTAATATATAATTTAACAGAAAGAAGTTCTAGAGTTAATCATTCCCACATAATGTAGATCTCCTTATTGTAAACAACTGTGGTTAATTTTATCACATTCACCTGGTTGTAATGTGAAGAATTCTTTTCTTCAATATTCTTGAAGAACATCAAGTATATTTTAAAGAAAGAGGGCAGGATTTTCAAAATAACTTCAACTTCCTACTCCTTTAATTAAGAGTTGTAAATTTGGGACCAGTCCTGTAGGTGTCTTGACTTACAACTTTCATGACTTATGGCCAAAATTATAGTCCCAATTGGGGTTGAGGACCATCCGTATGAGGCACAGATAATGTCAGGGGCAGAATGTAATAGTCTCACCCCATCCTCATTATCAAGCATCTCTAAATTTGATGGTTGTGTGTGACAGTATCTCAGGCAGGTCCTGCTGTGATGTTTCTCTCTGAAGCACTACCTGTGTGGAAAGTTGTCCCACCTTTTCTACACTGTAAATTCAATCTGCATTAAGCATAGGGCCATATTTACATATCAGTTCCCTGCTTCATGTCATCTTTTCCCTAATAGGTTCACTATTTGAGTGGCATTGTGTGACACTATGTAACTAAAAAAATCTATTTACCTACTACCTATCACCCATCCAACCATCCATCTATTTATCTGCCTGTCTATCTATCTATCTATCTATCTATCTATCTATCTATCTATCTATCCATCCATCCATCCATCCATCTATCTATCTATCTATCTATTTATTTATCTACCATCTGTCTATTCCTCTATTCATCCATCCATCCAACATCTATCTATCCCTCTCTATCCCTCTATTTATACATCCATTTCTCTCTCTATCATGCCTGTTCCTCTATCCAAACATCCACCCATTCATCCATCCATCATTTATCATATATTGCTCTATCATCTATCTATCCTCTAACTTCTGTCTATTCCTCTATCAACAGTTTATCTATCTATCTATCTATCTATCTATCT
>BLBF01000016.1:2251608-2270912 GCA_015471245.1 Laticauda colubrina
GCCCAATCCCACCACCACCCAGCACAGATAAATTCCGTAGCGAAAACACTAATTACCAGAACCAAACGCCTGGCAGATAAGACACATATGAAGACTGAACTATGCACCCTGACTGAAATATTGACAGCCAATGGCTTCCACAAAAACAAAATCACCAACTTGATCCAGAAAAACACACCAAGACATAACAGAGACCTAGAAGATCAACAAATCCATGGAACAGCTGTCCTGCCCTACATAAGAGGTACCACAGATAAAATCAGTAAGATACTACACAGGCATCACATCAAGGCTGCCTTCAAAACAGACAAAAAAATAGCAGCCATCCTGAGGAACCCCAAAGACAAAATTGACCTGGAAAACCAAGGCATATACGAAGTTCCCTGTGCATCATGCCCGGCCACATACATTGGACAGACCAATAGAAGAATAAATACCCGCCTAGATGAACACAAAAATGCAGTAAAAAAGCTGGAACACACCTCCTCACTAGTCCAACACATGAAAACCACAGGTCACAACATCAACTTCAATGGCACTAAAACCCTAGTCACTATAGAAAACCCCGGCCACAGAATCATCAGAGAAGCCGTAGAGATTGAAAAAAGACCTGAAAGCATGAATAGAAGAGATAATTCCACCAGACTGTCAATCATTTGGAAGCCTGCACTCTCAAATAGAAAGATCCTCACACCACAAGCCAAGCAAACACCTGGGCACAAACAGACTCCCTCTGATACCTCCAGCTCAAACACACCCCCACCAGGCACCCAGATGAAACCTGGCTTCCTAATAGATGATAGCCGTCCTTTCACACGAAGCCAAGATGCACTGAAAGCCTCCAATACAGGAGCAGAATGTTGCCAGCCAATCAAAGCCACAAAACTAACAGAAGAAATCAGAAACACCAATCAAACAAACTCCAAGTTCAATAAACACAGACCAAGACTCCCAACCAATCAGGATAGGCTAACCTCAAATTTAAAACCAATGGCTGTGAGACCCTGACCCACATACAAACTCCATACAGAAGCCTGATGATGGCAGATGAGATTCTGCTGAAACATTGCTACAACTTTAAAAGCACTACAATGACGTGGGATAATACCCGAAGGAAGCTGAACAGCGTGCGCACACACACACACACACACACACACACACACACACATAGCTTCCTTCGGGTATTATCCCACGTCATTGTAGTGCTTTTAAAGTTGTAGCAACTACAATGATGTGGGATAATAATACCCAAAGGAAGCTGAACAACACACATGTAAGTACCTGCGAAAACTTAAAAACACACGCACACACGCACACACACACACACACACACACACACACACACACATATAATCTGTCTATTCCTCTATCCATTCACCTGCCCACTCATCCATCCATCCATCATTTATCATCTATCCCTCTATCCTCTATCATCTGTCTGTCCCTCTCCCTCTCCTCTCTCCCCCCCCATCTATATCTATCTTTCCAACTATCTATCTAATATATATATATATATACATTTTGTAGGCATTGGTGCCATATTTACTTGATTCTGTTCCTGGCAGGTATCATTTCAACTTTCTTTGCCTTCAACTTGATTATGTGGAGTCACAGCTTCTTGGCCTTAATTCTGTTCTGCCAGGAAGGAATAGAGTTCCCGCCTTTGCTTTCTTTTCCATCTGAAGTACTGCCCATTTATTCAGTGATATTTTGATGTTGAAAATAATTCTCAATGGATACCACAAAGAGATAGAGTAGAGGGATGCAACTGAGTTTGTTTAACTAAGATCTTGCCATGCAAATTAATAGACTGGTAATAGTTCTCTCAAAAATGGCTTATAGCCTATGAGATCACAGGAGAAATTGATTGACTGGCATATTTAAAGGTCAGCAAGTTATTTTAGGGATCCTTTAATCTCAAATATCTCTCTTTCCCCCCATTATTATTTGTTCTTGTTTCTCCATCTTCACATTTTAATAATCCTTTGGAATTAGCTGTGATCATGCACCTCTGTTTAAATCTCTACTATTGTCGGTTGCTTTGTGGTGATTTTCCTGCACTTTCTATTAGTAGCCCAAAGATTTCAGCAATTTCTCCTTTGCTGGATGATAAAGATTCATTCTGTAATCTGTAGTGAAATACTTACCCATATATGAAATACTTATCAATATACTTATTGATATACTTATATCAACTGTTCTCAAATGTTGCCAGTGTTACCAATACTATCATATTTAACAGATAGAATCCATAAATATTATTTTAATCAAGACAAGTTGTGTTAGGAAGGGTCTACTTAACATTGTTGAATAGATTGTATTTTGTCAAAAGCTGGAAATGTTGAGTAGAGATGCTCTCCATTAATATCAAAGCTAGTACAATTCTTGACTTCAGAGCATCTCTGAACAGCTTCCAAAAACTGGAGTATGACTGCACTAAATACTAATTTGCATAGCAGCCCAACTCACATAAAACAACTCTGGCCAATACAAAACAGTTCAATAAAACAAATTCAAAAACAATAGATATTAAAACATTAAAAGAAATATCATAAAAATGAATATAAAAACCCTAGGCAAAGAGAAGATAAAAATGGTTACTTCAGTAATAGGGCCATCTAAGCATGCCTGGTTCGTTGGGGAGCCCAGGCTGATCACATAAGAAAATCTTAAGGGACTTCCAAAGTGTCAAAAGAAATTGAGCTAATCTGTTCATTAACATCATTACATTATTTTAAATATACTTCCATTTTTAATTAAGAGAATTATGTCATTAAATGTACAGAATATAGTCTGAGTGGATTAGATCATGGAGAGGATAGTTATTTTATTTAGTTGGTTGATTGCCTGGTGGGTTCTTATACAGAATAATTGCCATGCAAATATTTTCACTCCTTTATATGTTGCAATGGTTTTTTCCAATTACACGAACAGAGGGAGAAGGGAAGGAAAGAAGGAAGGAAGGGAGGGAGGGAGGAAGGAAAGAAGGAAGGAAGGAAAGAAGGAAGGGAAGGAGAGAGGGAGGGAAGAAAGAAAGAAGGAAGGAAGGAAGGAAGGAAGGAAGGAAGGAAGGAAGGAAGGAAGGAAGGAAGGAAGGAAGGAAGGAAGGATGGAAAGCCCATGTCACACTGGCCAATGGATGCAAAAAGGACACAGCGGACGAGCAAAATGTTCCATCCGTTGTAATCCGCTCTCAAAAGGGGCAAAAATTTGCATAACCAGAGCGGATAACACGGACGCGGGGAGGACGCAGGGCGGATGCGAAGCGGATGCGGAATGGAAGGCCAGCGGATGGAAGCAGATGGGAGTGGATGGGAGTGGGTGGCACATCCGCAGGGCTTCCGGGGGGGCTCAGCGAAGCGGACGCAGAATGGAAAGAGCGGAAGCAGAGCGGACGCCGAACGGATGAAGTGGATGCAGAGCGGAAGCCTAGCGGTTGCACAGCGGAAGCCTAAAGGATGCCTGGCATTCACTGCGCATGCGGGGAGGATGCATTGCGTCAGCCCCGCGGATATAACGGAAGCAGCTCAGAAGCAGGATGCCATTCAGAGGAAAGACCTGCTGCCGGACACATCGACTGCCTTGCCTGCCCAGCCTGCATGTCTGCCTGCCAGGCTTGCTGCCAGCCTTGCTACCAGCCTTGCTGCCAGCCTTGCTGCCAGCCTCCCTGCCAGCCTTGCTGCCAGCCAGTCTGCCTGCCAGCCTTGCTGACTGCCGGTCTGCCTGCCAGCCTTGCTGCCTGCCTTGCTGCCAGCCTTGGTTCATGTCTGCCTGCCAACCTTCCTGCAAGCCTTGGTTCATGTCCGCCTGCCAGCCTTGGTGCCTGCCTGCCTGCCAGCCTTCCTGCCAGCCTTCCTGCCAGACTCCCTGCCAGCCTTGGTTCCTGCCAGCCTCCCTGCCAGCCAGCAACCCCACAACCATGCGAAAGCACAGCAAGCCTCAGCCATCTGCTGCCAGCCCTGGCTAGAGGGACAGGGCTACCATCCTGCCCCCTGGCCCTCACTCTGGTTCTGCTGGGGCTTCTGCAGCACGGGCTCGTTCTTCTGGGGCTGGCGCTTCTGCTGCTTCTGCTTCTGGAGGAGCTGATGACAAGCACTCCAGTACCAGCTACCTCCACAGCACCTGCACCCTTCACCCCTGGGACTGAGCGACCAAGAGGAGTGCCAGAGTCTCATTTTTGTCTTATAGCTTGTTGTTAATAAAGTCTATTTATGATTCACACACTTGCTTCATTTCTTTTTTTTAATAAAGTCTTGATGGAAACTGTTAGAAATGGTTTAAGCCTTTGCATACTTGTGGGATGGGTAAGAATAGCTTTGGGATGGGTTAGGATACCTGTGGGATGGGTAAGAGCTGTGGGATGGGTTAGGATAGCTGCGGGATAGATAAGCCTCCAGTGCAAGCATAGTGGGACTGTATGGTCCACCTTCCCAGGTGCCACACCTACGGCCCTTTATTGTCAATAATAATGTAATAATTATCCACACATGTCAACATAAACACAACTCTTTATTAAACGCCCTGTTCATTGTAGGCCAACCAAACATACATGGCCCAATCTCATCTGTGTGATGAGACAGGCTGAAGGAAGCATCCATTAAGCATCTATCATCCTGTTTTGCCACTCCACTGCTCCAGCTGGGGAGTTGCACCATTGTCTCAGGAGGTTGCGCTGCTTCTTCGCCTCACGTGAGGCTCTGTTGGGGCCTTGCACATCCTCAGTGTCGATCAGGTTTCGCCCTTGCCTCCATTCACCATTCTCCATGACCCCATTGGCTTGTTGGAGGTCCACGAGCCTGTTCTGCAAGACTGGGTAGCGGGTGCGCATGAGATTGTGCAGGATGCAGCAAGCTTCCATGATCCTCCTCACGGTCTCTGGGCAATGCTGCATGGTGGTGAGAAGTACCTGGAACCTGTTGGCCAGGATACCAAAGGCGTTCTCCAGCACCTGCCTTGCCCTGGACAGCCTATAGTTGAAGATCCTCTCTTCACGGGTGAGGTATTTGGAGGTGTAGGGCTTCATGAGGTAGGTTCTGAGGGAGAAGGCGTCATCCCCCATGATGAAGTAGGGCACATCTTGTGTGTCGTTGGGCAGGGGTTCTGGATCTGGGAAGCCCATGATGAGGTTGCGTTCCAGCCCCTCCTTGAGGTGACTGGCGTTGTATACCTGGGAATCCGAAGATGAGCCGTTGCCTGAAGCATCGATGTACATGAACTTGTAGTCAGCATCGACCATGGCAAAAAGGATGATGCTGAAGAAGCCCTTGTAGTTGAAATAAGTGGACCCCGACTTGGGTGGTGCTTTGCAGGCCATGTGCTTCCCATCTATGGCTCCAACGGTGTGTGGTAAGTTCCACTTCTGATACCACTGCTCTGCAAATTTCTTCCATCCTTCTTCAATGGAGGGGTACTGGAGGAGCTCCTCCTTGTATTGTTCGATGATGGCCTGCACCACGTCTCTGACCACAATGCTGATGGTGTTGGATGGCACCCTCCAGCCGTTCTGCATGCTCCTGTAGGAGGTCCCTGAGGCCAGGTGGCACAGAGTGAGTGCCACCTTGAGCCCAGGTTCCAGGCTGGGCCGGAAGCTGGTGTTTGTCTTGGTCAACCTGGGTGTCAGCCGCTGCACAACTTTGTCAAACATGGCTGGCGGCATCCTCATGAAGTTCTGGAACGCCTGAGTGTCTTCGCTCCTGAGCTCCACCATCAGCTTGTTGTACAGTCCGTCCTCCGCTCTACTGGCGAACCATCTTCGGACCCAGACTCTTTTTGGGTGGCTCCTTTTCTTCTCGCAGTAGTGTTCACAGAGCCTGCAGATGGCTTCGTACTGTTGCAGAACGATGGTGGCTGCCGAAAGGACTTTGTTACAATCCACGGTGGACATGACTGGATGCTGTGGAAGAGGAAGAGGCAGATGAAGGCTGCAGAGGTGTGAACTGCTGGGCTACTGTTCTGAAAGTGCGATGCAGGTGAGTTGCTCCCCCTTTTTATAGGCAGTATAGGTTTTCCGCTAGGCATCCTCTAGGCATCCTCTAGACATCCTTAATATCCGAGATAGGTCCCCTCTGCAAATGTTTTTTCCGTTTTAAATGCTTTGTTTCCGTGCTGCATCCGCTAGGCATCCATTCTGCATCCGTTCTGCTTCCTCCCTGCATCCGTTTACCACTGGAGCAGATGGAGTTGCGCGGATACGGAATGGATGCCTAGTGGATATAGCGGATGCGTAACGGATGCAGAACCGATGCGTAGCGGATGCGTAGCGGATGCAGAACGGATGAACTGGATACATTTTCCGCGCAAAAGTTTTAGGCAGCCCAAAACTTTTGGAGCGGATGAAATGTCCATAAACGGATGCTGGATGGATAGAGAGGAAGCACAACGGAGGCAGTGAGTACACAACGGATACATCACATTAACCAACGGATGGCAAACTTTTTTGTCTGTTTTCCATCCTCTTTGCATCCATTGGTTCAGTGTGACATGGGCTGAAGGAAGGAAGGAGATGCATATCGGGAGAGAGGTAGGTGGGTAGGTAGGTAGGAAGGAAGGAAATCATCCATCTTTTTTATTTGCCTGTTAAATTGTACAACCAGAGTAGAAGAAAATATACTGTTACATTACACTTAAAGACTGTAAACCACAGTACATCTGATTTGGGGCAATGTTATTGTGGGTATCCCTTCTCTTCTCTTTATAATTATTCATGACATTGTTTGATTTCAAAATGACCTTTTGGGTTTTATTGTTTTGTCTGAAACATGCTTAAATTTGGGTAATTGATTTTCTCCCTCCCCCTTGTGGAATAATGTGTTGAGAGAGCTTTCACTGTAATATATGACCCTGTCTGCAAGTTTTTTGCCTGCTCCTCTCTGTGGTAATTTGCTAGTCATTATGACTGAGTGGCCACATAGATGAGAGCTCACTCTGAAAATATTCCATTTTCTTTATGAAAAAGTTATGATGCATCACAGTGATTGAAAAAGAAAACAATACCAGTTTTTATTCAAGATTCCAATATGTTAAAGTGTATCTTCTCGTTGAAGATTATATGTTGGTTGGGAATGGAAATTTATCCTGGGCATTGTTAGTGATCTTTACAAAGTCACATGAAATAGCTCTAACTCTAAAATAGAACAGTGAATTAGAAGAATCTCTTCTGATCAGGACTGTTCTTCTTTTCAGCATTTATAGAGGGATTAAATTGATGATTAATTGGTTGGTTGATTGCTTACAGAGAGACTTGGTGACTGGAGCTAATAGCAGTGGGCAAAGCAGTTTAATGGCAAACACAATTAAGTTGTAGAAAGACATTATAATATAATTGGAATTATATTTTACCAGCAAACATTTTACAAAAGCTAAGGATCAAATACTATATTATGATAAAAGAGTGTGACAGAAGCACAATGTGCCATTAAGAAGATGAAAAGTAGGAGAAAATTCATGAAGTCTAGACCTACCAGTCAGGCAGTTGATGCTTGGATGTTATGGAAGGAAGGGAGGGAGGGAGGGAGGAAAGAAGGAGGGGAGAGAGAGAGAGAGAGAGAAAGAGAGAGAGAGAGAGAGAGAGAGAGAGAGAGAGAGAGAGAGAGAGAGAATATGTTGTGGCAGCATAAATGAATAGCTATTTAACTTAGTAAAATTATTACAAAAAGTCCCCCACCCCAAATATCAGTTCTCGCTTACCATATTTAAAGAAATAAGATAACACTGGAAAGACAACATGGGATAATTGAGCCCAACATCTAAAATTCTTTACCTGCACAATTGCTCACCCATTGAAGGATTATATTAATTGAATGACTCATGCCTATATTTACTTGCAGCCATCTGTGAAAAGAAAGGGCCTTTTCTGCAGTGGCCCCTGCTCTGTGGAATACGCTTCCTTTGGAAATTAGAATTGCCCCTTGGCCTTTCCCAAGGCTTTAAAAATAGAGGCTGTGTTTTAAAGCCTGGGATGCTGTATGTGTCAAGAGCCCCATTTCCTGCCTCTATTGTTAACTGGCCAAGTATCTCAGCTGCTGTGTGTATTTACTTTGGATGTTTTTATTGTGTTTCTTGATTAAAACATTTTTATTGTTTTTAATTTTAGGATATTTTTTTAATTGTAAGCCCCCAAGGATGAATATTGATGGCTATAGAAATGGGATATAGAATACAGTAGAGTGGAGTGGAAGGGAAAGGAAATCTTTATTGGCCAAGTGTGATTGGGAACCAGGAATTTGTCTTAGTTGCATATGCTTTCACATAAAAATAAAGAAAAAAATAAAATACATTCATCAAGAATCATAAGATACAACACTTCGTGATATAGGTTACTAATAAGCAATCAAATCATACTAGGAAACAAATAAAACAATATAAATTGTAAAGATACAAACAACACGGTAACAGTCATAAGTGGGAAGAGATAAATACATAAATAAATATAAAAAAACAATACATAAATATGCATAAAGGTGTATAGAGAGATAGAAGCCTGTAAGGTGCATTTCTGAAATACGTCAACCTTTGAAATATAATTCCCTTCATTACGTTTTCTTTGAAATGTAATTTCCTTGACTGCAACTTCTTTACAAGGCCTCCTGTTAGATGAGGACTTCTTTCACTAGTGATTGCTGAGATAAGATAAATCCAATTATTTACATTTTTGGATTGGAGGCAGGAGACAGATAGTGTTATAATCTGCCCAAGACTGAGCAGAAACTCAACAGTTGGCTAAGAACTCTCCAGTCAGCCCTTGGCCACTGTTCAGCAGTGCAGCAGATGAAGTTTTAATTAGCCAGTTCCCATTTCATCTGTGGGTCAGAGGTTGCCAGCTTCACTTAAGCATCATGCTTGTCCACGCCACTTTCAACTCCTAAACCGGTTGGAAATAAACACCATCCAACAGTGCTCAATCATCCAATCTGTTCGCAGCCGCAATTTTTTCACACAATGCAACAGTTAATGCTTTTACAATCATTTACATATGGCCTGGTTGTTATTGAAGAAAACAGTAATTAGATGTATTGGGATAATTAATGGTATGCATGCTATATGAAGCATGAGACTAATACTTTTTAAGGCACCAGGCATTAAGCCAAACCGATCCAGTTCAACCCTCACAGCTGAGTTTACTTTCTAATTTCATTAAATTAAAAAAAAAAGTGTCTCTTCAAAGGCAATGGGTGATTTGATGGGGGAATAACAGGAGTGTCATTAGCATGTTCCTCGTGAAATTGGTGTCAAAATTGGAATGCCATTATTTTCAGATAGGCCTATAAAACTAACAAGACCTTAAGTTCTATATTTACAGCAATTTCTCCTTCTCCCCTTTCTCTTCCTATCTCCATCTTCCGTTTCCTTCTCCTTCTCTGTCTCCATCTCCTCCTCCTCCTGACAAAGAATATTAATTTTGGCAGGTCTAACTTATCTCACCAGCAGGGCATTGCAAGTGATAGTAGATATTTCCTAGAGGCAATCTAAAACATGAAGGGCAATGCCCACAGTTTGATTCAGCTCAGCCCTTTGACATCCATAATTAACATCCTTGTTAAAGTATCCAACTGATGTCAGGCAAATCTAAACATGAGGGCAGTGTGATCAGGAATGTTTCCTAGAAGATTATTGTCAAGGCAGGCTATGCTATTGTTTCTAAATTAAACATTAATGTCATTAAAGGATTCTCCCACTGGCTTCATAAGTGTTGCTTGACACTGAAAAACATTTGAAGCGGAATCAATGAAAGATCTCAGCCAGGGGTGGGATTCAAATCTTTTAACAACTAGTTCTGTAGATGTGGCTTAGTTTGTGGGTGTGGCTTGGTGATCATGTGACTGCGTGGGCGTGGCACTCGATGTCACTCACCTCAAGGGGTGCTTCTCCTTGCCTAGCCTCTTGTGACAGTGGGGATGCTACAATGGTCATAAGTGTGAAAAACAGTCATAAGTCACTTTTTTCAGTGACATTGTAACTTTGAAAGGTCACTAAATGAACTGTTGTAAGTCAAGGATTACCTGTACAAAAATACAAAAAGCTTCTCTGCTTGCAAAAAGCTGCCCTAAATACCAATCATTAGATTAAAAATACCTGCAAGCCAGAGTTACAAATCAGGCAGGGTCCCAGAGCACCTTGAGGAATGAAAATAGTTAAATGCGTGATAACTATCAGCAGCCAACTCTTTCTCATAAAATGAAACCTTTTAGCAGAGGTCATTTAAGAACACACCCAGGAAAAGCAACCCTTAGATCCATTTGCACCACTTAAAGATACCAGCTGGTCTCACTCATCGCACAAGATATCCTAAGGAATCGAGATTTAAAGAAAGGTTACATGCCCCCTAGAAAGGCAGTAAAAAAATCAGTGCCAAGCTTGCATCCTGCCTCTTGGAAGTACACCCCAAAAGGACAGTGCCAGATACCACTAAAGCAGCAAAGGAAGACCCACCTCTCCAGATAGAAAAAGAAACCACGAGGCAGGAAAAAATTCAAACACAATACAAATAATTAAATCACAACAGTAGCTGTTGCTTGTTAAACCAATTACCAGAATAAATAGACACAGGAATTAGCCAGATTTCTCAACCCAGATTTTTTTTCAGGAACAGAGATTAATCTTTTTCCTTCCAAACAAAGCTGAATAAGGAAAATTGTCCCATCAATGAAAACAGGATTAAACATCACCAAGCAGAGAATTAAACTTTACCAAAAACCAATTTTAGACCAAAACTCAGAAAAGGTATGTAAACTCAAGTTTGAATGTCAATCTTTCTAGCTAGCCAAGAAGAAGTATTTCCAGGGGAGTATTTCCTCCCAACAGCAGTGTAGAAAACTTAAAACAACCCTTCCACTTTAAGAAAGTATCAAGAAAAAAAAAACATTCTTTGGAGACAGTAAGTCTAGGAATACTGCCAAGAATGTAATAAGGGTGAAAAAAACAAAAACAAAAGGAGATTTCTTCTAACTATGTGTTCTCCAAACTGCTTAGAAAGTTAACAAGGGGTTCTATAGAACTGGTCAGAACCGGTAGAATCCCACCCCTCAGCCTATTGGATTACAGTAGCCTTGCTTATCCATGCTTATTTTGAAGAGAAGGTGGTGGTGGGGGTGTGAAGAATAGGAAAAAATAAAAAATGCCCTGGGGCACAAATAGTTTAGTTCTATAGCCCAAAAACTTCTCTTTACACAGATGGCTGCAAGTAATTATAGGTGTGAGTCACTCAATTAATACAATCCTTCAGTGGGTGAACATTTGTGCAGGTAAAAGAATTTTAGACTTTGGGCTCAATTATCCAGTGGTGGCTTTCGGTTTCTTTAAATATGTAAACCAGAACTGGTCTACTTGGGGTGGGGTCTTTATTTTTTTTATAATAATTTCATTAAGTTTATGGAGGTATAAAATATACCTAGGGAAGTAAAAATAGAGGGGACATGGGAGAGGAAAGGTGGAAGAGAAAGAAGCGTAGGGGAAAGAGGAAAAAAGAAAAGAAACGAACTGACTTCCAACTCTTTTTAGCACTGTAGAATAAGATCGTAACAGCCTCATTTTTTTATCTGTACATACTTATATATAATAGCCATTTCTGTCATAACAAACCTATCTAATTAGCAAAACCCAAAATCTAATCACAAAACCCAAAGTCAAAATTTGGGGGGGTTTTTTTCCATCTCAAGCACAAAATCTAGAAGAGGTTTCCAAGGAGAAACAAAGTTGAATGTTTCTTTCTTTCTATTTTTCCAACCATTCGTCCATTTGGGGGAATGAAAATATCTTTCCATTTTTGTGCATAAAGCATTCTTGCTGCCATCAACATATATAACAGCATAGTTTCAGATTTCCCTCCCCCCCAAGTTCTTCATCCAGTAAGCCTAAAAAAAAAGCCTCTGGTTTGGGGAAATGATATTTCTACCTGCAAGACAACAAGGCCTGAACATGGACTGGTCTGTGTAGGATAAATGAGACTAATCTTCACAAATGAAGTATGAAATACAGAAACCATCGCTGGATCTCTTGGAGTAGAAGAGTTTGCCTCAATTGTTCCTCTGATCAAGAATTCCTATGCATGTTAAATTCATTAATTCTTTTTATTTATTTATTTAAAGTTTTATTGATTTTTAAGGACAAACAAAAACAAACAAAACATAAAAACATCCAGCTTTCTTCCGTAAGTATACAAACAGTGTGTCGGTTGGTTTACAAATTTTTTGTGCCTTGATTTCATAGTCTCAATTACAGTTACATTACATAATAACTCATATTATCAGAAACTGAATATCCTAGTATTATTATTAATCAATCATTTGACTATAATTTTATTCATTCATACTTTGCGAGATAGCTATACTTAGTTTATTTTATAACAATTCATGTAGTCCTTCCAAATCTATCTTTAAAACATTCAAGAGGGGGAGGAGCTGGCATCACGATGACACTGCATGCAATCTTGGAGGTCTGAGATTGCAGCTGATATCTTTGCCCCTGGACGGTCCAAACGGACCTAAACCGTCCCGAAGAGATGGTGATAGTGAAGGGCGCATCCTGTAGATCCCAGGGATATCGCAAAGTCCCTGGTTGATCCAGGAGAAGCCCTTTTGCCAGCGGCAGAGAGGCAGCCCCCAAAGCTGATGAAGTTGGGACAGCTCTGAATGGAAGAGGTTGAAAGAGAAAGTGTGTCGGTTTGGTGAGAACTGTTCTTTTATTATTCTAAGACTTAAAAAGAAATTCAAAGAACACCCTAAGGGGAAAAAGAATCTGTAAAAGTTTTGACAGAACTGAATAAGCGGCGGTTTTTAAACAGAAGTGCCAAAGAAAGACTTTGTTTTATGTTTTCCATAGTTGGATTCCTATTGTGATTCAGCATTTGCTAACTGGACTGGTTTTTTCTCTATTTATTCATATCTTTTTTTTCCTCTTCTCTTCTTTTTTGATTTTGTAATATTTTAAATATTTTAGATGAGAGGCTCCCTTAAGCTATACTTTTTAAAAACTTTTATTACGTTTTGTCTGGGAAAGGAGGGGGAGAGTGAGATTAAAGAAACCTTGTAACACTGCCAACTAGAGGCTTGTGAAATTCTTTTTCAAGGACATTGCTATGTGATAAGATAGAGGGAAGAACACGGAAGAGTGTTACTGCAGATGTTCTTCTGGATTTCTATCAACAATTGAAACTTAGCTTTGAAGTTTGGAGAGAGCTATGACAAGAGCCTTGGATAATTAAATAAAGTTTCTCTTTATTTGTTCTCTTTTATGTGTTTCTCTTTATTTTCTTAAGTTGGGTCACTGCCCCCACCAGCTGTACTGTTTATTTTTTTCTTTTTAAAACCTTTATTTTTGTAATATTTTCATCTTTGCTTTGTATTTTAAAAGGAAAGCCTCAAAATTTTTCTTTTTTTCTTTTCTTTCTTCTTTGGGACTTTTTGTTTTTTTGATATGTTTTTTTTATTATTAAAAACTTTCAATTGGATTAAGGTGTTGAAGAACCTGAAGAATTACTTTTTTAAAAAAAAATTCTTTTTTACTTTTTGCTCTTTTTAAACTTTTTTTATTCTTCTCCTTCCTTTCTACTTAATTACTGATTGGATTAAGGTTAAGAAGAACCTGAAGAATTTTTTTTCTCTCCTTTTCTTTTTGTTATTATTGGGTTTTTCTCTCTAACATTTTTATTTTTCATTTTGGATTATAATTGGCTGTTTCATAATTGGATTAGGGTTTAGAAGATCCTGAATTGTTTAAAATGAGGAGGAAATTTATAGCTTCTGGCTCTTCAACTTCTATTTCTGCCTCCCCACCATCTGGAGGACAATGTTCAATTCAGACAATGTTAAAGCAAGACAAAGATCAAGAAAGAGTGACTCTACAGATGATTATGCAAGGAATCCAAGACCTTAAAATAAAATAAGATACCATTGAAAAGAGAATAGAAAATATTGAGCAAAGAACAAAGAAAACTGATGAAAAGGTGGAGAATATTCAACAAATGATGGTGAAATATGATGAGAGATTCCAAAAAATTTAAGAAGAAGACAAACAAAGAGACAAGAAGATTGGAGATATTGATATCAGATTAACAGTGGTTGAACAAGATAAAAGTGAGATACTGAAATGGGAGATGGACAGATCAGAATTTTATCTCAATTTCAAAACATAGAGGAAGAAAAAGGATAAAATTTAGCTGAGATAATGATAGAAATATTGGCTGAAGCTTTGGAAATAACAGAAGAGAAGATGATGGATGGAATAGATGAGGTATACCGAGTTTTTACAAGATATGCAATGAGAAATAACCTACCAAAAGAAGTTCATATCAGATTTACAAAAAAAGCCATTAAAACACAAATATTACATGTAACAAGAGAGAAAATATTGAAATACAAAGACAAAGAGATAATGATTTTAAAGCAAATACCTAGAAGAGTGAGAAAGATGAGAAGACAATATCAATTTTTGACTAAAATGCTATTGAAAAAAGAGATGAATTAAAGATGGCTAATCCCATAAGGGTTAATGTTTACATGGCAAGAACAGAGATTTAGAATTGATTCAATTGAGAAAGCAGAATTATTCTATGCAGAATTTTTTGGAAGGAGAAAGGAGGCAGAAAAAGAGATTTCACTAATTGAATTCCAAGACGAACAAACGGAGACTGAAAAAGAAGAAGGTGCCGTAGGTGGATCGGTGGAGACTAAAGAACAACGTGAACTAAGATCTACGAGAGCTGCCAAACCTAATTATAAAGCATAATTATGGAAGAGAAAAAACTGATTACAATGAATATAAATGGACTTAAGCTGTTAAAAGAAGGAAAATTTTTCACAGATTAGAGAAACTAAAATTTGATATAATTTGTCTACAAGAAGTACATATTAAAAAACAATATGAACAATTGTTGATTTCTTTCAAACAATACCAATTATGCTTGGAAAGGACTAGTTTGAAGATTTAAACAAAATTGTGTTGAAATATATATGGCAAGGTAAGAAAGCGAGAATAAAGTTAAAACTTGCAATATGCTAGAATAAGAGGAGGATTTGGTTTGCCTAATTGGGAGTTGTAATACCAAGTTACAAACTTGACATGGGTTAAGGAATGGATAACATTAAGAAATACTAGATTGTTGAACATTAGAAGGACATGATCTGTTGTTGGGGTGGCATGCCTTTCTATGGTATAAGGGAACTAAAATACAGGATTATTTTAGAAGACATCATATACAGGAGACTCTGTGGTTAAATTGGGAGAAGATTAAAAGACAATGTTATTTGAAAATTCCAGTCTGGTTATTGACTATTGAAGCATTTTCTTATCCTATAACATATAAGAAGGAACAAACAGTTAGATATGGGGAAATTTTGAATGAAAAGGGTGAACTTAAATTGATGCAAAAACTAGAGGAACAAGATATAAAGATGAATTGGTTTTCTTATGCGCAAATACATTCAAGGTATGAAAAAGACTTCAAAACAGAAGGTTTCTATAATAAATTGACTGATTTAGATAAGATTTTGACAGGTACTGATGAAAAGGTGATTTAAAAATTGTATGGATATTTATTAGAAATTAAACTAGAAGAAGAACAAGTTAAAGAAACTATGATTGTTTGGGGGAAGAATTTTGGATATGGGATTGATCTAGAGAAATGGCAAAAATTGTGGTTTCAAAATTATAAAATGACAATGTCAACAGCATTTAAAGAAAATCTGTATAAGATGTTTTACAGGTAGCATTTTCCCCCGACAAAAATAGCAAGAATGTTCAAGAATAAAACCGAAAAATGTTGGAAATGTCATCAGATACCTGGCTCATATTACCATATGAGGTGGACCTGTGCGGATGCAAAAAAATATTGGACTAAAATCCACACATGGTTGGAAAAAATGATTAAAAAGCATATCGATTTAAAACCAGATATATTTTTATTAGGAATTCTACCTGATACATACAGCAAAGATTTAAAATATTTGATTGTAAATGTATTAACAGCAGCTAGGATTGTATTTGCTAACAATTGGACAAATGAGAAAATACCATTGCAGGAGGAAATTATTAAGAAAATACTGGAATGTGCTGAAATGAGTAGATTGACATTTGAAATTAGAGAACAAGAGGATAAACAACATTACAAAATTTGGGACCTTTTCTATCAATGGTTAGACAATAAAATATAGTAATAGAATATGTAGAATTATATAAAATAATGAATATATAAAGATGTATTTCTTTTTATTATTATTATAACATATATAACATGTTAAATTCAAGAATTCTTAACTTTGTTCTTATCATGCACAGATCCAAAACTCGGAAAGGACTTTCTTCTTTCTTTTGTGATTCCTACAGCTCTATTGTCTCACTTACTTTGGCCATGTCATGCGGGGGAATTCACTAGAAAAAGCAATTATGTTTGAAAGAATTAGCAGTAAAAGGAAACCAGGTTGCCAAAAAACCTCAGCAGATGAACACCATCAAAGCTGACAGCAGCCAGAGCTTAGAAGAACTCGAAGAAGTAGGGCAAGATCAGAAGATGTGGAGAAAACTGACTCATAGAATCACCAAAAATCAGACATGATTGAATGGATATCATCATCACTGTCATCATCATCACACCTATATTTAATAGTTTCCCTAATTCAGTTGTTCGAGAACAATGTGTTCTTACCCAAGCCTTGTTCAAATTAAACAAACACAAACCGTGTACAAAAGCAAAACTTTTTTAATGCAGCGCTGGGAATTCAGTGCATTCCCAGCCAAGAGACATTTAAATCTAATTGTCTGAGATACAAGTAAAAGCAAGCCCTTTCAAGGTTGCGAAAGGCTGCCAAGAACAAAAGACTCATTATGGATCTAAAGCCGGAAGTTTCAAAAACAAACGGGAGTAAGCAAGGCTTCAATGAGGACTCTGAGTCTAAAGAACTTCTGTAAGGCATCCAGAAAGTATCCATGATATCAGTCACTTGGAGACATTTCGGTCCAACTGATTTATTTAGAAACAGATATGGCATGTCAAAGGCAATTTCCCAAGTGAAATTATTTTCTCAGGTTACACAGAATCCACCTTCTCTCCTCCCACTTCAACACTTCATAAATCACAAGAATCAAGTAACTGCCACTGGAATTTCTTCATATGACATACAGAATAACCTTGAACTTTTCAACTCCTCCAACTCTCTTTAAAAAAATGTGGCATCTGAATTTTTAAAGCTGACAACTTCTTTGCTTCTTGAAAAGAAGCCAACCCCAAAGGCTGGCTTTTATCCCTTATGGGGGAGCCATTACCTTGCAGCCTTATTCCCAAGTTGCTCGTGCTGCTTCAGCTGCTCTTTCCTTTGGGCAGCCATGCATGCATGCGCACTGAGCGCAGGCACCTGGGGTCCTCTTCATCACTGCTGCCAGACTCCACATGCTCCAAAGGCAGCACCCCACTCTCCAATAATCCTGGCCCCATCCCTACATCACACACAGGCCCCTTGTCTGAGTCCTTGCCAGCCTCCCTGGCTGGTTCCCTTTTGTCCTCACTATCAGAGATCTCTGCCATCCGCACCTGCTGCCGGTGAACCACAATACAGTGATGCCAATTTTGTAACACTGTTCAAGGAAGAACTGGAGCTATTTAACAGTGAAGGCCAAATGGAATTTTTTTCCAAAGTTTGCAATGATTTCTAGCTGGAGCCATCAAAGACGTGTGTATTTGCAGTCTGCAGAAATAAATGACCCAGCCAAAAGGAAAACCAGCTGGGGGATGAAAAATATATATTTCAGGAACTCCTGCAAGATGAAGGCCTAGAATTTTCCAGAAGGTGATGGAAACAAAAGAAGAAGAATTCATCTCAGTGAAGAAAACCTGTGGGTGCCAGTCAAGAGATTAAACTAGATGAATTCACCTTGGTCATGGAGGGTTGCATTTCAATTAACTCTTCCTTCCAGTCTGAGATGTGGGATGTATTTAGGACAGCAGAACAAAATAAATTATTTAAAAATTCAGAAAATGGAAACTGTTCATGATGGGAGAGTTTTAAGATGCTGGAACTTTTGAAGGATTTAGTGTTAGGAGGATCTCTCAGCCAAGCATTGCATTTATTTTTAATACTCTCTGATTAGGAAAGTGAACAATAATAACACATTCATTTGTGGATGAATGTGTTAATAGATGTTTTTCAGAAAAGACTGGGTAATAGTGCACTGATGATGTTACCCAGATGGGTAATGGAATGTCTGAGAAAACAACCAAGCTCAGAGAGCACCAAGTACCCCTCTTTTCAACCGTGAGCTACAAATACTCTCCTCTATTAAGACAATAGTGTTATTTTTTTAGTATTTGAGAAAGAAAAGAGATTCAGGATTTTTTCACCATATCATTTATGTGTGATAGGTATGAATCCAGACTACAGATTTGATAAGAATACTCTAATTATACATATTGACAATACTTGAAGTGGCAGTTTTGAATTTTTCTAGGAGTTTTACCAAGTAAAATGTAAGATGAGCTTCCAGCCCAGAAGTTGAACTTCAATAATATACTGATACTGAAAAGGAAAATTGTCTGCAGCACAGCTCTCTCACAACCCAGCTTAGAATAATATTATAGAAGAGAAATAAGGTCACATCCCTTGTAAAACTGCAATGAACATTATCCAGATAAAAATTTCAGCCAGGGGGCAAAGAAAGTATTTGTTGAAGAATAATTCAGGTGAACAGTTATCCTGGGGACAAAGGAGAGAATTGCAATGTAGGATTCAAATGTGTTTAAAAGAGGATTGATTGACAATTTTAAAACAATTCACCAATTAGTTCTAACCATCCGACAGGCTATATCTTTGGCATGTATAGCATGTTGCAAATGAAAACACCCTTCAGACATGTGGTTCATATTTCTTAAGTATGGTTTTGCTGAGCACTGCACCATAACATTGGTGACCTTCCAGATAGTACAAAGCAGAAAAGTACAAAAAATACTCCTAATATGTCCTCGTGCCACTATCTTAGGAGTTAGGTGAATATGTATTTTTTAATATATATATATATATATATATATATATATATGGATCTTTGGTTATTCGGGTTTTCTCCCGCGTAGAATTGGAAGTATCTAGGCAACGTTTCGATGAAGTCTCATTCATCATCTTCAGGCTTGTTTCTTCAGCTCTGTGCTTCTCAGAGTAATGTGAGCTTGCAGCTGCTTCTTCCTTTTAACTGCTAGTGGGGGTGTGACTTGATTGGGTGGGGGTTTGGCTGTGTTCTGATTGGTAGGGGGGTTGGCTGTGTTCTGATTGGCTGGGGGTGTGTTCTGCTTAGGTGGGGGCTTGGTTGTGCTCAGGTTAGTCTTAGTT
>BLBF01000016.1:2271312-2282607 GCA_015471245.1 Laticauda colubrina
ATTGTAGCTTACATTTTGCTATTGATTCCAAAGTTCTATATATGTTGTGCATAGCACAGAGGTTTTTTGTTTTGTTGTTTTTTTTAAAAAAGAAGCAACCCTAATAATCAGAATAATGAAACTTATTCACAGTTTGATCTTTGGGGAAATGAAGAATGTGGTTAATATATTTTAAGAGCATCTTTCAAAATGCTCCTGTAGTTAGATGAACTTTGGAATCAATAGCAAAATGTAAGCTACAATCAGGCTCCTGTTGTTACAAACTATTTGTATTCAGCAGCAGTTTTGGGAACAAATCAACCCCTCCTTCTCACTTTTATCTTGAACAAAATGTACCCCAGGATTCTTCTGAGATTATTATTTTTCCACTGAATGAACTTTTATCTTTGTTTCTGAGTGGGGCCTCACTTATTTAAAGCTCTTTATTTTATTAAAGCTGTGCATAATTCTTAACACTATGGTAGTGCTCTGCCAACTGAGCATAATCTGTAATTATAATAGCAACATTATGCTGCGCTTTTTTTTTTTTTTTGAAAAAAAACAAAACAGTATTTCCATTATAGGATTGGGTTTTGGCGAGCTCCCCTTATCTTTTAATTCCCACTTGAATTTATCTTAAGATTTGCTAACACATGGAGAAATTTCAGATGTTTTAAAACGGGGCTCTGTAGATAGGCAGGGAGTTTGAGAGGCCAGGGAAAGAGAAATCTATCGATACAGTGAGATCAGAGGTGGTATTCAGCAGGTTCTGACCAGATCTGGAGAATCGGTAGCAGAAATTTTGAGTAGTTCAGAGAAATGGCAAATCCCAAGTCTGACTGGCACCGCCCCCATCTATTCTCCGCCTCCTGAGTCCCAGCTGATTGGCTGGGTCTTCTTTGGTTGCCCTGCACAGGAGAAAGGAGCTGGAAAGCAGGTTAGTGGGGTGGGGAGGGAATGGGGTTTTGCAATAACCTTCCCCTGCCATGGCCACCAAGCCATGCCACACCCACAGAACTGGTAGTAAAAAAAAATTGAATCCCACCACTGAGTGAGATGGTAGAGCTTCCATTCTAAACGTGAAAGTGACAACCATTAATGTCATCCTTCCATGGGGTATTTTTTCATGAAGACTCTTTTCAGTAGCTATTAGAATTCATTCTGACCCACGGTCAACTCATCAAGGCAATTTGGGAAGGATGAAGTCATTCAGAGGCAATCAACACATTCAGAGACTTCCACTGAAAAGCACTGGGGTTTTCACTTACAATGATGTCCATTAGCACTCCAAAGGACATGAGCAAGACAGGGAAAATCAAGACCCATGAGTGTCAGCTTTTGAAACCATATTGAAACCAGATGCTCCCACACCGCCACATTTTGAGCCTGGGAAATTGGGATGGTGGAAGTTCTTGGGGTAATTGTACTTAGACAAAATAATATTCTTCTTGTAGTTCAAGGTCATGCTGTTGTGCACACATGTGAGGGGAGATCTTTGGTTGGGATGGATGATGATTGGGGCATGTGATGTGATGATGGGTGTAGGGGGGTTGGATTTGTAGTTTTGATTCTTGCAAGGAAGCCTGGAATTTTCAGATTTGGAATTCCCCCAGTTGTGCCAGTTACTGTCCAAATAAGAGATAATTTTTGAGTGATGTCTGTCTTGGAGTTATTGGTTGGAATGGAGGTTTGCTGGAACGCTGACAGGCTCATTTGGATTCATTCTCCAGATCTCCTATTTCTGCAGCAGGAAAGATCTTAATAATCAGAGAATAGCAAGAATTGGAAGGAACCTTGGGGGGGGGGGGGCTTCTAGTCCAACTCCTTGCTCAAGTAACATTCCAGACAAATGGGTATCTGGTGTCTTTTTAAAAGCCTCCAGTGATGGAGCACCCACAACTTATGGAGTGGTGTCTGATTCTGTGAAGCAAGTTAAGCCCATTTGCCATCAGAAACTGGAAATACAGGCAGAGGATCATTAAGCTCCTAGAGTGTTTTAAAAAACACAACTGAAATGCATAAGGGTTCCCTCCATTGGTGGTATTCAATTTTTTTTTACTACCAGTTCTGTGGGCATGGCTTGGTGGGTGTGGTATGGCTTGGTGGATATGGCGTGACTTGGTGGGCGTGGCAGGCAAAGGATACTGTAAAATCCCCATTCTCTCCCCACCCCACTAACCTGCTTTCTAGCTCTGTTCTCCTGTGCAGGGAAGCCAAAGAAGACCCAGCCAATCAGCTGGGACTCAATGGGAGGCAGAGAATAGATGGGGGTGGGGCCAGTCAAAGGTGGTATTTACCAGTTCTCTGAACTACTCAAAATTTCTGCTACTGGTTCTCCAGATCCTGTCAGAACTGGCTGAATACCACCTCTGGTTCCCTCCGACACCAGCAAGGGATTCTATTAAAATTGCCATCTCCATCACAATTCATTCTCTTGCCCATATTGCTGAGACATGTGATCATATTGCAAACATTGGCTAAGTGGTCCTCCATTTTACAGAGGAAGGATAACTGTATGACACATAACCATTTCACAAAGTCCTTGAGGAACACTTCTACATGACAAAGAACAAAGCTTGGGACTTCTTTGAAGCAACAAACAAAGGCAATTCATCTTCAAAAAGCTTTGCAACTACTTTGCAGCTTCTGGGTCTCCCAAAGAAAATGTTGCTCCTTGGCTTTCTTATATGGCAAGTACTGGTATATTTGTGAATGGTGTGGTAGATTTCCCCATCTTGATCAAAGTAAGAAGCCAAGGAAATTCAACACCTCCTTAAACTCTCTTCCTATTCAATATTTTCTGAGATGTTGACATTGTTTTAGGCTTTAATCCCTCAATTCCCAGTACATTTAATGAGACCATTTTTATTATTTTATGCTGTCAGCTTAAGGCTGATGACATATTCTTAGGTGGAAACTTACTGCAGACATTTTTATGTGTGCATGTATTTGAGGTGGGAAGGCTATGAGGGCCTTGGGGTTGGTTCTAGCATCCATAGGTAGCTGCCTATCACCCTGTGCATCTTGTTGCCTCTGAATATATTAAGGTAGCCAAGTAACATTCTCACCCATAGAGTAACTTCTCTAATGAGTGGCCCTTTCTAGGACAGACCAGGTTGCCAAATTGACCATGACAACCCTTCAGACACCCCACAAAACCTAGTGATGATAAGAGACCGTAAAACCTACCGGGGCAAATCAAAGATCATTCTTCTGAATTGTCCCAGGAAATCAAACAAGAAAAAAAGTGATACTAATTGCTGTTGAACAGTTTTAAAATAAATAACTTTTAGGCTGAGGCCAGCTTTAACTATGGACAGCTTTGGCACAACTTAGGTGTGTTGCTGGATATTTGGGAGGCTGTTGCACTCAACCATTTTGAACGAAGTCAAGAGATGAAAAAGTAAATAAAGTTGAAAGACGTATTCACCACATTTAACAAACAGCTATCGTTTGTATATAGTTTGTATATAGAGTATATAGAGAGTTTGTATATAGTTTGAGAAGTTATGGACAGGTGCTATAGAGTTATATGGGCACAGATATGTGCTGTGAAGTGCCTTTTTAGAATCCAATCAAAATTGGTGCACCACCCTAATTGCTGATTTTAGTGCCATAATTCTCAGGGAGGCTATTTAAGAGAGCTGTAAAACATTTTTCAGAGAATGTTAAATGTTCTCTTCAGCATCTTCCTGGTCCATCAATGGCTTCCACAGATGAGGGGTATAAAGCAATCTTTGAAATAGTTGCGTTCCAGCCCATTAAGTTCTACCTAGAGTATAATCCAGATTCTGTGTGGAAATCTGTAGGAATTCAAGATTCACAAGTGCTTGTCTCAATTTGCATAGCTAATAAGGCCCAGAGACTCATTTTGTCTCTTTTTTAATCAAGGGCAAAAAAAAAAAAAAAGTTGAAAGAACATTGTGCTGTGAAGGAGAACATCCAGGTACTCCTTGACTTCCAACCATTTGTTTAGTGGCCATGCAAAGTTGCAATAGCAACTGAAAAAAGTGTTTTATGACCGATCCTCATTTTGAATAGTTGGCTATTGTAGCACCCTAGGTCATATAATCAACATCCAAGAGCTTCGCAATAGTCATATATTTAGGACAGTGGCAGCATCCCATTGTCATGTGGTCACTGATTGTGACCTTCCCATCTCGCATCTGATAAGCAAAGTTAATGTGGAAAGGCAGATTTGCTTAAGAACTGCAGAATTCACTGAACATTTGCATCGATTTGCTTAACAAGCATAGCAAAAAGCATAACATTTGGCATAATCCACTTAACAAGTACCTTGCTTAGTAACAGAAATTCCCCCCCCCCCCCATTATAGCTAGTTGTAAGCCAAGGACTGCCTACACCAGGGCTCTCCAAACTTGACAGGTTTTAGACTTGTGGACTTCAACTCCCAGAATTCTCCAGCCAGCAGAGCTTTAAAGTTGCCAAGTTTGGGGACCCCTGCCCAAAGGGATAGTCCTTGAGAAAGGGGAAGAATTGGCATTTTGCCAAGAAAGAGGGAGCCTGTTCTGTCTGGAAAGAAGTGCGAGAGACCGGGTTCCAAACAACAACTATTTATTAAACTCGCAAGCTAAACGTATACGGAACAGTAGCCCAAGCTGTGGCAGCCCTTTTTATAGCGGCTTGCCTGCAGCTTGTGGCCAATGACACTCTTTTGACAGTTCCCGCCATTTGGCGGGCTTCCCAGATTGGTTCTTAAATAACCAATCCACGAGTGGCCTTTTCAGCCAATCAGAAAGAGGAACTTGGAACCTACCAAGTTCCATACAGAACACCCCTCCCCCCTTAGTTCAATCCAACGTGCGTTATGTAATCACGCAGGTAGGTGGAGCTTTTTATAGTCCTGGTTGACCTGCACAGCTCAGTCGTGGCATGGTCTTCGAGCGGTTCGGATGGGATTGCTGTTTCTCTGGTCCTTCTCCATGGAACCTCCTGGAAGGGTGAGTCAGCCGTGCCGCTCCCACCTGAGTCTCTTGGGTCGGTTGAGATGGCTCCGCCGCTCCCTTCTGGTTTGACCAGGTTGGTCGAGTTGGCCTGGCTGCCTCCTTCCAGGAAGGCCTCGCTATGCTCTTCTGCTCCCAGATTTCTTTCTTGGGGTTCATCTAACTGTGAGTGCTCTTTTTGTTTAGTTAAATTGTCTTTTTGTAGTGTTTGTTATCTTGTTACAGGAAGTTTGTCTCTCCCTTTTTTATTTATTTGTATTTTCCCCTCCTCCTTGGTTGTTTTTAGGTCAATATTTATTTTTGATTCTATGGTGCTTTTCCGTTCGAGGTGGCGGGAACGAAGCTGGTTTATGTGCTGCTTCCATTCCCTACCATATTCTAAGAGTAGACAGTAGGAACAGGGCCTGTAATTTGGGTGGTGGTGGCGGGAAGTCACAATGGGTTCCCGGTGAGATTTTTGGCATAGACCAGGTCACCGATTTCAAACATACGGTATTTGCTGGAGGAATCGGGGGGGTTGTCCCAGGTGTAAGTGGGGTGCAATCTGTCCAGGTAGGAACGTAGTTTCCTACCCACTAGGAGTTCAGCTGGGCTTTTGTTGGTTGTGCTGCTACAGGAAATATGCTGCAAAGTTAGTAGTCGGCTTAGTTTGTCTTGTACGTCCCCTTGTCCATTCTTTCTAGGCCCTCTTTAGTGTACTGGAACATGCGTTCAGCCCTGCCATTCGTAGACAGATGGGCCGGCACAGTTAAGGCATGTCAGATACCCTGGGCAGCCAGATATTGTTCGAATTGCAAAGCTGTAAATTGGGGCCCATTATCCGAAACCAGTACATCAGGTAGCCCATGTGTTGCAAAGAGTTTGTCTAGCTGTTTCATTACAGCTTCTGTGGTTGTGGAAGCCCTGAGGATGACTTCCAACCAGTTCGAGTATGCATCCACAACTATCAAAAATGTGTTTCCCTTTGTTGGCCCTGCAAAGTCAATATGTACTCTAGACCATGGACCCCAGGGAGTTTCCCAGTCTCTTACTGGTGCCTGGGGGGGGGGTAGGCCTCGATTTTTGACAGTCATGGCATGTTGCAACCCAGCGTTCAATGTCTTTATCCAGCCCTGGCCACCAGACGTAATTCCTGGCCAGGGCTTTCATTTTGACTATGCCTGGGTGCCCCTCATGCAACATGCCCAGAATGTCTTCCTGGAGACTGTTCGGAATCACCACCCTGTCACCCCATAGAATGCACCCTTTTTCTATGGACAGTTCCGTCTGTCTGGTACGAAATGGTTTAAAAGTCTCAGTTTTGTTCTCCTCTGGCCAGCCTTTACCTACCCAATTTAATATGCATGCTGTCAAAGGGTCTTTAGCTGTGGCTCTCGCAATGTCTGCTGCAGTCAGTGGCAGGTCCGGGCAGGTCTCAAGCTGAAGTGTGGAGGTAGTTGGTGCAGGGCTATCTTCTGTGATGGGTAGTGGGGAACGGCTCAGGGAGTCAGCATTTGCGATGGCTTTGCCGGGTTGGTGAATCAGCGTGTGGGAGTAGGCAGCGAAGAACTCAGACCACCTCGTCATTCTAGGTGACAGAATGTTTGGGGTTGGCTTGTTTCCTGCCAGGATTCCAAGAAGGGGTTTGTGATTGGTGATTATTGAAAAAGTTCTTCCATAAAGGTGCTCATGGAATCTTTTGACTCCGGCGATGATTGCGAGGGCTTCTCTATCGAGTTGGCTGTAATTGCGTTCCGATTTGGAGAGAGTCTTGGAGTAAAAGGTGACCGGTGCCTCTATGCTGTCTGGTAGCTGGTGGCTCAGGATGGCACTGACCCCAAAAGGCGATGCATCACAGGTGAACTTCAAGGGCCGGGTATTGCTATACTGGATGAGAACGGTGTTGGACGTTAATAGATCTTTGATACCCTGGAAAGCTTTTTGTTCCCGGTGGCCCATGTCCAAATGGTTTTTTTTATCTAGCAGTCGATGTAGGGGTTCTGCTATTGTTGCCTTATGGGGCAAGAACACATTGTAAAAATTTATGAGGCCTAGGAATGTTTGAAGTTCAGTTTTGTTCCTGGGCCTAGGAGCGTCTTTTATAGCCTTCACTTTTTTCTCGGTGGGGTGAATGCCTTGTTCATCGATTAAATAGCCCCAAAACTCGACCTGGTTGGTGGCTAATTCACACTTCTCTCTTTTTACTTTGAGGCCTGATTTCCTAAATCTTGTTAATACTTCTCTTAATCTGATCTCTAGCTGGTTGGCATTTTTTGCTGAAACCAGTACATCATCAGAGTAAGGGACGACACCATTGATTCCATTTAGCAAGCATTCCATGAGGCTTTGGAACACGCCTGGGACAACGCTAATGCCGAATTGGAGGCGGTTACACTTGAATGCCCCTCTATGTGTTACAATAGTCTGTGCCTCTATTGTAATGGGATCAATGGATAGTTGTTGATATGCCTGTGCGAGGTCGAGCTTCGCAAAAAATTTCCTCCCCCTAGCGAGTGCAGTAAATGTTGCACTACCAGTACTGGGTATGCGCTTTGTTGGAGTGCATGGTTCAGGGTTGCCTTATAGTTTCCGCAAATGCACACTGACCCATCTGGCTTCACTGATGTGACGATGGGTGTTTCCCACCTGGCATGATCGATTGGCTCTAAAACCTCTTGAGCTATTAATTTATTCAGTTGCTCGTCAATTTTTTGCTTTAACGCGAATGGGATGCATCTGGCCTTTAAACGGATGGGGGCTACTTTGGGGTCGAGGCTAAATGAAATTGGGGTCCCCTTGTACTTGCCTAGAGTCCTGTTGAAAACATCTTGGAATTCTTGTAGCAGGCTCTCCTCTCAGTTGGCTGTGGCGATGCAGTTGATCCCGGTCATCCCGATTCCCAGGGGCACGAACCATTCGATTCCTAGCAGACTAGGGCAGTCTCGGTCAACGATGGTCAGAGGCAAGATTTCAGCGTGGTTTTTAAATTTGACTAGGAAATGTCCAAGGCCTACTACTGGGATTCGATTTCCCTGTTAGTCTTTCAGCACTAGTCTTTGTTTCTGTAGCTCTCTCTGTTTAATGTTCGGTATTAGGTGCCGGATGGTATTCCAGGATACCATGGATAGGAACAACCCTGAGTTGACTTCCATCTCGCAGGGCCTTCCCTCGATGCTCACCTTTATCCAAACCTTCTTTGCACTCTCTGCCCTGGCATTGCCGATGGTGACTGTCTGATGCATTTCTTCCCTGTCACCGGTTCTCTTGTTACGGTTCCATCTGCTGCTGGCTTGTCTTTCTTCAAGTCTGGGGGGGGGGGGTATCTGCAGCGTCTTTTTGGACTATAGCTCTTTTTGTTGTGGCAGACCCTTTCGATGTGCCCCCTTTTTTTACAAGCCCTGCATATTGCATCGAGGAACCTGCATTCAACTCATGGGTGGTTGCCTCTGCAGCCTGCACATTGAAACTCCCACCAATTTCTCCTCTTTTCGTGCTATTTTTTATCTGAATGGAGTCTATGGATGTCTTCATCATCGTCCTCTGTATCACTCTGGGATTTGATGTCTTCGTAGTGGGCTGTCGCTGTGGACTGTTTCTTTCCTCCCTCTGCCTTCTTCTCCCAGGGTTGGGTTGGCAGGTCTGGAAATGCATTCATTTCCCACATGGTGGCTGCTGACTTTTTAGCTGCTTCGGCAGCAGTTGCCTCTGCAATGGTCTCAGCCACGGTTATATTTGGTCTATTCAGGAGTTCGCTCTGAAGGGTAGTGTCCTTCAGACCGAGGACCACGCGGTCCCTCATGGCCTCGTCCATGTTCTGGAACTCACAGGCTCCTCCAATGTGTCTCAAGCCTGCTACAAACTCTCCGATCATTTCATCCTCCTTCTGGTCCCTCTTATAGAATTCGTGCCTTTTTATTAAATTCGAGACCACTGGTGCATAGTGTGCTCGGAGCATTCTGTTCAGGTTGGACCAAGTCATCTGTTTGACATCTCTGGGTTTCACCAGCACCTTCGCCATTTTAAAAATGGCTGGTCCACAGTGTGTAAGGAAGACAGCCCTCTTCCTTTGCTCTGAGATTTCTTCCATTTCATTGCTTTCTAAAAGCATAAGAAAGCGATTGATATACGATTCCCAATCCTCCTCATCAGAATTGAATGGTGCGGGTGGTGTGTTGTTACCAGCCATCTCTCTCACTCGGGTCAGATCGCCGCGTGCTTTGGTCTCACCTTCTACAACGATCTGACCCTTGTCGCCAGTGTTCCATCCAGAAAGAAGCGCATGAGACTGGGTTCCAAACAACAACTATTTATTAAACTCGCAAGCTAAATGTATACAGAACAGTAGCCCAAGCCACGGCAGCCCTTTTTATAGCGGCTTGCCTGCGGCTTGTGGCCAATGACACTCTTTTGACAGTTCCCACCTAAAATAACCAATCCGCGAGTGGCCTTTTTGGCCAATCAGAAAAAGGAACTTGGAACCTACCAAGTTCCATACAGAACAGAGCCCATTGCAGGAAATGGGTGGGAGACAAGAGGCAGCACAGATAGGAGCCAGGTTGGTACCATTTCATGTTGACCTGTCACTTCTCCCCAAAAAATGTGGTTTACAACCCTCAAAAATTCCTTATTCAGTTGACCTAGGGCAGGGGTCTTCAAACTTGACAGCTTTAAGACTTGTGGACTTCAACTCCCAGAATTCCTCCTCCAGTCATCTTAGCTCAGGAATTCTGAGAACTGAAGTCCACAAATCTTAAACTTGCCAAGTTTAAAGACTCTTGCAATAGACCATATACTGAAATTCAGTAGAATCCAGCTAACGATTTCCAAGTTAATTTTGTTTAAAAGAAAATAATGCTGCTATTCAGTTTTCCTACTGTTTAGTTTCTGATTTCTGTATTCTTCTCCTTATCTCTGTTTCCCCCCCCCTTTTTTTTTTTAAGGAGAATTCATTTACAGAATTTGTTGAATGGTCCACCGGCATCACATGATCTATGAAGGCTCCACCTTCCCTGTTTTGTCCAACTTTTTAATCTCAACAAGAAGATTCCCTTCCAGCTCTCCTTCCCTGAAGGAATTGTTTTGGCTTTGGCCAACTTGAAGACATCATCCAGATGTTGCCTCCTATGTCAACCCCTCATTTATTCAACCCTCCTATGTCAACCTGTCTCATTTATTCTCTTCTTCTCGGACACTTTTCCACCAATCTATTTAAGAAAAGAGTAAAGGGACTCTATGGCTCAGATGAAGCTAAAGATTAAAAAGCGAATATAAATATTTGGAGATGATGCAAATAAGTACAAGAACCAAGCTGCATGGATTCCACAGGGCAGAATAGAAGTTGGGGATGAAGGCTAATAAGGAAAAGGAAAGGAAAATTAAGTTTGAGACACGCTCCCTTTAATGCTTACATTTCACTTCTTCTTGCCATTTGGTGGGCATTTAATGAGCTACCTGTAAATCTTGATTCAAAACAGCATCTTTATTCAAAATAAGGCAGGGGAATATAAATTACGCTCCCAGGATTGAATTGTTCACAGCATACATGCCAATCAACAGTGATGATATTCATTTAGCTGCCGGTAATTAATCTTTAGCAAAATAGAGTTCTGTAGTAAATCTTAATTATGACCAGATGTGTTTCAATGCAGACTTTCAACCCTTCAATTGCCCAATATGGCCTCGCTTGCTTTTTGAATATAGATCATTAATTAACTCAGTAAATAATCACAGGCATGCTTTAAGCATAATGAGGGATCTATTAACTCTGCTCAAAATTCCGCGGGCAGGAGAAATGGCTGGGAAAGCAAACAGTTCTTAGCACAGGAAGAAGCAATCAGTGGGTGTCCCGTAGCTGCTTTCTAGTGGGTTTCAACTGTTGTGAGTCATTGCATTGCAACTGCTGTTCCATTACCAGATCAAAGATAGGGATACCTGAACTGGGACTTGAATTAGGACCCCTCATTCCAACTCCAAGCTACAAATATTCTCCATTATTGTTTTTTCTTCAATCTTTAGGGATGCCCAGCACTGAAGGATATCTTACTGTCAAACACAAGTCTATATAAATGCATTTCCAGATTGCAATTAGATCTGGACAAGGAGAAATAAGAAAAAATGTTCCTGGGAAGCCATGATTTGCAAGCCAAGCAGATGGAAGTTGTATAGACCTTTTCTCATTCTATGGAATTTCCCTCTCATTGGACTTTAAAGAACCACCAACAAAAATTGGGGAAACTTTTCAACAGTACACACATTGTAAATTTCATTTGCACGAGGAACTGATTCCACCTCATTATTGTTCATGTTGTTCTCAATGACCATGTTATTTCTCACATTATTCTCCTCCTCCTCCTCCTCCTCCTCCTCCTCCTCC
>BLBF01000016.1:2282707-2317937 GCA_015471245.1 Laticauda colubrina
CCTCCTCCTCCTCCTCCTCCTCCTCCTCCTCCTCCTCTCTATAAAATGATCTCACCTTCCAATGCTATTTATGGTGTGACCTATAATTTCAGAGAACTGCTAATCTCTCTAAATCTTCCCCGACTGACACAAAAGACTTTATAGATATTGTTTTCCACACTCAATAATTTCCCTTGTGGCCTTTTATGTGTTGCAAAGCCACAATTTCTAGGTTTTTCACTGACCAGGTTTGCTAGGGTGGCTAGGAGTTGTTATCTAAGCAGCACTTGGGGATCGTGGAGGTTAACCTTCCAGTGAGACATGTAAGTAGTCCTTTAGATCTGTTTCAGCAAATCAGCTGTCTCTTTTATTTCACCTGAAGATTATGCAGAGGCAAAGTTATGTCTGGACCAAGCTCTGATCCTGGATATGTCCATCAAGCATTTATTAAAAATCTAATCACACATGAGAAAGTGATGAAGGTCAAAACTAAAATAAAGAAGGTGACACTGACAGTAAGTCTGCTGACCTCAAAGGTCAACGAGTTAAGAGGAAGATCAGATTAAACTCAGACTTAGAAAAGTGGAGGGAAGAAGCCAGTTTGTGCAGTGCAGGCTGTCTTGAATGTACAAGAAAGATTTTCAAGGAAGAGTTACAAAATCAGACCAGTGAAGGTACAAAAGAGAAAACCAACATTGAGAAGGAAATCCTTTCAAGTGCTCAATCCAAAGGGCTTACAGACCTTTGCAATGCTTTGCCCAAGTTTGCCCTTAGCTCTGGAGTTCACCTCTTTATGAATTCTGATGATCATAATTGGGTCGCTGACAGATGAGAAGATTTCCACTGCTCTAGCATGTTTCTAGCTTACAGTAAACATCTCTCACCATTTGTTTTCCTGGTATCATATCCTGAATAATAGACAGCAAAGTCCTTAGATTGGAAAAAGCTACTGTCTCACCAGTGTAGCACACTGGCACCAAGGCGATCAATTTCCAACCTGATCATTTCACATTTGACAATATCAAATTTACACTGATTCATTCCTCTGGTATTCCACGTGGCTATCTGATGTAATAAAGGTAAACATAAAGGTTTTCTTTGCATATGCGTGCGAGTTGTTCCCGGCTCTAGGGGGTGGTGTTCATTTCTGTTACAAAGCCGAAGAGCCACCGCTGTCTGAAGACATCTCCATGGTCATGTGGCTGGCATGACTAAACACCGAAGGCGCATGGAATGTTCTTACCTTCCCACCAAAGTTATCCCTATTTTTCTACTTGCATTTTTACATGCTTTCAAACTGCTAGGTTGGCAGAAGCTGGGACAAATAACAAGAGCTCACTCTGTTATGCGGCGCTAGGGATTCGAACCACCGAACTGCTGACCTTTCTGATTGCCAAGCTCAGTGTCTTAGCCACTGAGCAACCATGTCCCTCATCTGATGTGATAGTCTATATAATTACCATGAGTTGGACACAACTGAATCATCATCATCATCATCACCATCGTCATCTCTTTACAGAGATGTGTAGATCATAATCCAGTTGAGCATACCTCTACTTGGTCTATTGGCCTCTTCCAAATTTGTATTTAAAGGGACTTCTGAAATCGTTGTTCTTACCTGGCTCTTTCCAGGGCAATGGCCTGAGAAGGCAGAAGCTCTGATATTAGTTTTATTGCAAAATTGTGGGGCAAGTATTAGCATCTTGTTAGAACTGATAGGCCCCTGCTGTTCAGAACTGCTTCTTTAAAAAAATGGTGGTCTCACCCACTTTTCATTGCTAAAGGAGTCCCATTAGAATTTGTTCAGCATCTGAATTTTCATCTGAAGATAAACCATATACATTGTCAAAGAGGTTTAGCATATTACAATAGAAATCTGGCATATCCATTAAATGCTAACATGCTATTAATTTTATCTGCAGTTCCCAGAAATGTCTGAATGTGGTTTGGATGAGTATGTTACAATGTTGTTGCTTTTTTAGACGAGTTTCCTTTTCTTCATGGCCACATAATCATATTATGAAGTCACATTGTGAGGTTAATTCATTTATTTCTGGCAGGATATGTAAAGCAGGGAAAATGAGAATATTGCTGCAGGGAGGAAGAGACTATCTATGACAATGGGTATAAGGAAATCAGTGGATAATGAGAACACCGAAACCTGGCTAATGATGGGAAGAAGTGAAACATATACAGAAATATGTACATGTGGTCTTTTTTATTGATGAATCATGATAAAGGGGGAAAAGGGTTTTGTGATGTATTAGTCTCTCTGTGATGAACATGAGAGATGGAGCTGAATGAAGGTAACATGTTTCTTGGCTTTGAATTTTGGTTTTTGCAGGTAGAAAATTCTAAATATCTAAGGAGATTCTTAGTCATCCAGGTCATGGTTGTCCCAAAGATGCTTTTTCAAAAGGCAACTGGACTTTGTTTTTCCTTAAAGACATTTTGCTTCTCATCCAAGAAGCTTCTTCAGTTCTGAAGACCAAACTTCAGTTCTGAAGAAGCTTCTTGTATGTAAGTACTAAAGAAGCTACGTGAATGAGAAGCAAAATGTCTTCAAAGAAAAACAAAGTCCAGTTGCCTTTTGAAAATCACCTTTGGGATAAAGATTCTAAGTTGATCATTTCCAATTTAGATAATAGCAATATAATACTGCAATTTAAAGCTATGCAACATAATCCCACAGGGGTCATCTCATAATGAAGCCACATGGTTTGGCAAATATTATTTCCTTTTTAAATAGGTGGATGAAATGCTGTTAAAAGTAGGGCAGGTGGAAAAGAGAGAGAGCTGGTTTTAACTGTCTCATCACTGATTCCTCAGTGGGAAGAATGATGTTGCTTCCCTTTTGAATTGGTACCTGTTTCTTGCTGGTGACTCTCTCCCCACTGAGATATGGTTTGATTTTTTTTTTTTCAGTGGGAATACTTGTCTTTGAAGCATTAACTCTTTACCCAAGTAACTTTCACCACATCAACTTTCGAATCGGCTGTCATTAAAGTGAAAAGGAGCCCTGATTATTGCATTTTTTTTTTTGGTCTTGAATTCGAGAGTTTCCGTTTCAAAGTTTGTGTTGAATTTGACCATTTCACTAAGAGATGTGAGGTGACATTATTTCTGTGGTGTACACTAAAGTTTAATCTTGGCTCCTTATTAGGGAAATCAGATTTGCTTGGAGAGTGAAAGGAGACCCATTTTGTGTAAATGGGTTAATCTGCTCTAAAAACAGTGCTTTGCCAGCTGCTCTTTAAAACATTAATGATACAGTCACTTCTGGGGAAAAACTGAGCAGTTGGCTTTTGACCCCAAAAAACCCCTGTATGGTTATTTTTAAGGTGTGTGGGGGTGTTGCAAACTCTAAACTTGCATATTCTCCTCAGTTCATGCAGTTTTTAAAAAGGAATGTAGCTTAAGCCCATGTCACACTGCACCAACGGATGGAAAGAGGATGTAAAACGGAGAAAAACGCTTGCCATCTGTTGGTTAACGCGATGCATCCGTTCTGTACTCACTGAGTGCGTGATTCATAAGTTCTATCCGTCCAGCATCCGAGTACTGAGATTTCATCCGCTCAAAAAGTTTTGAGCTGCACAAAACTTTTTGAGCGGATGAACTTTCTACCGCATCCGTTCTACGTCCATCGTCATCCGTTACACGTCCACTGTATCAGCTCGGCATCCACTGCGCATCTGTGCAACTCACATCCGCTCCAGCGGAAAATGGAAAGAGGAAGGAAGTGAAATGGATGCGGAACGTCTGCGCAGCGTTAGTAGCAGGGACATAGAAAGGATGAAAGCAGATGCAGCTCACATATAAAGCATTAAAACGGAAAAAACGTTCATATAGGGGACCTATCTCAGATATTTAGGATGTCTGGAGGATGTCTAGAGGATGCAGAAGGACACCTACTGGAAAACCAATATTTCCTATAAAAAGGGGGAGTAAATCACCTGGATCTCACTTTCAGTCCAGCAACCCTGGTGTGCAGACCTCTTCAGCCTTGCTCTTGCTCTTGCTCTTCCACATCATCCAGTCATCTCCACCATGGATCGTCGCACACTCCTTTTGGTAGCCGGCATCATTCTACAGCAGTGCCAAGCCCTCTTCAGGCTCTTTCACCTGTTCTACGCAGGAAAAGGAGGCGTCCAAGAAGTGTGTGGGTCCGAAGATGGATCACAAGAAGAGTGGAGTACGGACTGTATGACAAGCTGATGGTGGAGCTGAGGATCGAAGACACTCATGCATTCTAGCACTTCATGAAGATGCCACCAGCCATGTTTGATGAAGTTGTGGAGTGACTGAGATCCAGGTTGACCAAGCCTAGCACCAACTTCCATCCCAGCCTGGACCCTGGACTGAAGATGGCACTGACTCTGCGCCACCTGGCCTCTGGAACCATATACAGGAACATGCAGTACGCCTGGAGGGTGCCACACAACACCATCAGCATTGTAGTCAGAGAAGTGGTGCAGGCCATCATCGAAGAATAACTGGAGGAGCTCCTCCAATGCCCCACCACTGAAGAAGGCTGGAAGAAAGTTGCAGAACAGTGGTATCAGAAGTGGAAATTCCCCCACACTATTGGAGCCATAGATGGGAAGCACGTGGCCTGCAAAGCTCCAGCCAAATCAGGGTACAATTATCACAACTATAAGGGCTTCTTCAGCATCATCCTCTTAGCCATGGTTGATGCTGACTACAAGTTCATGTACATTGATGCTTCAGGCAACGGGTCAGCTTCAGATGCCCAGGTATACAGGTGACCTCAAGGAGGAGCTGGAATGCAACCTCATCATGGGCTTCCCAGATCCAGACCCCCTGCCCAATGACACACAAGATGTGCCCTACTTCATCGTGGGGGATGACGCCTTCTCCCTCAGAACCTACCTCATGAAGGCCGACACTTCCAGATACCTCACCCGTGAAGAGAGGATCTTCAACTACAGGCTGTCTAGGGCAAGACGGCTGGTGGAGAACACCTTTGGCATCCTGGCCAACAGGTTCCAGGTACTTCTCACACCATGCAGCATCACCCAGAGACCGTGAGGAGGATTGTGGAAGCTTGCTGCATCCTACACAATCTCATGCGCACCTGCTACCCAGTGTTGCAGAACAGGCTTGTGGACCACCAGCAAGGCAATGGTGACATGGAGCCTGGTGAATGGAGGCAAGGACTAAACCTGATAGACACTGTGGATGTGCCAGGCCCCAACAGAGCTTCACGTGAAGGGAAGAAGCAGCGCAACCTCCTGAAACACTGGTGCAACTCCCCAGCTGGAGCAGTGGAGTGGCAAAACAGGATGGTAGATGCTTAATGGATGCTTCCTTGAGAATGTCTCATCACACTGATGAGATTGGGCCATGTATGTTGAGTGGCCCTACAATGAACAGGGCGTTTAATAAAGAGTTATGTTTATGTTGAAATGTGTTGATGAATGATTAAATTGTTATTGATAATAAAAAGCCATAGGTGTGGCACCTGGGAGGGTGGACCATACATTCCCACTATGCTTGCACTGGAGGCTTATCTATCCCACAGCTATTACCCATACCACAGGTATCCCTGCCCATCCCACTGCTATCCTTACCCATCTCACAGCCATCCATCCCACAGCTATCCTTACCCATCCCACAAGCATGCAAAGGCTTAAACCATTTCTAAAAGTTTCTACCAAGACTTTATTTACGAAAAGAACTGAACCAAGTGTGTGAAGCAAAGATAACCTTTATTAATAACAAACTGTAGGACTTTATTTAAAAAGCAAAATAAACCAAGAATAGTGTCCCAAGCAAAGATAAAGTCAACAGGTAACAACCCAGTCTCTGGCACTATTCTCAGTCACTCTGAGGTGTGTCCATGGTCTCAGGGGTGAAAGGTCCAGGGGCTGTGGAGGTGGCAGTGGCTGGAGTGCTAGTGTGAGGTGCCATTGGGGTGCCTGGCCCCGAGAGGACAACAGGGGATGGTGTGTGGAGGAAGCTCTCAGAGAGCTGGCTCAGTCCCGTGATGTTGAGAGGCCCTTCCTCCAGGACATGGGATGTCAGTCCCAACACTGATGACAGATGTTCTGAGGCCGGCCTTGGCTGTGGGGTGGAGGAAGGAGGAGTGTAGTGGGGATGTCTGGTCTGCAGCTGAGCGAGGTGAGGCGTCGGTGGCATCATTGGCGTTGGTGGCATCGGTGGCATCGGTGGCATCGGTGGTGTCGGTGGCATCTGTGGCAGGCGAGGAACCTGTGCCTGGACTGGGAAGGGGTGCCTGTGCTGCTGGAAGTCCTGGTATCCGTAGCCTTGGTAGGTGAGGGGCTGTTGAAAGCTTTGGAAGGGCTGTGACATCGGCTGGGGTGGAGGAACAGACCTGGACTGGGTCTGAGCAGGTTCAGCTGGGCCTGGAGGGTGGTGCAGAAGACCTGTGATCCTCTCCTTGATCGCCAGGTACTGGGCTTCGGGCATTTCCATGAGGGTCTGGTTCACGTAGGTGAGGAAAGGTTTTCTGTTAGAGGATGGTATGTCAAAGTGTACCAGCTGAGAGAGGAGATCTATGCTGCTCTTGATGGTGTCCCTGATCTCCAAGAGGACAGTTTGGCTCTGTCCCTCCGGTCTGCCTCTCTGCCTGCTTTCTGTGGAGGTGGAGTTGGGGGTGGGGGTGGGTTGGTCTCTGGTGGGCGCGGCCTCTTCTTGCTCCATCTGCATCAGGGGATCCTCCACGTCCTCCGGCATGGGGTGTGCAGCTGTCAGGGGAGTCTCTGTCATGGGGCGCTCCGCAGACACCTGCCTGGACACACTGGCTGTTTCCTGGCTGGAAGAGGATTGCCTCTCTGTGGGCTGTCTGAGGGAGGGGGTTGACAGAGGGGCTGCTCCTCGGTGGCAAATCTCACCCTGCAGGAAGCTGCACTTGGCCACAATGTAGGTCTCCCGGTCCGTGAGCTTGACAGCAGCCTGCCCGGGTCTTTTCAGGTGCAGCTTGCCATATCAGGTGTGCATATGCTTCCACCACTCCAGGAGGACATCAGAAGTATATCCCAGGCTCTCTGCCTTCTCTCTCCAAGCCGCCTGCTTCCACTTGGTATCTCGATAGAGCCTGTGTCCCTTCCTCCACAGATACTCGTTCTCCCTCAGCCATTCGAGCACCTCCTCCTCATGTTCCTCTGCAATGGAGTACTGTCTCCCCTCCCCCTTTTCATGTGATTGCCTCTTCCTCCCTCTGGCAGGGCCTTCTGGGCCCTCATCAGCAGGGCTTTGAGGTTCTAGGGGCTGGTTCACCACACCACCACCACCACCAGCAGCAGCAGCAGCAGAGTCAACACCAGCAGATTCAGCAGCAGAGTCAACACCAGCAGAAGCACCAGCACAAGCAGCACCAGCAGTAGCACGAGCAGCAGCAGCACCAGCAGGACCAGTAGCAGCACCAGCAGAGTCAGCACCAGCAGCAGAAGCAGCAGCACCAGCAGCACCATCAGCAGGAACCCCAGCAGAAGCAGAGTCAGCGCCAGGGGGTGGGATGCTGGTCCTGTCCTTCTTGCCAGGCCTGGCAGGAGTAGGCACAGGCTTCCTTTTCTTCCCCATGGTTGTTGGCTGAAGATGTGTCTGGTAGCAGGTCTTTCCTCTGAATGGTGACCTGCTTGCGAGCTGCTTCCCTTTAAATCCACGGGGCTGACGCAATGCATCCTCCCCGCATGCGCAGTGAACGCTTTGCATCCACTAGGCATCCGCTTTGCATCCACTAGGCATCCGCTATGCATCCGCTATGCATCCGCTATGCATCCGCTATGCATCTGCTCCTTCTGCTGCGCATCCACTTCGCTGTTCTCCCATGGAAGCCCTGCAGATGTGTCATCCACTTCCATCCGCTTCTATCCGCTCAGCTTCCATTGAGCATCTGCTTAACATCCTCGCTTCGTCCTCCCCACATCGGTTTCTTTCCATTGTTGTCCATTCTCTTTATGCAAATTTGGGGTATTTTTGAGAGCAGATAACAACGGATGGAAAATTTGCTCGTCCGCTGTGTCCTTTTTACATACGTTTTGCATCCGTCGGCCAATGTGACCTAGCCTTTAGCTTCTTTCTAGATATAATGTTAGGCAGTCAGTTAGGCAGTTCTTTCTAGACATCATTGTCAGGGCAAAATGTGAGAGACTGCAGCATAAATTCAAGTCTGGAAAAAATACAAATGACTGATTTAGCAGGATCATTAACTTCTTTATAAATATAATAAGATGAGTAAAGTTTACAGTACCATTTGTAGATTCTTTCAATGGAACATAAGCAAAAAACACAAGCAGCAGCAACTCAGAGCAGATATCAATTTCAGCAAGCAAGTAAGTTAGTTTCACTTTTTATTCTCAGCAAATCACACAGAGCCAAACCACACCCAGGCTGTCAGCTCCCATTGGCTGGTCTGTTGTCGTGCTTACTCACTTGCTGACTTTGTTAGCCATGTCTCTGCCAGTTAATGAATATACTCTGACACAAAATTGAGAGGTTTGGTTTTTATAGGAAGTTTAAGTAAATATTTATTCTTCCAAGAACTGCCTGAGCAATGTCCATGACAGAGGTGGCATTCAGCAGGTTCTGACTAATTCTGGAGAACTGCTAGCAGAAATTTTGAGTAGTTCAGAGAACCAGCAAATCCCACCTCTGACTGGAGAGTTTACAGTATCCTTCCACTGCCATGCCAACCAAGCCATACCCACAGAACTGATAATGAAAAAATTTGAATCCCATCAATGGTCCATGAGTTACTTAGCAAAGTTCAAGGCCCTGTCACACTGCCCAACAGATGCAAAACGTTAGTAAAAAGGACACAACGGACGAGAAAAATGTTCCATCGGTTGTTATCCGCTCTGAAAAGGGGCAAAAATTTGCATAACCAGAGCGGATAATACAGAAAGGAAAGAACGGGGGGAGGACGCAGAGTGGATGGAAAGTGGATGCGGAATGGAAGCCCAGCGGATGGGAGCAGATGAGAGCGGATGCCACATCCGCAGGGCTTCCGGGGGGCCTCAGCAAAGCGGATGCAGAACGGATGAAGCAGATGCACAGCGGATGCACAGCGGATGAAGCGGATGCAGAGCGGAAGCCTAACGGATGCCTAGCATTAATTGCGCATGCGGGGAGGATGCATTGCGTAAGCCCCGCGGATATAAGGGAAGCAGCTCAGAGCAGGTCACCATTCACAGGAAAGACCTGCTGCCGGACGGATTGACAGCCTTGCCTGCCCTGCCTGCATGCCTGCCTGCAAGCCTTGCTGCCAGCCTTGCTGCCAGCCTTACTGCCAGCCTCCCTGCCAGCCTTGCTGTCTGCCTCCCTGCCAGCCTTGCTGCCAGCCTCCCTGCAAGCCTTGCTGTCTGCCTGCCTGCCAGCCTTGCTGCCAGCCAGTCTGCCTGCCAGCCTTGGTGTCTGCCTGCCTGCCAGCCTTGGTTCATGCCTGCCTGCCAGCCTTGGTGCCTGCCTTCCTGCAAGCCTTGGTTCCTGCCTTCCTGCAAGCCTTGGTTCATGCCTGCCTGCCAGCCTTCCTGCAAGCCTTCCTGCCAGCCTTGGTGCCTGCCTGCCTGCCAGCCTTCCTGCCAGCCTTCCTACAAGCCATGGTGCCTGCCTGCCTGCAAGCCTTCCTGGCAGCCTTGGTGCCTGCCTCTCTGCCAGCCTTCCTGCCAGCCTTGGTTCCTGCCAGCCTCCCTGCCAGCCTCCCTGCCAGCCAGCAACCCCACAACCATGGGGAAGAACAGAAAGCCTCAGCCATCTGTTGCCAGCCCTGGCAAGAGGGACAGGGCCACCATCCCACCCCCTGGCCCTCACTCTGTTTCTGCTGGGGCTTCTGTAGCACGGGCTCGCTCTTCTAGGGCTGGAGCTTCTGCTGCTTCTGCTTCTGGAGGAGCTGATGATGTGGGGGATCAGACAAGCACTCCAGCACCAGCCACCTCCACAGCACCTGGACCCTTCACCCCTGAGACTGAACGACCAAGAGGACTGCCAGAGACTCATTTTTGTTTTATAGCTTGTTGTTAATAAAGTCTATCTTTGATTCACACACTTGCTTCATTTCTTTTTTTTAATAAAGTCTTGGTGGAATCTTTTAGAAATGGCTTAAGCCTTTGCAGGCTTGAGGGATGGGTTAAGATAGCAGTGGGATGGGCAGGGATACCTGTGGGATGTGTAATAGCTGTGGGATGGGTAAGGATAGCAGTGGGATGGGCAGGGATACATTTGGGATGGGTAATAGCTGTGGGATAGATAAACCTCCAGTGCAAGCATAGTGGGACTGGATGGTCCACCCTCCCAGGTGCCACACCTATGGCCCTTTGTTATCAATAATAATGTAATAATCATCCACACATGTCAACACAAACACAACTCTTTATTAAACGCCCTGTTCATTGTAGGCCCACCCAACATACATGGCCCAATCTCATCCGTGTGATGAGACAGGCTGAAGAAAGCATCCATTAAACATCTATCATCCTGTCTTGCCACTCCACCGCTCCAGCTGGGGAGTTGCACCAATGTTTCAGGAGGTTGCGCTGCTTCTTTGCCTCATGTGAGGCTCTGTTGGGGCCTTGCACATCCTCAGTGTCTATCAGGTTTTGCCCTTGCCTCCATTCCCCAGGCTCCATGTCCCCATTGCCTTGTTGAAGGTCCACGAGCCTGTTCTGCAAGACTGGGTAGCGGGTGCGCATGAGATTGTGCAGGATGCAGCAAGCTTCCATGATCCTCCTCACAGTCTCTGGGCGATGCTGCATGGTGGTGAGAAGTACCTGGAACCTGCTGGCCAGGATGCCAAAGCGTTCTCCACCATCCGCCTTGCCCTGGACAGCCTGTAGTTGAAGATCCTCTCTTCACGGGTGAGGCATTTGGAGGTGTAGGGCTTCATGAGGTAGGTTGTGAGGGAGAAGGCGTCATCCCCCATGATGAAGTAGGGCACATCTTGCGTGTCGTTGGGCAGGGGGTCTGGATCTGGTAAGCCCATGATGAGGTTGCCTTCCAGCCCCTCCTTGAAGTCACTGGCGTTGTATACCTGGGTATCTGAAGATGAGCCGTTGCCTGAAGCATTGATGTACATGAACTTGTAGTCAGCATTGACCATGGCAAAGAGGATGATGCGGAAGAAGCCCTTGTAGTTGAAATAAGTGGACGCTGACTTGGCTGGAGCTTTGCAGGCCACGTGCTTGCCATCTATGGCTCCAACGGTGTGGGGGAAGTTCCACCTCTGATACCACTGCTCTGCAACTTTCTTCCATCCTTCTTCAGTGGTGTTTGCCTTGGTCAACCTGGGTGTCACCCGCTGCACAACTTCATCAAACATGGCTGGAGGCATCCTCATGAAGTTCTGGAATGCACGAATGTCTTCGTTCCTGAGTTCCACCATCAGCTTGTTGTACAGTCCGTACTCTGCTCTTCTGGCAATCCATCTTCAGACCCAGATGCTTCTTGGCTGCCTCCTTTTCTTCCCGTAGTAGAGTTCACAGAGCCTGTAGATGGCTTCGCACTGTTGCAAAAGGATGGTGGTTGCCAAAAGGACTTTGTTATGATCCACGGTGGACATGACTGGATGCTGTGGAAGAGGAAGTGTCAGATGAAGGCTGCAGAGGTCTGCACAGCTAGGCTGCTCATCTGAAAGTGAGATCCAGGTGAGTCGCTCCCCCTTTTTATAGGCAGTATAGGTTTTCCCCTGGGTGTCCCTTTGCATCCTCTAGGCATCCTCTAGACATCCTTAATATCTGAGATAGGTCCCCTCTGCGAAAGTTTTTTCCGTTTTAAATGCTTTGTTTCCATTCTGCATCTGCTAGGCATCCGTTATGCATCCGTTCCGCATCCGTTCCGCTTCCTCCCTGCGTCCGTTTACCGCTGGAGCGGATGGAGTTGTGCGGATGCTCAGCAGATGCCTAGCGGATATAGCGGATGCATAACGGATGCAGAATGGATGCCTAGCGGATGCCTAGCGGATGCAGAACGGACGCATTGGATACATTTTCTGCTCAAAAGTTTTGAGCAGTTCAAAACTTTCTGAGCGGATGAAATGTCAATAAACGGATGCTGGACGGATAGAGAGGAAGCAAAACGGAGGCAGTGAGTACAGAACGGAAGCATTGCGTTAATCAACAGATGACAACTGTTTTTCTCCGCTTTACATCCTCTTTCCATCTGTTGGTGTCGTGTGACAGGGGCTTTAGAAAGCTCTTATCCTTGTGAAATTCAAAGAACTCATTATAAGAAAGAAGAGTAGATCAATCTACTCAATACCACATTCTTACCAGTACCTGTTCCTTTTTTCAGTGGAAAAAAAGTGGGATATGGGAGCCTTCCTTGGAAGTTTTTAACTAGTCCAGACTGGTAACAGGAGTCAGGTAAATTGGAGTTTTATTTCATTACTCCAATCTCTTCCAAACCCGTCCAAATAGAGAATAATTGTTCTGGTAAATTCAGACAACATGACAATGAGCTGATTCTGCTCTCATGTCTTATCATACATTACTTTAATAATCTGTCTCATCTGTATTAAAGTGAAGTAGCAAAAATTTGTATAAAATAAAACAAAACTATGGAGACCTCAATAAAAACTGTGGAGCAAAAATGGCAAATTTCTGCCAGAGAATTAAAAATAAAATTCCCAGGATTGAATGCCCAGATATAAAATTGTAATTTCTCCAGTCTATGTACTATGGTTATGTCCAGGTCTACTTGCTTTATTTTGAAAAATATATGATAGAGCTTGAAAAGAACAGAAAGCCAGCCAAACAATCAAGGGTCTCTATTACTAATTCTCTCACTAATCTTAATCCAGTCATGGTTATTTTCATGTGATCTTCTGAAGAATAGAATAGAATGGAATGGAATAGACAGTTAGGACAATTAATCAGTGGAACAACTTGCCTCCAGATGATGTAAATGCTCCAACACTGGAAGTTTTTAAGAAGATATTGGATAACCAATTGTCTGAAATGCTCTAGGGTTTCCTGCTTGAGCAGGGGGATGGACTAGAAGACCTCCAAGGTCCCTTCCTATTCTACTCCATCCCATCCCATCCCATCCCATCCCATTCTATTCTCCTCAGAAAACAGCATGAAAATAATCATGACTGGATTAAGATTAGTGAGAGAATAACAAGTGTGTGCAACAGAGTCATCGATGAGGATTCATAGAATGATGCTGAATAAAATGAGTTTTATTCTCTGGGCATTCTCAATTATCCAGGTCAGGGTTGGACTTTCTTGGGTTTTTTTTTTTCTTTGAAAATGTTTCACTTCTTCAGTTTTAACGAACAAGAAAGTTAAGCTGTCTTTTGGAAAAAGCATCCTGAGGAGTTTTAAGGTAGTCACAATAATGCATTTGTTCAACAGAATGCATAACTAGTCTGTAGATATCATTACCTCAACACAGAATGAAGAGCACCAAGTTAGAGATCTCTAAAATAGAAGAACTTCAAGATGGAGAGGCTGGTCAGTTGTTAAGGATTAAGTGTGTTGAGTTTGCGGGAAATGAGACTCGGAGATCAGTGTAACTTCAGCTCTTTTATTTAGTGCAGAAAGTCCGTCTTAACCAGGAGCCGCGGCAGTTCTTTTTATAGAGAAGCAGCTCGTGGCTAGTGTCCAATGACGGCTACTTGTTTTTCCCGCTGCTTGAATTGGCCAATCATAGGCTTGCTATAATTGGCCAATCAGCGTTGAGAAAAGTAACCAATCAGCGTCGGGTATTTTTGTCCAATAGGAATAGCCTATTTGGAGTATGTTAATATAGAACACCCCTCCTCTCTTGGTCTGGTCCTACCATACATAGTCACATAAGTAGGTGGGGCTTTGAGGTTGCCTAGTTGACCTGTGCAGTTTAGTTGTGTCGTCATCTTCAGCGGGTTCGGAAGGGATCGCTGTTTCTTCTGTCCTCTGTCGAACCTCCTGGAAGGTAGAATCAGCCATGCCGCTCCTGCCCGGCCTACTCGGCCTGGTAGAGTTGGCCTGGCTGCTCCTTTCTGACAAGGCATCCAGGTCTTCTTGTGCTTCTTGCTCCTCGCCAAAGACTTCTACAGGTAGGTCGTTGTTTTTGCTTGCATTTATTTGTGAATGTTTTTTGTAATTATTTTGTTTTTCTGGGGTTTCTTTTTCTACTGCAGGGTTCCCACCCCTTTATTTGTTATTGAGGGGTCTTCCCCTCTCTGGTTGGTCTGGTGATATTTTTGTGTCACGTTTGTGATGTTGTTGGTGTGTGTGTGTGTTGTTCTTCGTGCCTGGGTGTGTCGGTGGTACGTTCTAGTGTTCGTGACCGTAACTGGTCAATGTATCTTTGCCAGGTTCAGCCGTCATCTGTTTCTAGACTATAGGACTGTGGTCCTGTTATTTGTGTTGTCCTCGCCGGTACCCACAATGGGTGGCCAGTGAGGTTCTTTGCATAGACTAAATTTCCTGGTTCGAATTTCTGATACTTGCTGGAGAAGTCGGTTGGTTTTTCGGCGGCATATGTTGGGTGTAATCTATCTAATTGTGATCGTAGTTTTCTGCCCATTAGTAATTCTGCTGGGCTTTTATTTGTAGTGGAATTTGGTGTTATGTACTGTATAGTGAGCATTTTTTCAGTTCTTTCCTGCATGTCTCCTGTGTCTGATTTGTCTAATGTTTCTTTGGTATACCGGACCATGCGTTCCACCCTGGTGTCTGCTGATGTTTTTGCCCACCTGTCCACCCAGGCTCTTACCTGATTTTTATGTCCTGATTTTTCAACTTCAGCTGCTGAATGAGCCACAGCTGCAAACAAGTGCTGTCAAGGCATGTCGTATGCCATGTTCAGTGAGGAACTTTTCGAATGGTAATGCGGTAAACTGTGGCCCGTTACCGGAGATGAGCACGTCTGGTACCTGTGTGTTGTGAATAGTTTCCGCAGTTTTTTGATGACCGCTTCAGTGGTAGTAGAGTGCATGAGGCTTACTTCCAACCAATTGGAGTAAGCATCTACTACGATTAGAAATGTATGCCCTTTTTTGGCCCCACGAAATCTATATGTATATGTGACCAGGGGCCCCTTGGTGTTTCCCAGTCCAGGACAGGTGCTGAAGGGGGTGCAGGGTGGGAGTTTTGGCATTTCCCACAGGTTTTGACCCATTTCCCAATGTCTTTGTCCATCCCTGGCCATCATACGTAGATCCTGGCCAGGGATTTCATTCGCACGATGCCCGGGTGGCCTTCATGCAACATACCCAGTACCTGTTCTTGTAATGGTTCTGGGATTATTACCTGATCACCCCAAAGTATACACCCTTTTAGTAATGACAGTTCAGTTTGCCTATTCTTGAAGGGTTTAAAAGTAACTTCTGTCTCATTTTCCGGCCACCCTTTTCCTACCCAGTTTAATATGTGTAATAATGTCTTGTCTTTTGCGGTCATTCTGACAATGTCAGCCGCTGTTATTGGTAGGTTTGTTAGAGTTTCAATTTGTAGGGTGGAAATGGTTGGTGCCGGGAAAGTCTCTATGTCTGGTAGGGGGTTTCAGCTCAAGGCATCAGCGTGAGAAATGTCTTTACTGGGTCAATGGATCAGTCTATAGTTGTATGCCACCAGGAACTCGGACCACCTTGTCATTCTTGGAGACAGTATGTTTGGGGTGACTCTGTTTCCTGCAAGTATTCCTAAAAGGGGTTTGTGATAAGTAACAAGGGTAAATGTCCTACCGTAAAGGTATTCGTGGAAACGTTTTACGCCGGATATTGCCACCAATGCCTCTCTGTCCAACTGGCTATAGTTCCGTTCAGTTTTTGAAAGAGTCTTTAAATAAAAGGCTATGGGGGCTTCTCTTCCATCTGGCAGGACATGGTTAAGTGTGGCTTCAATGCCAAACGGTGATGTGTCACAGGTGACTGTTAATGGTAATGTCTCACTGTATTGCATCAATACCGAGTCGGAGGTGATGAGGTCTTTTATTCGCTGGAATGCTGTCTCTTCATGTCATCCCCAGGTCCAGGTGGCTGATTTGTCTAATAGTCTATGTAGTGGTTCCGCCATAGTTGCCTTCTGTGGCAGAAAGATGTGGAAAAAGTTTATAAGTCCCAAGAATGCTTGTAATTCAACTTTATTTTTAGGTCTAGGCGCTTCTTTGATTGCCTTAATCTTTTTTTCTGTGGCATGGATGCCCTCTTTATCGATTTGATACCCCAGGAATTCAACTTTTGATGTGGCCAATTTACACTTTTCTTTTTTCATCTTGAGTACTGCTTTTTGGAACCTTTGCAAAACCTCTCTGAGATGGGCTTCCAATTGTCTCTCGTCAGCTGAGACAAGCACGTCGTCAAAGTATGGGACTACTCCTTTTATCCCTTGTAATAATCACTCCATTAGGCTTTGGAATACCCCAGGGGCTACGCTGACTCTGAATTGTAGCCTTTTACATTTGAATGCTCCCCTATGAGTCACAATCATTTGTGCCTCTGCTGTTTCAGGGTCTACTGGCAATTGTTGGTAAGCTTGGTCAAGGTCGAGCTTTGCAAACACCCTTCCCCTTCCCAAGGAGTGTAGTAGATGTTGTAGTACCGGAACAGGATATGCACTTTGTTGTAGCACATTGTTTAGGGTAGCCTTGTAGTCCCCACAAATTCTCACGGACCCATCCAGCTTAACTGGGGTCACGATTGGAGTTTCCCATTTGGCATGGTCAATTGGTTCCAGAATGCCTTGTTCTATTTGTTTGTTTAATTCTTCATCAATTTTGGGTTTAAGTGCAAAGGGGACCCACCTCACCTTTAGCCTAATTGGAGCTATGGTTGGGTCTAAATTGAATGAAATAGGGGACCCTCGGTACTTGTCTAACTTTCCATCGAAGATGTCCTGGAACTCTCTCGTCAGGTTCTCCTCCCAGTCTGCGTCAGTGATGTGGTTAATGCCGGTCACTCCGATTCCTAGAGGTTCGAAACACTCGAGTCCCAGCAGGCTTGGTTGGTTCTGGTCTACGATGGTTAGAGGCAATATCTTTTGGTGTTCTTTGAAGCTTATCTAGAAGTGTCCAAGTCCGACTACCAGTATTCTGTTCCCTTAGTAGTCTTTTAAAATTAATGATTGGTGTTCTAGTTCAGCTCTGCCAATGTGCGGTACTAGTCTTTTTTTTGATGGTGTCCCATGATACCATCGATAGGTATGATACGGAATCGACCTCCATCTTACATTCTTGGCCCTCAATCTGGATTGCCACATATACCTTTCGGCCATTTGTTGCGTTAGAATGGCCAATGGTGATGGTTTGATGAGTTTCCTCTTTCCTATAGTTTTCGTTTGGCCACTTGCCTTTGCCTTCGTGACTCTCGTGGCTCCACGTTGTCCTTTCTTTATTTCTTGGTGGTGTGTTGTCCCTCCGTCTGGGGCTGTAGCTTTTCTGGTTTCGGCATACTCGTGCGATGTGGCCCCGCCGTTCGCAGTACCAGCACATGGCATCTAAGAACTGGCACTCAGAACAGGGGTGGTCTCCTCCGCATCCGGCACACTGAAACCCTGACTTATGACCATTTTTCAGTCACCGTTCTCACTCAGCCTGGAATCTGTGGATTTCTTCTTCGTCATCCTCGTCAATTCCGGACGATCCACTGTCTGTATAGCATGTGGTGGTTTTGTGTGTGCTTTCTACCTTCTTCTCGGTGCTTTGATTCATCTCGGTCGGTGTCTTTGGTGAGTTGGCATTCATTTGCTGCATCTTTGCAGCTGACTTTTTGGTTGCTTCTGCTGCCGTGGCTTCAGCAAAAGCCTTGGTAATGGTAATCTTTGGTCGGGTTAGCAGCCAGCTTTGTAGGGTAAGGTCTCTTAGTCCAAGGACCACGTGATCCCTCATGGCTTCATCCATGTTTAGGAATTCACATGCCCCTCCAATGTCCCTGAGAGTGGCTACAAAGTCTGTGATGCTCTCAACTTCCCTCTGGTCCCATTTGTAAAACTTGTGTTTCCTGATGAGGCTGGAGATGGTCGGTGCATAGTGAGCCTTCAGCAGCTTCTCTAGGTCTGGCCAGGCCATCTGCTTCACATCGTCTGGTTTCGCTAGTGCCTTGGCCATCTTGAACACTGTGGGCCCACAGTGCATCAGGAATACAGCTCTTTTTCGGTTGTCCAAGATTCCTTGTAGATCATTGCTCTCCAGGAACATGAGGAATCTATCGATATAGGATTCCCAGTCCTCTGCTCTGGGTTGAATGATGTGGGTGGCGAGTTGGTTCCGGCCATTTCGTCTGCTCAGTTTTCGATGCCATGTGCCCGACTGATCTCCTTTCTCAGAATCCCACCCTTGTCGCCAGTGTTGAGTTCGCGGGAAATGAGACTTGGAGATCAGCATAACTTCAGCTCTTTTATTTAGTGCAGAAAGTCCGTCTTAACCAGGGGCCGTGGCAGCTCTTTTTATAGAGAAGCTGCTCACAGCTAGTGTTCAATGACGACTACTTGTTTTTCCCGCCGCTCGAATTGGACAATTATAGGCTTGCTATTATTGGCTGATCAGCATCAAGAAAAGTAACCAATCAGCATCAGGTATTTTTGACCAATAAGAATAGCCTATTTGGAGTATGTTAATATGGAACAAAGTGCTTTTTCTGAGTTACTTAACTTAAAAACATCTCTGAGAAAAACTTCCAAATCGTTGCAGAGAAATTCCAGCAGAAGAAGGATATATTCCTTGCTCTCTACCTTCTGCTTGGGAGAACTCCAGAAGCATCTGGTTGCCTGCTATGGGAAAGAAGAGGCTGGAGTAAGATGGCCCATGTTCTGATTTGGCTAACTTTTTAAGATTTCCCCTTTCCTTAGGACCACCATCAAAATATCTCTGCAGTTCACCTTTTGTTTTAGAATTGTTAAGGGGTTTTAGGGGAAATGAATATCAGTCTGGATCTCTTAAATGGAACAGGGGAGAAGAATGAATGCATCATGTTGTGGAAACAGCTGTTCTTTTCTTCACACATTGAACAAATATATTCCTGTAACCTGGGTGAAGATACCATTTATCTGTATCATTGTAATTGAAAGAGATTTGAATTTTACTCACTGTCAGTGTTGCTTGCTTGCTGCAGACATCTTTTTCAAATTGGGTTGTTTTCATACTTAAAAATATTGGTGGGGTTCCTTACTTGCTGCTTTCCTTGAAGCATAGTTATCAGCAGTGGTAGCTCTGCAGATGATTTAAAATGGGCTTGAACTTTTTCACCTGAAATGAGAATGGAATACCTAGAGAAAAAAAAATATCCCAGAAGGGGAAAAACACATATGCCTATTAATTTAAGCATCTGTCAATCCTTTTCCCCCTATGATCAGAAACACCTTTAAAAGACATCCCCCCACAAATATCATTCATAAAGGTGAGAAATCTTGCCCTGACTCAGTGCCATGATTAACAAACTCCAGAGTAATCAGCTGTCATCCAAGTTTGCTCTTAATAAATATCATAGCACATTTCACAATTGATTTTTATCCATGGGTAAAATATTTAATCTTGGAGTTCACTTATTCACTCTACTGATTTATTTAATTAGAGTTTATTTGTATCCTTGCTTTTCTACCTAAAAATGCAGCTACAAGCTATGGGAAGAATCAGGTGACTAATTGTGATGGTTGGTGTCTATGAAGGTGGGGAGAACTGCAGTGAAGCAACAGGAAGGAAGGTATCACATTCCAGAAAGGATTGGGGGTGAAGGTGAGGAGGACAAGAGGTAGTCCAGCCCTGAGCTGGATTGGAGACAGAGGAAAAGATTTTCCATTGCTGATCCCTAGAATTTGCCAGGTAGATCCATTGGGGTGAGAAGTAGAAAGGGGTTAGTCCGGCAAGATTCTGTCTGTTGGACATAAGAGCTGAACTTTAAAGAAGATTATTTGTACTTCAGGGTTGAAATGAGGATTTTGGACTGCTATATGGGCAGAGTTGGGGAAAGTAATAGTTCACTCTGTTGCGTGGCACTTGGGTCTCAAACCCAGGCTATCAACAAGCTGAGCATCTTTAGTTGCTGAGCCATTGCATCCCTTAATAATCGTATAACAGCAGTCAATTATGTATTTATTATGCCAGTTCTGTATTGCATGTTTTTGTAGGTGCATGGGTGAATTCCAATCTGGGATATTTAATAAATTTAATAAATAAATTTGTTCAGTTGGTGTCTGTAATGAGGTTCATTATGCATTATAGTTCAGAATATTATTCAAAGTCTAAATGTACCCTGAGACCTCAATAAATAAATCAATTAGTCAATCAGCCCCACCCCATTTTCTTCACTGGTAGAAGAGACTTCCAGATTTCCAGGTACATCTCTCTGTAACTGTATTTCTGCTCTGTCTAATTTCCACCTTCATTTACTATCATACCAATAGTTCTTTACAACATTAGCTGAACTGTCTTCAGCCATTTGCATACTAAAAATTACACAATGCTTACTTATTTTAGTGTTATCTAATAATATGCATATTTACTCAGAAGTAAGTCCCACTGCATTAAATGGGCTCTGTGTCTATAGACCTAACATAGAATCATAATCTAAATATTTTGTTTCCAAGTTGATGTCTGATTAAGTTGACCCTACCACTTTTCAGTTCTGCCTCGAAAATGCCACAGACAAAATCCATCGTGTTTATTGGCAAACATATTTGCTGTTCTCTTCCAGTTAGAAAATGCTCTTTCCTTTCAAACAGATGCAGTTTATTAAAGTGGCTAATAGGTGCTGAGAATGGAGCATGGTGTTCACTGCACAAAGGGAACCAGATTTTCTTATTTGTATCGCAGCAACCATGAGAAGAACACTGGGTGGGAAGGAAGGAGTAATTGTAGGATGGAGTTGCATTTTTCTCTTAGCTACCTATTTTTGCAATGGATGAAACTGTATTGGAAAATGAATGTGTCCCCAATCTCAAATATGAAAGAGAAGACGCTGGTTTAATGATATACAAAATTCATTCTTTAACAATGTGATTGTGGGCATCTTTCAGAGGTACCAAACATAATGCACAGTTCCAAGAAAGACTGGTTATGCTACCATCCTGTATGTTTAGCTCAGTGGGCTGAAAAGGTGTAAATTTGCATTTAAGCTCTAAATGGTAATTATTAGGTGCTATTTTATATGAAATGTACTGAGCTTATGGCTCTATTTAAATACCTGAAAGTTGGCTTTGTGAATATTAGAGCTTCTGATTGCTCCCCACAGGTTTCTGTTTGTTGCCGGACCAATAATTTGGATGCAATAGTTATTAAGCTGCATTGAAATCCACTGGAAGCTGTACTATTATTGTCATTCACACAGTTATGTTCCTGCAAAGACTTTCAACACTTTTTTTGTTTAACTTCTGCCATTAAGCAACATCTGATTCAGTTCAGATGCTACATCATTTAAAAAAGCACATTTATTAAGAAAGTAATTCGGCATGAAATAACAGCAGACCAGGAACAACTGCAGCACCACTTGAACACGATTGACATTGACAAAAGTGCCATCAGTTCATTGCAAAAGGCAGCTTTACTTGAACTGCTTACAGCTTGCCACAATACCTTTCGTATTATTAAATGTCAATATCTGCCTACTATCCAAATCTTTGGGAAGGACTCGATAGGTGGATAAAAATGCCAACTCCGGTCAGAACATCTGGCTGACTATACAGCCAACCATAATAATATTGTCTTGAAATCCACCTGGGAACAATATTGATTTTCAGATGATATAATATATGACTTTATCAGTGAGCATGTTGTTCAAGGATAATAAAATGTGAAAAGTGTCTGGGAACTGAGTAATAGCTTTTGAAATCAAATGCTGTCAACTACTCCTCTTGAACAATAATCTGGCTGCAGAATTATGTCCCAAATGAAGACTCCTCTAACACTTCTATTATAAGAGATCAGTTTCTTTCATGGCTGGTTTGGGAATTCTGAAACCCAGAAATCCACACATCTTAAAAGTTGCCAATCTGAAAAACACAGTAATGAATCACAACAGAATAACAGAGTTGGAAAGGACCTTGTAGGTCATCTAGTCCAACTCCCTGCTCAAGTAGGATGCCCTACACCAGGGGTGTCAAACTCGATTTCATTGAGGGCTGCATCAGTGCTGTGCTTGATCTCAGAGGACTGGAGGGGTGTGAAGTGTGGATGGAATGGGTGTGGCCATGGTGGGTGTGGCACAGAACTTGTGTCGGGGGCACCTATGGTGGCCAAGTGCTAAAGAAGGACATTCTTGAGAGACTCCCTCACTCTCATTATAATATCCTTCCTTACTTCCTTTCATTTTTCCTTCCCTTCATTCTTTTTTCTTCCTTCCTCTCTTTCCTTCTTTTTCCTTCCTTGTTCTCTTCCAATCTTTCCTTCTTTTTCTTTGTCTTTTCTCTTACCCTTTCTCCTTTCTTGTCCCTTCTTGCAAAAGGGGAAACATTTCTCCTTTTGTTTTGTTTTTTAGTTTGTTTTAATAGCCCTCTGCCAGGGAAAAGAGCCATCATACAATTCCATCTAACACTGGTTGACAATTCTTATCTCTATCAGATATTATATTACTATACTATCTCTGCTTTCTTTTGCTTGCCTTGCTTAAGCTGTATCCTCTTGTTCCATACAATCTCTTTAATTAATTTCAGATTTCTTTATTAAATCACCTTGGAGAGAAGATTTAAAATTGAACATCTCCATAGCAGTGGTGTGATTAATTTTTTTTTACTACTGGTTCTGTGGGCATGGCTTGGTGGGCATTGCTTGGATTGGTGGGTGTGGCTTTGTGGGCATAGCAGGGGAAGGATACTGCAAAATCTTCATTCCCTCCTCACCCCACTAACCTGCTTTCCAGCTCTGTTCTCCTGTGCAGGGCAACCAAAGAAGACCCAGGCAATAGCTGGGACTCAGGAGTCAGAGAATAGATGAGGGCAGGGCCAGTCAGAGGTGGGATTTGCTGGTTCTCCAAACTACTCAAAATTTCCTCTACCAGTTCTCCAGAACTGGTTGGAACCTGCTGAATACCCACCTCTGTTCCATGGGTTCTGCTCTAGGTTATTTTTGATCTTACCAGCATTGATTTTTCAACTTCTGAAAAATGCCAGAAAATCATTATTTTATGAAAGCATTGTCCATGATCTATCCTTCCCTTCCACTAGAAGTGCTCTTTCAAAGGTGAACCTAGGAGGAGCTTGAGTTATAAAGTTCAGCAAAAGAATCTTTCATCTGATTTGTGTCCCTTTCTACATTGACACATCCTTTCATCAATACGACACCCACAAAATGTTGTCCTTAAAAATTTCAGGTGAAACTAGTTACGTACTAGTTATGTAGTTAAACTACATACTAGTTATGTAGTTAAACGACATACATACTTACTAGTTACATTACTAGTTAAGTACTTAAACTACATACATTCAGATCAGGGCTTTTGGGGTATGTGTGTCTATTTGTGCACCTTCTGATAGCAAGAAAATAGCTTGACTGAGCAAAGAATTCACTCAAGCCCTCCTTAGCTCCTTGCAAATGTGTTTTCTTGTTTTGAAAATTTGCAAAACTACTCGATTTGTAGTTTAATGCCCTCTTGCCTCCAGATTGTTGCATCCCAGACTGATACTCTTCACCTCTTCCTGGCAATTGAATTCCTCCTGAGTGACACTCTTGATTGACCCTTTGATTAGGTGTCTGACAACATCGCCAATGAGGGACAAATGGTTCCATTTTTGAGACTGGCACAGCTGCAGCAATTTGACTCCAAATTAGACATGCAGGAGGAATGGCTTGAGTTCACAAAATTATCTGCTTGCTTTTATGTGGAAAGGCTCGTCATAAACTTGACTGTGCCTTGAGTTAATGTCGATCTAAGAAATGGTAAAACTGCAGGAACCGATAATAAAATTGCAGACATCTATGGCCCTGGATGAAATGTAGTAAACTACCATGAAGCAATTTGCACTTCCCAAAAACAGTAATACTAATTTCAGACAGCCGATCTTGAAACTTTCAAGCCATATTTTCCTAATGGGTTAAAGGAATAAACGGTGTTTGAAGGGGTTTTTGGAGGATTTGCAAAAGATGAGTCAATCATATGACATTAACAGTGATCCTAGGATGAATGATAGCTTCCACTATCACTTTAAACCAGGACTCTACTGCTGAAAGAAACTCAATGAGTTCCTGCTTGCCAACATTAAAGTTAGATGCTATATTATTACAGCTCAAATGAGAAAGAAAAGGGTAACAGAGGGGAGAGTATAGGAAGTTGTCACCTGCCCCTCTCCTAGAAAAATGAAATAGCCTAGGAAATATTAAAAAGGCAGAATATTTCCTCTAAAAAGAGTAGAAACTCAGAAGAAGAAACTCAGCCCCCCACTTTTGTTAAAGGCTAGGTCCCACTGACCGATGGATGCAAAACGTATGCATAAAGGACACAGCCGGCGAGCAAAATTTCACGGGTGGCTCCATCCGTTGTCATCCGCTCCAAAAAGTGGCAAAAATTTGCATAAACAGAACGGAAAAGAATGGAAAAGAACGGACGTGGGTAGTATGTAGCGGGGATGTTAAACGGATGTTCATAGGAAGCCTAGCGGATGTATATCAGATGCAAACCGTTCACTGCACATCCTTTCTATTTCCATGCTACTAACGCTGTGTAGACGTTCCGTGTACCTTTTGTTTCCTCCATCTTTCCATTTTCAGCTGCAGTGGATGTGAGTTGCAAGGATGCCCAGAGGATGCAGAGAGGATACAGCGGACGTTTAACGGATGATAAACGGACATAGAACATTTGTTGCTCGTATGTCACGGATTTACATTGTACATGGCAGAAAGTTCATCCGTTCACAAAGTTTTGTGCAGCTCAAAACTCGCAGTGGACAGATGCTTGACGGATAGAGCGTATGAAACACATATGCAATGAGTACACAATGGATGCATAGCGTTTTTCAATGGATGGCAAGCTTTTTTTAACGTTTTACATCCTCTTTGCATCCGAAGTGCAGTGGGACAGGGCCTTAATAGGCCATTACTGTGGCCTAGGCCAGTCTATTTTACATAACAAAGATCTCCAGATAGAGCTATAGGAATTGGCTAAAGCTTTTTCATTATATCATCATCCAGCAAGGCTCAACCAAGCCTGGGACTCAGAACACTTGACATAGTTGCCCCTGCATGGACCCATGGGAGTCTAACAATTAATCAGAATTCAAGCTCAAATTCAAATCCTAACAGAGGTTATAAAGCCCAGGCACACTCAGTATATCATCCCTTCCTTCCTTTCCTTCATCTTGAAACATGTGACCCTTCCTTCTTTGAAGCTCCAAGCCATGTGGTCTTGCCTACCATTAAACCATCTTTCCAAACAGCCTCCATGTTTCCAGTGTCTTTTTCCCCACTTGGAACTGAACCCAGAAGGATGATTCTTCCAACAAGAGGATAACAAATTGAAATGCTGCAAAATAATTTGAGAAGATAATCCAGCCATAGCTAGAAACTGTTCCAAATATTCCAGTGACTCTGAAAAGCACCATGCAACTTCCTTCACTGTTGTGTGCAGGGCTCACATACTTATAGTGGGAAGAAGAACTGTGAGATGAAGCATCTTCTGGATGTGAGTTGTTGTGGAGGAATATCTACTGGATTTTCCTTGGTAGGGAGGGCAGTGAAAATATTTCTTTTGAGGCTGTGGCTGAGTCGAATTCAGATGTCCTCTTTCTGCTCATAGCTGCTACAGTCCTTCACCAATGATCTAGTTCCTTTCTCAGTTTGGAATCTTATCTGGAGGTATCCTCCAGCATGTTTAAAGCTAGGTCACACTGGCCGACGGATGCAAAACATATGTAAAAAGGACACAGCGGATGAGAAAATTTTCCATCCGTTGTTATCCGCTCTCAAAAGTGCCCCAAATTTGCATAAACAGAGCGGACAACAACGGAAAGGAATGGACGTGGGGAGGATGTAGCGGGGATGCAAAGCGGACATTCGTAGGAAGCCTTGCGGATGAAAGCGGATAGAAGCGGATGACACATCCGCAGGGCTTCCAGGGGAGAACAGTGAGGTGGATGTGTAGCGGAAGGAACGGATGCGTAGTGGATGCGTAGCGGATGCGTAGCGGATGACACGGATGCATCACGGACGCCTATAGGATGCATAGCGGATGCAAAGCAGTCACTGCGCATGCAGGGAGGATGAATTGTGTAAGCTTCATGGATATAAAAGGATGCAGCTCGCAAGCAGGTCACCATTCAGAGGAAAGACCTGCTGCCAGAGACATCTTGAGAGAACACCATGGGAAAGAAGAGGAATCCTGTGCCTACTCCTGCCAGCCCTGGCAAGAAGGACAGAACCACCATCTCACCCCCTGGCACTGACTCTGAAGCTGCTGGTGCTTCTGCTGCTGGTGCTGCTGCTCCTGGTGTTGCTGCTGCTGGTGCTTCTCCTGCTGTTGCTGGTGCTGGTGTTGCTGGTGCTGCTGGTGCTTCTCCTGCTGGTGCTGCTGCTGGTGGTGGTGGTGCTGCTGCTGCTTCCCCTGCTTCTCCTGCTGCTTCTGCTTCTCTTGCTGCTGCTGCTGTGGTGGACCAGCCCCAAGCCTTCAAATCCCTGCTGCTGAAGGCCCTGAAGCCCCTGCCAGAGGGAGGAAGAGGCAAGGCAAGGAGAAGGGAGAGAGGAAACTACTCCATTTCTGAGGACCATGAGGAGGAGGTGCTGGAATGGCTGAGGGAGAATGAGTACCTGTGGAGGAAGGGCCACAGGCTCAATCGCGACACCAAGCAGAAGCAGGCAGCGTGGAGAGAGAAGGTGGAGAGCCTGGGCTACACTTCAGATGTCCTCCTGGGGTGGTGGAAGCATATGCACACCTGGTATGGCAAGCTGCACCTGAAGAGATCCAGGCAGGTCGCTGTCAAGCTAACTGACTGGGAGACCTATGTCATGACCAGGTGCAGCTTCCTGAAGGGTGAGATCCACTACCGAGGAGCAGGCCCTCTGTAAACCCTCTCCCTCAGACAGCCCACAGAGAGGCACTCATCTTCCAGCCAGGAGACAGCTACAGTGTCCAGGCAGATGTCTTTGGAGGATCCCACGACAGAGACCCCCCCACAGCTGCACTCCCTGTGCCAGAAGACATGGGGGATCCCTTGTCTCAGATGGAGCAAGAAGAGGCAGCCACCAGAGACCAAGCCACACCCATCCCCAGCTCCACCTGCACAGAAAGCAGGCAGAGAGGCAGACCGGAGGGACAGAGACACACTGTCCTCTTGGAGATCAGGGACACAATCAAAGCCAGCACAGATCTCCTCTCCCAGCTGGTCCACTTTGACATACCATCCTCCAACCGCAAACCCTTCATCATGTACGTGAGCTAGACCCTCATGGACATGCCCGAGGCCCAGTACCAGGCGATGAAGGAGAGGATCGCAGCTCTTCTGCACCATCCTCCCGGCCCAGCTGAACCTGCTGCTCCTCTACCCCAGGAGTTGTCACAGCCCTTCCACAGATTTCAGCAGCCCCTTGCCTTCCAGGCCTACCACTACCAGGACTTCCCACAGCAGAGGCAGCCCTTCCCAGTCCACACCCAGGTTCTTCGGACGCCACAGATGCCACAAATGTCTCACCTGACCCAGCTGCAGACCAGACAGCCCCACCACACTCCTCCTTCTTCCACCTGACAGCCAAGCCCTTCGTCAGAATATCTGTCATCAGTCTTGGGCCTCACATCCCAAGTACTTGATGAAGGGCCTCTCAACCTCACGGGATTGAGTCAGCTCTCTCTTACTGCACACACCATCTCCTGTTGTACTCTCAGGGCTAGGCACCCCAATGACGCCTCAGACCAGCTCTCCAGCAACAGCCATCTCCACAGTCCCTGGCCCCTTTACATCTGAGACCATGGCCACACCTCAGAGTGACTGAGAAGAGTGCCAGAGACTGAGTTGTTACCTGTTCACTTTATCTTTGCTTAAGACACTTTACTTGGGTCATTTTGCTTTTTAATAAAGTCATACAGTTTGTTATTAATAAAGGTTATCTTTGCTTCACATACTTGGTTCATTTTTTTTTTTACTTAATAAAGTGTTGGGGAAAACTTTTAAAAAAGGGTTAAGCCTTTGCATGCTTGTGCGATTGGTAAGGATAGCTGTGGGATGAATAGCTGTGGGTTGGGTAAAGATAGCTGTGGGATGGATAGCTGTGGGATGGGTAAGGATAGCTGTGGGATGGATAGCTGTGGGATGGGTAAGGATAGCTGTGGGATGGATAGCTGTGGGATGGGTAAGGATAACTGTGGGATTGGTAAGGATAGCTGTGGGATAGATAAACCTCCAGTGCAAGCATAGGGGGACTGTGTGGTCCACCCTCCCAGCTGCCACACATATGGTCCTTTATTATCAATAACAATTTAATCATTGATCAACACATTTCAACATAAACAAAACTCTTTATTGATGCCCTGTTCATTGTAGGGCCACTCAACATACATGGCACAATGTCATCAGTGTGATGAGACAGGCTCAAGGAAGCATCCATCAAGCATCTACCATCCTGTCTTGCCACTCCACTGCTCCAGCTGGGGAGTTGGCACCAGTGTCTCAGTAGGTTGCGCTGCTTCTTCCCTTCACGTGAAGCTCTGTTGGGGCCTTGTACATCCACAGTGTCTATCAGGTTTCTCCCTTGCCTCCATTCACCAGACTCCATGTCCCCATTCCCTTGTTGATGGTCCACAAGTCTGTTCTGCAACACTGGGTAGTGGGTGAGCATGAGATTGTGCAGGATGCAGGAAGCTTCCACAATCCTCCGCACAGTCCCTGGGTGATGCTGTATGGTGGTGAGAAGTACCTGGAACCTGTTGGCCAGGATGCCAAAGGCGTTCTCCACCACCCATCTTGCCCTGGACAGCCTGTAGTTGAAGATCCTCTCTTCATGGGTGAGGTATCTTGAAGTGTAGGGCTTCATGAGGTAGGTTCTGAGGGAGAAGGCGTCATCACCCACGATGAAGTAGGACACATCTTGTGTGTCGTTGGGAAGGGGGTCTGGATCTGGAAAACCCATCATGAGGTTGCATTCCAGCCCATCCTTGAGGTCACTGGTGTTGTATATCTGGGCATCTGAAGCTGACCCGTTGCCTGAAGCATCAATGTACATGAACTTGTAGTCAGCATCAACCATGGCAAAGAGGATGATGCTGAAGAAGCCCTCGTAGTTGAAATAATTGGACCCTGAGTTGGCTGGAGCTTTGCAGGCCACGTGCTTCCCATCTATGGCTCCAACGGTGTGGGGAAAGTTCCACCTCTGATACCACTGCTCTGCAACTTTCCTCCAGCCTTCTTCAGTGGTGGGACACTGGAGGAGCTCCTCCACGTATTGTTCGATGATGGCCTGCACCACTTCTCTGACCACAATGCTGATGGTGTTGTGTGGCACCCTCCAGGCATACTGCATGTTTCTGTATGTGGTTCCAGAGGCCAGGTGGCGCAGAGTCAGTGCCACCTTCAGTCCAGGGTCCAGGCTGGGACAGAACTTGGTGCTAGGCTTGGTCAACCTGGGTCTCAGACGCTTCACAACTTTGTCAAACATGGCTGGTGGCATCCTCATGAAGTGCTGGAATGCATGAGGTTCTTCATTCCTCAGATCCACCATCAGCTTGTCATACAGCCCAAACTCCACTCTTCTCCTGATCCATCGTCGGACCCAGACAGTTCTTGGACGTCTCCTTCTTTTCCTTGTGTAGAAAAGGTGAAACTGTCTGAAAAGGGCTTGGTTCTGGTGTTGAATAATGGCGGTTACCAAAAGTAATGTGCGATGATCCATGGTGGACATCAATGGATGATGTGGAAGAGCAAGAACAAGGCTGAAGAGGTCTGCATACCAGGGCTGCTGGACTGACAGTGAGATCCAGGTGATTTCCTCCCTCTTTTTATAGGAAATGTCGGTTTTCCACTAGGTGTCCTTCCACATACTCTAGGCATCCTGCAGACATCCTAAATATCCGAGATACATCCCATATATGAACTTTTTGTCCGTTTTAATGCTTTATATGTGAGCTGCATCTGCTTTCATCCTTTCTATGTCCGTGCTATTAACGCTGTGTGGACGTTCCGCATACCTTTCACTTCCTCCCTCTTTCCACTTTCCGCTGGAGCGGATGTGAGTTGCGCGGATGCCCAGAGGATGCCAAGAGGATACAGCGGACTTGTAATGGATGACAACGGACGTAGAACGTTTGTTGCCCGTATGTGTCGTGGATGTAGATCATACGTGGCAGAAGGTTCATCTGCTCAAAATGTTTTGTGCAGCTCAAAACTTTTTGAGCGGATGAAATTGCAGTAGACGGATGTTTCATGGATAGAGCGTATGAAAGATGTACGCAATGAGTACACAACGGATGCATCGCGTTTTCCAACAGATGGCATCCGTTTTACATCCTCTTTGCATCCATTGGTTCAGTGTGACATGGGCTTTAGGGATGTTGAAAGCTAACAAATCTGAACATCATTTTGAAAGGACATATTGACATGAACCAATCTAATCTAATTTGCTCTTTGCTCTCTTAAAAGAAGTTGCTTGTACTATTTTTGCTAAGGATGGAAATTTTTTGTTTGGAATTCATTCTATAAGAGAATTGTATCCTTTTCTATCTCGTTTCTCAACTCTGCAATTTGCCTCAGAGCTAAACATGTCCTTGGAGACAATTCCCAGGAACATCCTGCTCCATAGATGGGGGGGGGAGGGGCTGCCTAGGAACATGAGCACACAAGGACAAGGAATACTGTGTAAAATAACAGTATGGACAGAGCACAGACAAAGAATGCTCCATGGATAAAGAAGGGGAGGGCATGGGAAAAACATTGCTCACATTAATAATGAACCTTTGCCTCTGATTGGATAAACTTAATTTTTATCAGCATGAAATGCATATAATACTCTGAGCCACTCTTGCAGGGTGCGGGCTATTCCTTACATGCATTTTTTGTGTCATGTTTTGAACATAGTATTCACCCAGACTTTTTGCTTTGGGCAAAGAATTTTAAAAAGCTGTTATTTTTGCAAGCTTCATCTCGGGTCTCATTTTTTGGCATCTCTGTGGCTTGGAAAAACTTCTGGGACCTTACAATTTTAAAAGAGAGAAATAAAATCAAATTAAAATACAAGGTAACTATGTTAGTTCCCAAATAACAAAAGCCATGTTATTTGCCCCTCAGTACTTATGTTAGAAATTCAAAACTGCAATCAAAAACATGTGTCTTGGATTCAGTCACTGATGCAGCAGCTGTCATTTTTAATTGTGTCTTGCTTGGGAGGCAATTTCCTTGAACCTGGCAGGTTTTTTGATATTTTTTGTCCCTGGTCACATAGCCAAACAACATCCCACGATCTTTGCAACCAACCCAAGTATGAAAGGGTTGTTTTTTTGGGGGGGGGGTGCTGCATATAGGATCTGCTGCTGCCTGGGCTGAGATTGAGAACTGCTAATAGGGTGCTGGAATTGCTCTTGTAAGTAATATTTTTTTTAAAAAGCACATTTTTTTTTGTTACTCTAAAGTATAATACTGTTTGTAAGTCCTTTGGGAACTGCGCTGCTTCTTTTTAAGTACTGTCCCTTTGCAGATAGCAGCCTTGTGTTTGTAAGTACAGTTCTTTCTAAATATAAAGTTGGTTTGCCTTTGTTTTGAAGCTTGTAGAAATGCTAGCCAGCATCTGTCTACACAAAGTATTCTATAATGTTGTGTGCTACACTATCTCTTTTCTAAACTGCTGATTGTCAAGTTTGCAAGCTATTTATATGAGGTTTTTGGATTTTGCCCGGAGAGGTTTGTGCTGATCAGGTCAGAGGGTTCTTTAAAGATTTTTTTTTTTTAAATCTAAATTGCCTCCAGAAGTTGTGGGTGCCTCATCACTGGAGGCTTTGAAGAAGAGACTGGATAAGGTATATCAGAAATACTCTTGTGAGAGCAGTTGGGTTGGACTAGATGAGGGGTCTCCAACCTGGTCTCCAACCCCAGATGGCTGAGGAATTCTGGGAGTTGTAGTCCACAAGTCTTCAAGTTGCCAAGGTTGGAGACTCCTAGACTAGATGATCTCAAGGTCCCTTCATTTCCACTATTGCAAGCCAAGAGTTCTGTAAAACCCATCTCCCATTGAGTGGGTGGCTGGAGACTGTTAAACTAAGTGGCAAGTTTTTTGTTTTTTTTTAACCAACTGCAATCAGTTTTGTAAATTACTACCCCACCCCCATCTGGGCAGCTGTCTGATGACCCTTGAGTTATTCAGCAAATGATGTTTTTTTAAAAAAAAAACTTGATAGGGAGCTGCTTGGAGGCAATTTAGTTTATCCTTCAGCTGTACCAGAAACAGCTGATTGGCAGTGTGGGCTGGGGAAATAAATCAGATCTTCAATTGTTTAACAAGCCATTTGATTCCATTAATGAATTTGATTTTAAAAATTTGTAAAATTGAGTCTGATTCATTTGATGACTTTTTTAAAAAAAGTATGAACCTAATTCGGTTCATAAGTCCATTGGGTTTGTACCTAGAGGAATTACATGTATTTCTAATATAGTAAACATTCTTTATTCATGTGGGAAGTATCACAATTAAAGTTGTTGCTTTGTGGTAAAGAAAATATACAATGCTTTTATTATCATAAAAGGAATAGTTGATTCTATGCAAACATTAAAAAAAAACATGTTCAATGCACTTTTAAATTTGTCCACAGGATTTTCAGCTTTACACAAGTCAGAAGTGCACCTGAACCTTAGATAAGTGGGTCTCAGCTGGTGCCTTTATTGACCCAAGTTTTTTGTCACTTCTAATGTGGCTATCACTTTTAAAAATGCATGACTTAGGGCTGTTTAAAGTGTTAAAAGGCTGCAAAATCTTAGTTAACTTTGAATCGTTCTGCATTGATTTCAGTTTGTGCTTTCACTGTGGAAAAGTATCTCATTTCAGAATACTGTGAAGCAAGTACCAAAATGGTTCACTTCACAATCAAAATGACTAACTAGATTTTTTGACTCCATCTCTGCTAACACCTCTGGTCCGTAAGCATGGTTTTTGCTAAAACTCCAGTGCAAATATCACATGAGCTACTTCTGTAGTGATAAATATTCACTGAATTGATTCTCATAGCAGTTAAGATCACCTTACGAGGTATTAATCTACTTTTCCTTTGAAAAATCCTGCTTTAATTTTACATTGATAAATCAGTGTTTGTTTTCTAATGATAATAAGGCAGTAAAGTTTGGCCCAGCTTTATATCTGTTTGTCTTACCTTAATAAAACTACTTCAGGCCTAATTTATTGTAGCAATAGGCTCATAAAAATTATACTGCAATGGCAAAAACAACATGTTTGAGAATAGTTTTGTTTCAGCAGGATTGAGTTGGGAGAAAAAAACCTAGGAAGAATAAAATTTTCAAGGCTGAAAATGACAAGGAATTTTGATTAATAAAGGTGACAATTCAGAAAGGGAAGAGAATCCATAAGGCCCCTTGAGATGGCTTAAAATAACAGACAGGGCATGTAACAATGACAAGCAATGTGTCAATGAAGATAGAATTCCTTATTGGCCAAGTGTGATTGGACACACAAGGAATTTGTCTTGGTGCAAATGCTCTCAGTGTACATAAAAGAAAAGATACATTAGTCAAGAATCAAGAATCATCAGGTACAACACTTAATAATTGTCATAGGGTACAATAAGCAATCAAATTATGCTAGGAAACAGTCAATAAGGATACAAGCAACAAAGTTACAGTCATACAGTCACAAGTGGGAGGGGATGGGTGATAGGAGTGATGAGAAGACTTAATAAATAGTTGGATAGTGTTGAGATAATTATTTGTTCAGCAGAGTGATGGCATTCAGGAAAAAACTGTCCTTGTGTCTAGTTGTTCCGGTGTGCAGGGCTCTATAGCGTCATTTTGAGGGTAGGAGTTGAAACAGTTTACATCCAGGATTTAAGGGGTCTGTAGATATTTTCACAGTCCTTTTTTTGACTCGTGCAGTATACAGGTCCTTGATTGAAAGCAGGTTGGTAGTAATTGTTTTTTCTGCACTCCTAATTACCCTCTGAAGTCTGTGTCTATCCTGTTGGGTTGCAGAACCAAACCAGACAGTTATAGAGGTGCAGATGATAGACTCAGTAATTCCTCTGTAGAACTGGATCAGATTTTCATTCATCCAGGTGTAAAGTTTCTGTACTTCCTTTTTAAATGTTTAAATGTTTTAAATGTTTTCCTGCTTATCGAAGTAGCTTCTTCAATCTGAGCACATTGGTTATGGGATACCCCACATTTATCCCCCAGGGTGGTTTCAATTCTTACCTAGTCTGAATAGGCTCATTAGGTGAGAAGGCAGAGAGTTGTTAAGGATTGTTGCTCCTAAATCCCTTTAACCAACTTGCTCAAACTGAAGAAGCTACTTGGATAAGCAGTGAAATGTTTTAAAGCCAAAAAAGCAAAGAAGTCCACCTGCCATGACTCAAATTCCAAACAACTACAAGCAATCTGTAAAGCCAAGCCAAACATTTCTTTGGGTAGTAAAATGCAACACATATTGGGAACCTACTGCAATGAATCCCATATTCACCAATTCGCACTGGGCAAGGGCTTCTCACCATGTTAGCTTTGCTTTTTAGAAGACAGTGCCTTGAGAGAGGCAGTTTTTAACTCTACCCAGAGATGGAATGAAGAGCTGCCTTTGAAAATCAAACCCAAATGAAAATGATGATAGAATAATTTTCAAAGATGAAAATGTAGATAGAATAATCGAACCTTTCACATTGCAATATGCCTGCTGCCAGTTAAGAAAGCAACTCTTGCAATATATTGTTGCACAAGTTAGGGTTTATTTCCCCTTTTCTTTTCCCAATTAGAAATAGACCAAGGGTCTTCAAACTCGGCAAGTTTAAGACTTGTGGACTTCAACTCCCAGAATTCCTGAGCTAACATGACTGGTGGAGCAAATCTGGGAGTTGAAGTCCACAAGTCTTAAAGATGTCAAGTTTGAAGACCCCTGATATAGACAATCATAGCTGAGCAAAACTATCTTGTAACAAGGAGACCGTTTGGGTCTGTAAGAATAAAGAATAAAATGATTTTACTATGTGCAGGATTCTTGTAGAAACCCAAGGAGGTGAAGGTTCCCTCATGTTTTTATTAGAAGTTGCTCAAATAAATTTATTTCCTGTCAAACCTCCCCTTTCACCCTGCTTTTCTCCATGTGGGTGCCAGTGAAGCTTCATCACCATCTTTGGCTAACTATATTTTAGTCAATGCCAGCTAAATTCACAGATCAGTCCAACTGATGATTTGAAAACTATTTTGAAGATTTAAATAAAACTATGTTGAAGTTTATATGGCAA